>CM033648.1:7053168-7425987 GCA_019512145.1 Engystomops pustulosus | reverse complement strand
TTCAGAGGGGAAGGGCTGATGAGATTTCAGACACCAGTATCAATACTCAGGGTCGGACTGGGGCACCTGGGGCCCACCAGAGAAAATGATTTTGGGGGCCCACCATACCGCTGTCTAGAAATATTCGTTATTTCCCAGGAGTTCACAGCGGCTACATTGTGCTTAGCACTAACTTACCAATAAGAATAACTAACCATAACCCTTCACCTTCTCCGTATGTTCTCTGCACCACATCAGAAGACTAGGCACTGATATTATAGAAATAGTCTAGATAGTTAGTCAATAACTACAGTTACCAGATTAGAAGTGGGATTCAGTACCTCACATGTCACACGTCTTCTCCTTTGGGTACTGAACTGCAAGACAACTTCTCCCTTTTTTTCTCATCACTGGAGAATTTTTCACCAGATATCTTCATCTGTGTGTGGCACATCTCCACACTGTGCAACTAAAAATATCACCGTCACTACAGCATAATGTCACCTGGATGACAATGTCCTACTCTGGGCTCCTAAATAATATTTACCACTCACAACACAACTGACCACGCCGTGCACCCCACAAATACATACATACAAAACATACCCCCATAACAAAAACCATACAGTGCTCTCCATTACACCTAATGAATTAAATTGGACATCATTCCCTTTAATTACATCACATATAATTTCCAATTACCGTAGTCATTTCATCTATAGTCTTATAGTGCTCCTACGTATTTATTATGTTTTATATAATGCTCTACTTAATTATTCTTCAAATATTTACTGCTCCTCTTAACAAATATTTTATATAAAAATCCTAATAAATACTTATATTCAGTATAAATTGGGACAGCACAGTACTACTACTCCTATCCTGTATATATGGGCACAGCACAGTACTACTACTCCTATCCTGTATATATGTACACAGCACAGTACTACTACTCCTATCCTGTATATATGGGCACAGCACAGTACTACTACTCCTATCCTGTATATATGGGCACAGCACAGTACTACTACTCCTATCCTGTATATATTGGCACAGCACAGTACTACTACTCCTATCCTGTATATATGCTCACAGCACAGTACTACTACTCCTATCCTGTATATATGGGCACAGTACAGGACTACTACTCCTATCCCTTATATATGGGCATAGCATAGTACTACTACTCCTATCCTGTATATATGGGCACTGCACAGTACTACTACTCCTATCCTGTATATAGGGGCACAGCACAGTACTACTACTCCTATCCTGTATATATGGGCACAGCACAGCACTACTACTCCTATCCCTTATATATGGGCACAGCACAGTACTACTACTCCTATCCTGTATATATGGGCACAGCACAGTACTACTACTCTTATCCTGTATATATGGGCACAGCACAGTACTACTACTCCTATGCTGCATAAATGGGCACAGCACAGTACCACTACTCTTATCCTGTATATATGGGCACTGCACAGTACTACTACTCCTACCATGTATATATGGGCACAGCACATTACTACTACTCTTATCCTGTATATATGGGCACAGCACAGTACTACTACTCCTATCCTGTATATATAGGCAAAGCACAGTACTACTACTCCTATCCTGTATATATGGGCACAGCACAGTACTACTACTCCTACGATGTATATATGGGCACAGCACAGTACTACTACGCTTATCCTGTATATGTGGGCACAGCACAGTACTACTACTCCTATCCTGTATATATGGGCACAGCACAGTACTACTACTCCTACCCTGTATATATGGGCACAGTGCAGTACTATTACTCCTATCCCTTATATATGGGCACAGCACAGTACTACTACTCCTATCCTGTATATATGGGCACAGCACAGTACTACTACTCCTATCCTGTATATATGGGCACATCACAGTACTACTACTCCTAGCCTGTATATATGGACACAGCACAGTACTACTACTCCTATCCTGTATATATTGGCACAGCACAGTACTACTACTCCTATCCTGTATATATGGGCACAGCACAGTACTACTACTCATATCCTGTATATATGGGCACAGTGCAGTACTATTACTCCTATCCCTTATATATGGGCATAGCACATTACTAATACTTCTATCCTGTATATAGTCCTGTATATGTGTTGACCATCACACGTGATGCCTCTGGGCATAGGTCATTGAAACCAAAATTTATCTTGAGTTTACAACATATATTTATATATTTTTCTCAACTTTTTTTTTGCAGATGTTTATACGACTTTGAAAGTGTGTTTCTTTGACAGCCATCTCTCCCCATCCCTCCCATACACATGCATCCTCGGCTCAAGGAATGTTGAGGGGATGATTTTTGAAGTATGGGCAACTTTCTTGGCCACATGTGTAGAAAGAATTGCAACCATAAGACAACAACACTGTATCTTGGCGCCGCCATAGGCTCGTATGGCATTAATTTGTTCCTAAGGGCTGGGCAATCGAAAAATTAGAAAATCACTGACATAAATAACAGATTCTCATAAGATGTTCGTAGGGCAGAGCTCAGTCCATGGGGATTGCAGAATAGATGATCCTGATATTTATTTCCTTGTATCCAGGCTGTCGTGACCACAAGGGTAACGGAACGGAGGCTGGCAGAGATCAACAGAGCAAGAGGAATGGATTCAGCTGGTCACATCAGGTCACTGAAATCCTGAAAGACTGACCTATGTGCAAGCTGCTGATATATCCAGTCATGTGTACAGTATATGCATTAGATCAACATTCAACAGGGTCACATAGAGCTAAAATCATTCATTGTGAACAAACTTTGCTTAAGGAGAAGTGAGTCACAGCAGCTAGGTCTGCAACCTACAGAACAGAGGACTAAACCCTAATAATGACAAAGAGGATCACGGATGGAGAATGAAGATTACAGGTCACAAAATGATCAGAAACTTCCGATTTATTCCAGATTGGATCAGGATCACAGACTGAAAGAGAGGTACGCAGCCAATGTTATCATCACCAATTCCTGGGCCTTGTAGTTTTATATAATAGCTTTACATTTACATTTTGTAGTTTTCTTGTGCCACTAGTACCAGGATCCTCCACTTAAGGGGAACCTGTCACCAGAAATGTCATGTTTAGCTGGTACCAGGTTCCAATAATCTATGCTATGCTGAGTTTAAAAATGCCTCTGTCAGAATTATTAATCATTTCAGTAGTTTATATAAGTTTAATTCACATTACCTGGCTCCTTGCCAGCAGTGTGTTGTGAGTCCCTGGGGAGGGGCAGCTGCAGCCTGTGTGTATATGTCTTAGTCTCCTCTTCTCCACATTCATTGAGTAGGCAGGGCAGGGAGGGGGATGGTGTAGAGGAGAGGAAGTATGCATGAGGAGACACAGGCACACACAGGCCGCAGTTGCCACTCCCATAGACTCACCATACTATGCAGGGAACTGGGTAATGTTAAATAAACTTAAATAAAGTACTGCAATGATTCACAATGATGACAAAGGCATTTTTAAAATCAGCATAGCATAGGCTATTGGAGCCTGTCACCAACTAAAACTGACATTCCGGCTGACAGGTTCATTTTCACTTGTGTATGGAAGCTGACTGGTGTCTGCAGCAGTGACGCAGGAATGGTAAAGCTAATGAACAAATCTGACACAGTGGGGGTCATTTACTAAGGGCCCGATTCGCGTTTTCCCGAAGTGTTACCCGAATATTCCCGATTTGCGACGATTTTCCCTGATTTGCCCCCGGATTTTGGCGCACACGATCGGATTGTGGCGCATCGGCGCTGGCATGCACGCGTCGGAAATCGGGGGGCGTGGTCGAACGAAAACCCGACGGATACGGAAAACCTGCCGCATTTAAAAAAAAAAATTGCTTGCACGCGCCATACTTACATGCACCAGGAAGACATCAGTGAACTCTGGCGACACCTGGTGGACATCGGGCGCAGGACCTTCATGAATCGCCGGAAGACCCTAACGCTCGTCGGAGAAGCCGCCGCTGGAACGCGAATGGACCGGGTAAGTAAATGTGCCACAGTATTTTCTAGTTATGCACTAAAATGCATTAAAGATGTTTTATCATGTTACAATCTCCAGTGAATTTTCTCTGCAGTTGCCACTCCCCTAGACTCACCATACTCTGCAGGGAGCTGGGTAATGTTAAATAAACTTATATAAAGTACTGAAATGATTCAAAATGATGACAAAGACATTTTTCAAATCAGCATAGCATAGGCTATTGGAACCTGGCACCAAATAAAAATGACATTCCGGTTGACAGGTTCCCTTTAACTTGTGTATGGAAGCTGACTGGTGGCTGCAGCAGTGACGCAGGAATGGCAAAGCTAATGAACAAACCTGACACAGTATTTTCTAGCTATGCATTAAAATTAGAGATGAGCGAGTATACTCGTCCGAGTATACTGCTCGGTCGAGTATTAGCATACTCGGACCGGCTTGTTACTCGGATGAGTATCTCGCCGGCTCGAGATCGAGCAGTAAATTAATAAAATAAATTGAATAAAAGTATTTTTATTGTAAAAAAAAAATATTACACATGTTTGCAGATGTTTTACTTGTAAGAACACAATGAAATAACACTATTCTTCACTTTGCAGGTGTCTCCCGCTAGGTTCGGAGATGTTCGGAACATCTGGAATGTGAAGAATATTGTTCTTTCAATGTGTTCTGCACTTAAATGTTCCTGTGTTCACTGTTTTTAATGTTTTAATTCTATTCTTCACTTTGCAGCTGTGCGCGCGTATCTCCGAACCTATCGGGAGACACGCGCGCACACCTGCAAAGTGAAGAATAGTGTTATTTCAATGTGTTCTTACAAGTAAAACATCTGCAAACAGCTGGAATTTTTTTTTTTGCACTGTTCTTTTACTGTTCAGTTTTATAAAAAAAATGCTCGGGTCTCCCATTGACTTCAATGGGGCTCGTTATTCGAGACGAGCACTCGAGCATCTGGAAAAGTTCGTCTCGAATAACGAGCACCCGAGCATTTTAGTGCTCGCTCATCTCTAATTAAAATGCATTAAAGATGTTTTATCATGTTACAATCTCCAGTGAATTTTCTAGCTTTTAGGTTCCGTAATTACACGAATATTGCATAATATTAGTTAGTTTCTCTGGAAATATGTTTAACCACAAGATAAAACTTCTATAGTGCACAGTGTAGGTTTCCTATATAAGCATCTCGCTGCTTGGCCATTCTCACACGTCCTCTGTCTGCCCGTAAGCATCTCGCTGCTTGGCCATTCTCACACGTCCTCTGTCTGCCCGTCATGTGAGTAGTTTCCTACACTTACTAATGTACTTGTATTCTTCTCTGCATGTTTTATCAGACATCTTTTTGTTTTATTGTGATATCTCTGATGTCAAAAAATCATCTGCTTGATAATAGATGTAAATTTTAAAGGGAGTGTGAGACTTTAGACATGTGATATCACTTGGGGGAGGCGATGAAGCGATGGGGTAAATTAACCCTTTCCCTGCGATGCATGTACAAATAAAACTAAAATTACAGCATAAAGAGTTATACTAAACCCCATAAAACCACATGTTTTCTGAGTTTATAGACATAGGCACTTAAATGCAATTTTCATTCAAAGTGTACATTTCTATTGACCATATCTCCACATGTAGCAAACCTTTAGTGTTGTCTTTTTAGTTAATACAATTTGCAGTAATTTAACCTGTAATAGATGAAGCGATGGGGTAAATTAACCCTTTCCCTGCAATGCATGTACAAATAAAACTAAAATTACAGCATAAAGAGTTATACTAAACCCCATAAAACCACATGTTTTCTGAGTTTATAGACATAGGCACTTAAATGCAATTTTCATTCAAAGTGTACATTTCTATTATAAAAAATGCACAAAAATTGACTTTGATGGCAAAAAATGTGTCCCAAAGAGAATATAATTTGTTTCAAACTTCCTAAATGTAATAAATGAACGTGTGCAGAGCTCATATATACTTCATATACAAAGAGGGATGTAAAAAGTATAAGTCAAGGTGAGCAGATTTATATAAACCACAATGCTCAACATCAACAAGCAAATACACTCCCAAAAAATGGTAAAACAAAAGCCATGCAGTATTTGGTTGTAGTCCACAAAGGATAGATTAATCAAATTTCAGTAGTTAAGATAAGAGTGTTTAATACAATCTTACCTGGCTCATGCAGCAGCTGTGTTGTGTGAGTCCCTGGGGAGGGGCAAAGCTGCAGCCGGGGTTTATATGTCTTAAGTCTCCTCTGTCCACATTCATTGCGTAGGCCGGGAAGGGAGGGGGATGGGTAGAGGAGAAGGAAGTCTGCTATGCGGCGACACAGGCACAAAGGCCGCAGTGCACCCCATAGACTCACAATACTATGCCGGGAATTGGGTAATGTTAAATACACTTCCTAAAGTACTGCACTTGGATGCCCCCCACCACCTGATGACAAAGGCCCTTTTTAAAAAATCCGAGATCGATGGGCATATTGGCGAGCTGTACCAATAAAAAGGACATTCACTGACAGGTTAATGGTTCACTTGTGTGGACAGCGCATGGTGTCTGGGAGCGTTAAGAAGGAAGAGGTTAAAGATAATGAATCCAAATCTGAAACAGTTGGGGGGGTAATTTACGAAGGGCTAGATTGCGTTTTCACGAAAAAGTGTACCCGAATTATTTCCCCGGTTTTGCGACGAGTTTTACCTGATTGCACCCGGAATTTTGGGCTCACTGAAACGATTAGGATTGTGGAGTATCTGCGCTTCATGACGGGCATGCACGCTGATCTGGAAATCGGGACGGCGGCGCTTTTTGGCAGGCGCTCCGGCAGTAGGCCTTTCCGAACGAAACTTACCCGCCGGACGAGAACGGGAAAACTGAGCATGCGCAGTTAAAAAAACAATTGCTGCACGGCCATACTTACATGCACCAGGAAGACAGGTCAGTGCGCACTCTGGCGACATCGTGGGTGGACACGGGGCGCCAGGGACTTCAGGATATCGCGGGAAGAAGACCCCTAACGGCTGCGTTGCCCAGTAAATGCAAGCCGTACCGCCTGCGGAAGCAGGAGACAGGGAGCACTGCGAGATAAGTAAATTCGATGCACCACAGTATTGTCTAGTTATGCACTAAAAGCATTAAAGATGTTTTATCATGTTACAATCTCCAAGTGAAAATTTTCTAGCTTTAGGCGTACCGATATTCAACGAATATTGGCAGTAATATTAGTTAGGTTCTCTGGAAATATTGTTAACCACCAATGATTAGAAACTTATAGTGCACAGTGTACTGATTTCCTATATCAACATGTCACTCGCGTGGGCTGGCCATATCTCGACGAACGTCCATCTGGTTGCCGCGTCATGTGAGTATATTCCCTAACAGCTTACTATAGGTGTACTTGCTATTTCTCTGCATTGTTTATCAGACATGCTTTTTGTTTTTATATGTGGTTTTTATCTCTGATGATAACAAATCCTTGTTGCTTAATAGATGTACATTTAACAGGCTGCCGTGTGAACACTAAAGAGATGTGAGTAGCACATTGGGGGATCCATCTGGGGGAGGGTGTCATTAGGCAACTAGAAGACCCAGTGTCTGGGGGTCCACCTCAATTACCACTTTGATATAGACCCAAGTAGCCTCTAAATTGGATGTTTATTCGCTAGTCCTAGCATACAGGATCTGTTAGAAACCTGGGACCACCGAGAATCTTGATGCTTGGTGCGGCCGGGGGGGGGTTCCCGGACACGACTCGACCCCCCTGTCACGAGAACTGGAATCCACATTGTGTATGCAAATAGGATCTGACCATGATACTCCACATGTAGCAAGCCTTTAGTGTGGTCTTTTGAGTAATACCAGTTTGCAGTACATTTAACCGTATGATGAAGCACGCTGGGGGTGTAAATTAACCCTGCCCTGCAAGCAGTTACAACTCACCGAAATTACAGCGAGTACAGAGTGGATGATACTACCGCCATACAGCCAAGTGTTTTCTGAGTTGTCGACCCTAGGCCGTTAAGTGCACTTTGCCCCCTTCCCCGTGTACCTTTTTATTCTAAAAAATCACGACCAATTGACGCGTTTGATGGCAAACCATCGCATGTCCACGAGCATCTAAGTTGTTTTTCACCCACCTCACTAAAGTTGTAACTCAGCGTGCATCGCTTGTGCACTGAGCATAATATATACTTAATAGGACCATCATGGTTTCAAATGAATACAATAGTATCACATTAAAACTGATACATGAGCCAGCTTGGGGGTCTGTCCAGCCAATAGATAACACGTAGAGCATTGCGTAACCTGCCAAACATATCGTGAATTCAACACCGTCTAAGATGTAAAAGCACTATAATTTTTTTTAAAATCAGAACAACCTAGCGGCAATTGCATTTCAGTTAGTTCACAATTGAGAGCCTTTGTGCCACCTCTCATGACAAAGCTGACCTATACTATTATTGTCTAAAAAATAGTTGCAGTGTTGTGACAACTAGTGGTAGTCTACATTCACAAACCTCACATCAACTCAATGTGTCGAGAGGGTTTACAATACCAATGTCGCGGGAGGTAATGAGGAACATTACAAACGTCAACGGCTGAGCAGAATTATATAAACCAGCACATTGCATCAAGCCATCAATCAAGCAAAAGTACACCTCCCAACAAAAATGGTTAACAACAATTAGAAACGCATAATGCATAGTATTTGGTTGTGATCCATCAAATTGTTGGACTTTTATTTGCGCTGAAAAATGCAAAGTCTCCATGTCTACAACATATAACATATATAATGAATACACACAACCACCTTGATGCAACCTCTCAGCAAACTGTCATAAAAGCTTAAAAATTTAAAATTTCCACTAAAATATGCAAAAATTCAGAACACAGGCAGTCTCCAGGTTACGTACAAGATAGGTTAATTGCAGACACATTTGAGATAATTGTAGCCTAGGGCTAAAGTAACTAGGGGTTGTCTGTAAGTCAGGTGTTCTTACGTAGGGTACCGCCTGTACTTTCCTAAAGAAAGCAAGGAGTTTATATGTGTGTGTGTATATATTGACCAAAATATGCAGCAATGGGCACATAAAATCTGCGGGGTTTGGCAAAAAAATTTGGCAAAAATTGGACTGCACATGACACTGGTATATTTTTGTTTACAATCCCTTTAACAAATGTAACCCAAATTAAAAAAAAAAACTACGTATCCCTAAACCCTAAAATATATCCCTAAAATGTATATCCGCAAAAACAGAACCTCTCGTAGTTTATAAGAGTTAAAACGCCATAGTGCAGGTATAACTAAGAGACAGTGTTAAATAATTATTTTTTTAAGAACGTTTGTGTTTTACATGTCACCTGCAACTTTTGGACAGGTTCTAGGTCGGAGAGTTAATATGTGGCCAGAATTGTTGTAGAGGATCAAATGTTCATCCTCTTCTCCATTACTGAAAATAAAAGATCTCTCAATACATGACAATCGGAGATAAAGTCTGTTTCCGATTGTCCTGGGTAGGAGAGGCTTATTAACATGAACATAAGTTTATGTTGCCACTTCTGCAGGTTTAGCTTCTTAAAGGAAACCTACCAGTTAGAATGGCAGAGGTAAGCTGTAAGTACCGAGCACCAGCTCAGGGTGAGCTGGTGCCGGTACTTACTTTTGTTAGTGTTATAAACCGCGGTATCGCGGTTTTAACACTTTTTAAACTTTAGAGCAGGAGAGGCTTCGGCGCTGCGCGCGACCGAGCGCGCGCAACATCTCCGCTATTTCCTATGTAGGCGCGCGCACGATCGTGCGCACGCAGCGCCGAAGCCTGTTCTGGTCTAGAGTTTAAAAAGTGTTAAAACCGCGATACCGCGGAAATATTGTTTTATATACATATGCTCACTCTCTGTAGCCCACTCCTTCTCCTCCCTGCTCCCTGCCAAGGCTGGAGAGAGGAAGGGGGGTCCCAATTTAGAGCTCAATGACCTTGGATCAGCAGAACCTATAAGAATAATCACATACATGAGAAGATGCTTTATCAGAACTGTGATTCTAGGGCTCTCAGTAGCCAGAACATATTAGATACATCTTGGCTACTGAGAAGTGACCCTGTGAGGATGTATCATATAAGTCCTAGGCAGGATAAGGGTTCATGGGGTTGTCCAAGTTTAGAAAATAAATAAAATTGTTTGTGTAATGAAAAGTCCACAAATAACATGGACATTCTGGAATAAGTTTTCATTTTCTGTCTGGCAGATCGCAGCCATGAGTAACGAATCGGGAAGCAATTTTTCCGAAAGGATGTGTTACTTTTTCTGGGACATGGTCACCGTCCAAGAACTGAGCGCTCTACGCCTAGCACAAGCCACCCCTCCGCCCTCCATACTCCAGTTTTTGTGCTCTCCATAGTCTCCTGTATCATCGGTATCCGGTAACCTTAATCGTCATCCTCGTCACTGGATTCCTATGAAGAGAAAGAAGTCGACCACTGGTTCCTGAACTTGGCTCTGTGCGGACTTCACTTTTCTTCTCTTTCATCCACTTCAGCCGTGTCCATATTCAAGGCAATTGGTCATTTGGGCCCAACATGTTAAATTATACAACTTCCTCACCTTTGTGAATATGTACGCCCAGTATCTTCATCCTCACAGCACTGAACATTGATCGGGCCATGTCCATGCTAAACCCATATGGCACACATGAGGTTGTGTCCGTATAGATTAGTTAGTGTATGTGCACTTATCTGGGTGGTAGCCGCCATATCTAGTATCCCTGCCTCATCTACAGCGATGTGTTTTTCTTATGGGACAACTCTCAATGCATTCTCTATCCTGAAGACCTCACCAGCATCGCATATACCGCTACTGACCGAATGCAAGTGAAGATTACAGGAATTCTGAACGAAGGATTTGATGGTTACAATATCCAGAAATGCTCCCCACGTGGATAGATATGATACCTCTACAGCGACAGGTCTTGTAGTCCCCCCTTGCCATCATTGGTTGTGTCATCCCGCTATGTGTCACATCCTAGTCTCCATATCACCATTGCCCTCCATGTGAAGGATTCCCCGAAGACTCCCTCCTCCCCGCCTGTCCCGAGTGTGGTAGCGTGCGGTCCTGGCCTTCTTCTGCACCAGGACTCCATTACTAATAGCGCAGATTATATACTAGTGGCCAGTTATACTCAGCAGTTACACTCATGTATAAGTTACATTATATTTGCCGCTGTTATCCAGCATAGCCGCCACTAACGCTTTCCTGAATCCTATTGTGATGTGCTGATGGGAAACAAGTACGGAAGGAATTTTCTCAATTTTTTTAAGCGAAACAATACCACAGTTGACCTCATAGTTTAAAGCATGACTTTCCTGCTCTATAACATGCTGCCTGCATGGAGGACACTGTGGGGCACTTTACTTACCCGTCCCTGCCGATCCCCCGAGGTGCATTGTCCGACAAGATGAAGTCTGTCGTAGATCGTGCGCCCGATTTCCTGCATGTGTCGCTTCCCCGCTGAGGTCCGCCGGAGTTCACCTTTTTCCTCCCAGTGTATGTAAGTGCATTGTCTTGCGACACAATTTGAATTTTAAATCCCGTGCTTAGTCCGAATCAGTCGGGTTGTCCAACGGCCACGCCCACGATTTGTGTTGCATGAAAGTCGGCGCAGCTTTGCCAAAATCCAATCGCGTGCGTCAAAAAACCTGACGGAAATGCGGTCCGTGGACCTTTAGTAAATGTGCCCCTATGTCCAACTTGACAAGTTTCAACAAACATGAATATGATGTATATGAAGACATTTACTATGAAATACAAGAAGATTTGTGACTGTACAGAATTCCCGAATTCCCAGAAGATGTTGTACAGAGCAGCGACTATAGGGGTCTTCATTCTTGAATCCTGATGAATATATTCTAGAGGTAAAACTATAGCACGGATAACCTTATAGTGTAACATGGATTGGTTTATCTGCATATGTCTGTAAGAATAATTAATACATTTTATGAAAAAATTACCGTAACGAGGTTATGAAACACCTTGACACTGAGGTCACACACTGCCCAATCCTCATTCTACAGGAACAGCCCCGGAGCTATTGTCAGGCTCAGCCATCATGTAATTCTGCCTGTTTTTAGGATGACGACACAGCCTCATGAGTAGGCAATATGGGTGCTTTTTGTGGCAGCTTAGGGCACAAGGCTCCAGGGGGCCCATAGTCACCAAAACTACTCACAAACTTTGATACTAAGATACAGTAATGCGTAGAGATTACTGTAAAGAAGTTTCTTCAGCCCTACACTGTACAGATATTCTTATACTGCTCGTAAGCATACAGTAAATTACTACTACTCCTATCCTGTATATATGGGCACAGCACTATACTACTACTCTTATCCTGTATATATGGGCACAGCACAGTACTACTACTCTTATCCTGTATATATGGGCACAGCACAGTACTACTACTCCTATCCTGTATATATGGGCACAGCACAGTACTACTACTCTTATCCTGTATATATGGGCACAGCACAGTACTACTACTCCTATCCTGTATATATGGGCACAGCACAGTACTACTACTCTTGTTCTGTACACACACCACAGCACAAACACTAATAGTCCTTCCCATATGTATGAGCACAGTACAAGCACTTATATCCTGCATATATGAGCACAGTACTAATATTACTATCCTGTGTATATGGACACTGCACAGTAATACTAATCCTATCCTATACTGTTTATATGGACACTGTTCGGTACTACTACTCTTATCCTGTATATACAGGCACAGCACAGTACTACTACTCCTATCCAGTATATATGGTCACAGCAGAGTACTACTAATCTTATCCTGTATATATGGGCACAGCACAGTACTACTACTCCTACTCTGTATATATGGGCACAGCACAGTACTACTACTGTTATCCTGTATATATGGGCACAGCACAGTACTACTACTCCTATCCTGTCTAATATGGGCACAGCAAGAGTACTACCCTTATCTTGTTGTATACGGGCAAGCACAGTACGCCTCCTCCTAGTCTGTAAATGGAACAGCACAGTAAACTACTTTACCACTGACCTACAACAATTACTAACAACCTACTCTGGCTCCTTTATCACTAACTTACTCAAGGTGGAGACAGAGCACTTTTTAGGGGGAACTGGCGCCGTTAACTTGGGGGGGTAATAGTCTCGCCTACTACCCATAAAAAAGACCTACGGAGTGAAAGAAACCTAGGGTGGGGTGTCTGACACTTAGTAGGAGGTGATAGAGGAACGAGACTACTACTCCTGAAAGTTACCTGGGAGGACTACCGGTTGGGATACGTATAGGGATCCCTACTTGACTTTGCAAAAAACTCATCCGCGCGGACACGCCTACCCTCTCCATCCAAACAAGTGAGGGACTGAACGACAGAACTACAGCACCGAGAGCGTTAAGACACAAAACGCGCCTCGGGCAGTTACAGGACACCTCTTAACCTAGCAAATCGGGGAGAACGAAGAACGAGAAACTCTCATACATGGTGGCCCGGTTTAAATGACTTCTAACGATAGGAGGACTCTCTCTGCAGGCTGCCATCTGTATGGGGGCACTATAAGACTTCTTCTAAGAGGCTGGTATAGCTAAATAAAACAGGATATACTACTCCTCTCCTATTCTGTATATATGGGCAACAGCACAGTGTCAGGCTCGGGTCAGTGCACCCCTGGACCACCACGGGAGGTGGTACTATCCGGCACAGGGACCGGAATCTAAGTTGCACCCGGTCTTCACCAGAGCCTGCCCACAAATTCCGATTTTCTTGCTGCGGCAGGGTGCCACCAGATCATTCCACAGGTGCGGTGGCAGCCAAGGTCGAGGTACCAGTTCAGGAAACAGTTTCATAGTCAGGATCAGACTGTTACCCTGGTCATGCGGCAAGGTTCAAGTCTGGGATCACAACAGGAGATCAAGGCAAGGCGGAATGGGAAACACACACAGGACTCGGAATCACAGGGAAGCTTCCTCTAAGGCTGGTAGTTCAAAGATCCGTCGCGATGATGGGAGCCGCCAGATTAATAGAAACCCAAAAGAGGCCAGTGGCAATCAGCGGTGCACTGGCCTTTAAATCCCCGATGCAGAGCGCACGCACCCTAGAGAGTGGGTATGCGCGGTGTGCCTAGCCGGGACGGGGGCAGATCGTGGAAAGGTAAGTGCGGGCCGGAACTCGCCACAGAGAGGGGCACGGGTGAGTCTATGATCCGTGACATGGATCGCAGGGACACCGTGACACACAATACTACTACTTTAGCCTCTATAATGGACATTATTATGGAATAACTGTAACATGGACATGCACCACACTGTACTCCTTTCCTATCCTGTATTGTATATATTGGCACAGCACATTATACTACTCTTATCCGGTATATATGCACAGTACTACTATTCTTAGTCAGAGCAGTGTAGGGTGCACCCAGATAATGGAGAACGAGCGCCACAATTCATAATCTAGCGCACTCTGCACACACTACACAGCGAGCTTCACATAGCGCAACTTGGACGTTTTGAATAAATGTGGGCCATATGTGAACTCAGCCTGAGACCATATTCACAATCTCCTCCCTGAACACAGATATGTTTCGACCTAAACACTTGTGTTTTGTACTCCGGAACACAATTTCTGCCACCCCACAAGCATTAAGGACTAAACCTTGAATCTGCGTTCATGTAGATACTCGTGAAGAACTCCTGATACACTTTAGCATGCAATACAAGCGCCTTATGTGAACATGGTTGGAGCCAGCATAAGGTGACATGACCCTTATTAAATCCATCTGGCCTCTGCCAGCTACCACATACACTGTGGTCCCTCATATGTGTGACCTCTCTCATCTCCCTTCTTTTGTAAACCCTCATCTTTCCCATATTGTGACCTTTCCCATCTCTCCCTCTTATTGTGGCTCCCCTCATCTCCCCCTCTTATTAAGTAGAGGACAAAAGCACATTTTGTGCTGTAGACCACAACCATTGCCCTGCCTATTGCCCTAATTCCAAGCATGTATATTATAACCTTACTGGCTCCCCACATAGTAATAATGCCCTTTTCTTGTGGTCAACCCCCCATTGATACATATAATACCTCCCATCTTCATTTTATCACTCCTTTCTTTGGGCCCACACATATTGCATTAGCTTTTGTACTCCTACACTCTCCCTTCATATTATGTCCTCCTATCCTCAATCCCCTTCATTTTGACCTCCTGTCCTCCATCCCATTCATATTGTGGCCATCTGTCCTCTATTCCCTTCATATTGTGACCACCTGTCCTCCACCCCATTCATATTAGGACCTCCTGTCCTCAATCCCCTTCATATGTGACCTCCTGCTCCCACCCCCTTCATATTGTAGCCCCCCTGTCCTCCTCCTTTTATATTGTGACCTCCTGTCCCTCATCCCATTCATATGGGACCTCCTGTCCTCGATCCTCCCTTGTGCTTCCTGTCCTCCTATCCCTCATATTGTGACTCCTGTCCTCTATCCCCCCATGGTGATAGAGAGGCCTCTTCTCCTCCATATGTAGCCTCTGATCCCCCATTCCCTTCATATTGTGGTCTCCTGTCCTCATCTCCTTCATATTCTGGCTTCATGTCCTCCATCCCTTTCGTAGTTTACCCCCCCTGTGACTGTATTACATAACAAAAAGTTTATTACATTTCCCTTATTCTCCCTGCGGCAGTCCTGCTCCATCTTTCTTCCTGTTACCTCCACACAGGTGTGCTGAGAGAAGCAGACATGTATGGAACTCCAGAAGTAATCCCCATCCCTTATGCCTCGCTGCTTTGTGTAGTGAGTTCTGAATCTCCCAACTGGCTAGGATGTCGGACAAGATGTAAACTGAGACCGCCCACTGAATCTGGGATGGTCGGAAACTATGTATTGTGCCACCACCCTCACCTCCCATTTTGTGCGGCCCTCAATCGACTGTCCCCATTATCTCCACTTTACATGTGGGCCCCTTTCCTCCTCCCTTTTCCTTATTCTCCAAATTAAAAATAATAACACCACATGCTCACCCTCCACGTTTTCCCGACAGCTCTCCTCTTCTCTTCTTTCACTGCTATTACTCTGTGTGCAAACTCTGCAGCATCATCTTATTCAACTCTGTGTCAGAGGATCAGATAGAGTTGAAGTTCTGTCACAGTGGATGGGGATGAGTCAAAGACCGTGGAGGAGCCAAGAGTTTCAGGGCTCACCAGTGTTTTCACACGTACACAGGTGGGCCAGTTTAACCACAGGGTAAGCAGCGGGGGCTGCCAGAGATCAACCCAGCAAGAGGAATAAATGGGTTCAGCTGCAGACAGTCACACATTCTTCATTACCTCTTGATTATAAAAAGGTCACATGAGGGCACTGAAAACTTGAAGAAAAAAGGTCTGTCCTACGTGTAAGATGAAAATGTATCCAACTAATGTATCCGGTATATCCATTAGATCAGCAATTAACGGGTCCAATAGAGCTAAAATGATCATTAATTTTTTAACAAATTTTGCTTGGAGGGGTGAGTCACAGCAGCTAGGTCTCCACCCTACACAACAGAAGGCTGATCACAGATAGAGAACAAGATTACAAGTACATAATCATTCAAAGGATTGGATCTGGTTCCAGAACTCGATCCCCGGCTTGTCTTGTGCATGGAGCTGTCCGGTGGCTGCAGCAGTGAGCAGGTAAGCACGGCTATACTACAAACAGATCTGACACTGATTTTTTAAGTATAAACTAAAAATGTTTTTATTTTATTACAATATCCAGTGAATTTCTACCTTCAGCTTCTTTGATTACATAATATTGTACAATGTTAGTTTTCTGGAGAAATATGTTTAACCACAGATATAATATTTCTTCCTAAAAGGATTCTCATAGTCTGCGCCTGATGTGAGTATATCTCTACACTTACTACTCTGCTTTCTGTATTGTCTATGAATAATTTGTGTAGTAGAAGTCACTTCTTTCTTGTGTTATGTTAATATAAAATAATCATCAGCTTGTGATAGGTCACAATTTTTCCTCATGTTTTAAAGGGGATGTGACACTAAAGCATTTCAGGACAATGGGGGTTCAACCACTGAGACCAGTGTCTTGGGGTCCATCTTCCATTACCCTTTTAAAAAGAAACTAAAGTCTGCACTTGGTTGTATCTCTCCTAGTCCTAGAATACAGGATCTGGTTAGAACCCGGGGCCCACCGATCCTTTGATGCTCTGGTGGGCCATTCTGACGGTGACTAGAATCTCGAATGATCATGCAATTTGAGTCTCCTTTGGGATATGTGAATATATATGAGCGTACCTCTACACTACCTAATCTGTCACTTGTTGTCTTTCTCCATTCTTTTTTATTGATGGGATTTCAATATTGAGAATCTACACTTCAAAGAAGCCGAATACAGACAGTAACTGTTTACCAGACATTTACACAACACATACAAAGAGGTACTGTATAGAAAGACCACCAGCTAGTCAAACAACTTTTTTCCATATTGGATGATACGGGTCTGGGGTTGTACCGCCTATTGATATTATCCTGTGGATAGGGATCAAGGTGATGGGTGAGGGTCCGACTGCTGTGACCTTCACCGTTCACAAGAACAGACCCCCAGCAATACATAAACAATTGTATTGTAGTGTCGCTTGGATATCTCCGGCACAACCATAGACAGGAATGGTTGCCGGACATCTCTGAGCACTATACTAGCACTGCTGCCTCCACCCATTAGATAGAAGTCCAGTCAACAGTTAAAGGAAGTTACGAATAACCCCGCTAGTGACTACTGAAATGTAGAACCATTGTGGTGACACTTATTGTATTGTATCAGTCACAGATCCTCAGCTCTTTTCTAAAATAAGAAGGTACGTAAATTTTGTCCTGTTTTGTTGTTGTTAATGTAATGTGTACATTTTTGGTCCATTTAATGCGTTGATAAGGCGTAATGACTGGAGTCAGGAAAATATATGCAAGAATAGACAAACATATGAATACTTGATGGGGGCCGGTAGTGTTGAATGTAACATACAGACACTTTACAGCTGATCAGTGCAGCCGGGGACTAAAGTAAAGATTATAGGTGCGAGGGGTCCGGTCTTTACTAGGAGTCGTCTGTAAGTGTTGTCCTTAGTAGGGGCTGCTGTATGTGATATCATTTATAGTGACGGTGTCACTGCATTGTAATATTATTTTTTATTTTATCATGACCAAACATCAATATAGAATTTTAAAAAAGGGCACCTACCGGACATTTTGGGCCAGATTTACTTACCCCGGTCCTTCGCGATCCGCGGCGCTTCTCTGCCACTGGATTCGGTCCGGCCGGGATTTAATAAGGTAGTTCCTCCGCCGTCCACTAGGTGGCCGTTGCGCTGAAAAGCATCTTAACGCGCCGAATTCACCGATGGGACCGTCTGAGTGAAGGTAAGCGCGTCCCGATGCGACACATTTTCTGTTTTTAAATGCGGCGGTTTTTCCGAATAACGTCGGGTTTTCGTCGCCACGCCCCCCGATTTCTGTCCCAGCATGCCGGCGCCGATCGCCACAATCATGATTCGCGTGCGCCAAAATCCCTGGGGCATTCAGGTACATCGGCGCAATTGGAAATATTCGGGTAACACGTCGGAGAAACGCGAATCTCGGCCCTTAGTAAATGACCCCCCTTATGATCGGGACTGCAGATGAGTGTTCAGAGATTGCCCTAAAAAAGCATGTAGCAGTTCTCAGGTGGTGCTCTGCATTCATGAGAACAAGATATCAAGGTGCATTCAAAAAGAGAGAAGGGAGGCGTTTCTCTCATCCCGTAAAAATGGTTTTCTTTATTTCATTTGAAGAATAATACATCCGACATATAAGCCAAAGCGGGTACAGGTTGGAGCAGGGTTTAGATGAAGGCGATAGCCGTTTTGGCGCATCCGGAGAAGTGGCGTCCTCACCTGTCTCTTAATTTAATCCAGCGGGGCGTCACTCCTCTGTAACCAGGCGCTATTACCACATATGCGGAAGTGTCGTGCATACTTGGTTCGGCTTTCGTAATGATACATAAAACACATGAATACATAAATTCCCATAAACACATCTATTATAAAAAACAGGGATTATATATTTGGAACTATTTCTACTTTTATATTCTATGGCAATTTTGTGTGAACGAACAGCAAACAAAAGAGAAATCGGGGAGGGACAATAAATTTGTAAATGTTGCATAAAAGTAATACTAATTGTATGGCGTCTGTGAGATATTCTGAGATGGAAATGCAGAATGCATAGCCGAACGGGGGTTCTCAGATTATAGGAGAACCCCCATGTCGTTTTCTGTCATTAAGCCCTACTTCATTAAGCCCGGACTTCATCCTCGGGTTTCAAGACAATTTCCCTTTTGGTTTTTGGCGCCGTATCGGGTTTTTTGGCACAATCCCTCCGACTTCATTGCGACAACAAATCGGGGGGGGGTGCCATCGACAACCCGACTGATTTGACTAAGCGCGATAATTTAAAATTCATATTTTGTCGCAACATGCACTCCATACACTGGGAAAAGAAGGTGAACTCCGGGGGACCTCGCGGAACGACACCTGCAGGATATCGGGCGCACGATCTACGTGGATCGCGGCAGCTGTGCATTCCGACAGACAGTCCTGGATGGGGGATCGTGACTCGGACGTGTATTAAATCTGCCCCATAGTGTCATCAATGAGCATGTTGCAGGTTAAAATTCTTATCAGTTTCTTACTGACAGACCATTGATACTTTTTTAACATAATTAAATTGTGTAATGAGATTGAATAGTAGTTCAAGTGTAATTCAATTTATTAAACTTTTTTTAGTTTTAGAAATGAATGATGCATTGCACTAAACTTAATGGGAATCCGGCACCACTATTTACCTACCCGAGCTATCAGTATAAGGTTACAGCTGCTTCTAGACTCAGGTCTTGGGGGTCATAAGAACTTATGGACTCCTGGAAAGAAAATCACCATTGGAGTAAACATCATTTTCTCAAGGCCGTATACTATGTATACTATGTTTGCTAAGGCAAAAAAACTTGCTGCAAATAGTCATAATCACATGCCTGTTAGTTGAGACTGCGGTGGCAGCCAAGGTCGAGGTACCAGTTCAGGAAACAGTTTCATAGTCAGGATCAGACTGGTAGTCAGGGCAGGCGGCAAGGTTCAAGTCTGGGGATAAACAACAGGAGATCAAGGCAAGGCAGGAATGGGAAACAAACACAGGGAACTCGGGAATCACAGGGAAGCTTCCTCTAAGGCTGGTAGTTCAAAGATCCGTCGCGGAGTGATGGGAGCCGCCAGATTAATTAGAAACCCAAAAGAGGCCAGTGGCAATCAGCGGTGCACTGGCCCTTTAAATCCCCGAGTGGCAGCGCACGCACCCTAGAGAGTGGGTATGCGCGTGTGGCCTAGCCGGGACGGGGGCAGGATCGTGGAAAGGTAAGTGCGGGCCGGGGACTCCGCCACAGAGAGGGGCACGGGTGAGTCTATGATCCGTGACATGGATCGCAGGGACAACCGTGACACACAATACTACTACTTTAGCCTCTATAAATGGACATTATTATGGAATAACTGTAACATGGACATGCACCACACTGTACTCCTTATCCTATCCTGTATTGTATATATTGGCACAGCACATTACTACTACTCTTATCCTGTATATATTGGCACAGTACTACTATTCTTAGTCAGAGCAGTGTAGGGTGCATTCATGAATCTGGCGCACTCTGCACACTACACAGGCGAGCTTCACATAGCGCAGCTTGGACTGTTTTTGATAAATGTGGGCCATAGTGTGAACTCAGCCTGAGACCATATTCACAATCTCCTCCCTGAACACAGATATGTTTCGACCTAAACGCTTGCGTTTTGTACGCCGGAACAAATATTCTGCCACCCCACAAGCATTAAGGACTAAACCTTGAATCTGCGATCATGTAGATACTCGTGAAGATACTCCTGATACACTTTTAGCATGCAATACAAGCGCCTTATGTGAACATGGAATTGGAGTCCAGCATAAGGTATGACCTCTTATTAAAATCCATCTGTGCCTCTGCCAGCTACCACATACACTGTGGTCCCTCATATTGTGACCTCTCTCATCTCCCTTCATTTTGTAAACCCTCATCTTTCCCTCATATTGTGACCTTTCCCATCTCTCCCTATTATTGTGGCCCCCCTCATCTCCCCCTCTTATTAAGTAGAGGGTCAAAAGCACATTTTGTGCTGTAGACCACAACCATTGCCCTGCCTATTGCCCTAATTCCATGCATAGTATATTATTAACCTTACTGGCTCCCCACATAGTATAATGCCCTTTTCTTGTGGTCAACCCCCCATTGATACATATAATACCCCATCTTCATTTTATCCTCCTTTGTTTGGGCCCACACACATATTGCATTAGCTTTTTGTACTCCTACACTCTCCCTTCATATTATGTCCTCCTATCCTCAATCCCCTTCATATTTTGACCTCCTGTCCTCCATCCCATTCATATTGTGGCCATCTGTCCTCTATTCCCTTCATATTGTGACCACCTGTCCTCCACCCCATTCATATTAGGACCTCCTGTCCTCAATCCCCTTCATATTGTGACCTCCTGTCCTCCACCCCCTTCATATTGTGGCCCCCTGTCCTCCATCCTTTTATATTGTGACCTCCTGTCCTCCATCCCATTCATATTGGGACCTCCTGTCCTCGATCCTCCCTTGTGCTTCCTGTCCTCCTATCCCCTCATATTGTGGACTCTGTCCTCTATCCCCCCCATGTGGATAGAGAGGCCTCTTCTCCTCCATATTGTAGCCTCTGATCCCCCATTCCCTTCATATTGTGGTCTCCTGTCCTCCATCTCCTTCATATTCTGGCTTCATGTCCTCCATCCCTTTCGTATTGTACCCCCCTGCCCCCTGTGACTGTATTACATAACAGAAAAAGTTTATTACATTTCCCTTATTCCCCTGCGGCAGTCCTGCTCCATCTTCTTCCTGTTACCTCCACACAGGTGTGCTGAAGAGAAGCAGACATGTATGGAGACTCCAGGAAGCTAATCCCACATCCTTATGCCTCGGCTGCTTTGTGTAGTGAGTTCTGAATCTCCCAACTGGCTAGGATGTCGGGACAGAGATGTAAAACTGAGACCGTCCCACTGAATCTGGGATGGTCGGAAACTATGTATTGTGCCACCCTCACCTCCCACATTGTGGCGCCCTCAATCGACTGTCCCCCATTATCTCCACTTTACATTGTGGGCCCCTTTCCTCCTCCTTTCCTTATTTCATCCAAATTAAAAAATAATAAACACCACATACTCACCCGTCCACGTTTCCCGACAGCTCTCCTCTTCTCTTCTTTCACTGCTATTTACTGTGTGCAAACTCTGCAGCATCATCTTATTCAACTCTGTGTCCAGAGGATGCAGATAGAGTTGAAGTTCTGTCACAGTGGATGGGGATGGAGTCAAAGACCGTGGGAGGAGCCAAGAGTTGTCAGGGCTCACCAGTGTTTTCACCGTACACAGGTGGGCCAGTCCCACCACAAGGGTAAAGCAGCGGGGGCTGCCAGAGATCAACCCAGCAAGAGGAATAAATGGGTTCAGCTGCAGACAGTCACAACATTCTTCATTACCTCTCGATTATAAAAAGGTCACATGAGGGCACTGAAAACTTGAAGAAAAAGAAGGTCTGTCCTACGTGTAAGATGAAAATGTATCCAACTAATGTATCCGGTATATCCATTAGATCAGCAATTAACAGGGTCCAATAGAGCTAAAATGATCATTAATTTTTTAACAAATTTTGCTTAGGGAGGGGTGAGTCACAGCAGCTAGGTCTCCACCCTACACAACGGAGAGGCTGATCACAGATAGAGAACAAAGATTACAAGTAACATAATCATTCAAAGGATTGGATCTGGTTCCAGAACTCGGATCCCCGGCTTGTCTTGTGCATGGAAGCTGTCCGGTGGCTGCAGCAGTGACGCAGGTAAGGCACGGCTACTACTAACACATCTGACACTGATTTTTTAAGATATAAACTAAAAATGTTTTATTTTATTACAATATCCAGTGAATTTCTACCTTTCAGCTTCTTTGATTACATGAATATTGTACAATGTTAGTTTCTGGAGAAATATGTTTAACCACAAGATATAATATATTCTTCCTAAGAAGGATTCTCATAGTCTGCGCCTGATGTGAGTATGTCTCTACACTTACTACTCTGCTTTCTGTATTGTCTATGAATAATTTGTGTAAGTAGAAAGTCATCTTTCTTGTGTTATAGTTAATATAAAATAATCATCAGCTTGTGTGATAGGTCACAATTTTTCCTCAGTTTTTAAAGGGGATGTGACACTAAAGACATTTCAGGACAATGGAGGGTTCAACCACTGAGACCAGTGTCTTGGGGTCCATCTTCCATTAACCCTTTTTAAAAAGAAACTAGAAGTCTGCACTTGGTTGTATTCTCCTAGTCCTAGAATACAGGATCTGGTTAGAACCTGGGGCCCACCGGATCCTTTGATGCTCTGGTGGGCCAGTCCGACTCTGACTAGGATCCTTCTTAGGACCCCTAAGCTTGTCTTCCTGGTTATTCCTAATGTCTATTGATTTGGTAATTTTTTTTCCTCTGGGTTTTTGAGTTTTGACTTTTCCTATTTGTTTGTTTGTCTTGTCCTCGTCTGTTGTTTTTGCAATTAAAGGGAACCTACCACCACATATCTACCTATAAAGGTAGATCGGGTGGTAGGTACATCTACAGGACGTGAGGATAACCCTTTTAAGGGCTAATCCTCACGCCCCCATAATCTTTTGATAACTTTTATTTCGCTAATATATAAATTTTCTAAAGAGACTACTGGGGCGTGGATTAGCCGGAGCTGAGGCTACACGGCACAGCTACTCCCCGCCCCAGTAGCCTCTTTTATCCTCCCACTAGATAACTTTGGCGCGCAGCTTCTCATAGCTGCGCCCCCTCGTCTGTGCATGCGCAGAACAGCATGCCTGTGGCTGCATAGTCACTGCTCTTATGCTGGAACCACTGTGCATGCTATGAGGAGCTGCGCGCCAAAGTTATCTGGTAGGAGGATAAAAGAGGCTACTCTTTTAGCGAAATAAAAGTTATCAAAAGATTGTGGGGATGTGAGGATTAGCCCTTAAAAGGGTTAGCCTCACATCCTATAGATGTACCTACCACCCGATCTACCTGTATAGGTAGATATGTGGTGGTAGGTTCCCTTTAAAGAAAATCTACCATTTGCTTTCATGCATTATGAACCAAACATACCTTAAGAATGCTGTAACTACACCGATGCAGAAACATACTTTGTTTAATCCCCAAGCCGATTGCTTTCTGCTCAGTTTCATGTGACTTGGGAGGAGATTTTTTTTATAGGTAGATGAGTGAGATTTCACATTAAAGAGGAAATTCTAGAAAGGACATTTCATACCTGATCTGAGGGGGCTGCTAGTTTGTGGGATAAAAGTAGGTGACAGGTTTGCTTTAAGCTACACCCCTGTCTTTGCTGATGTTTTAATAAAACAGGTCTTGATATTCCCCGGATTGCAGCAAAACTGCAAGTGCACAGAGGGCGGGACTTTACTCTGAAGTGCTCTGGATATTGTGGTTCGAGCAGCTCAAAGTGATGTATCTGGTTGTACAGAAAATATGAAGTGTCTGTATATAAAATAAGTTTTCATTTTCTGTCTGGCAGATCGCAGCCATGAGTAACGAATCGGGAAGCAATTTTTCCGAAAGGATGTGTTACTTTTTCTGGGACATGGTCAACGTCCAAGAACTGAGCGCTCTAACGCCTAGCACAAGCCACCCCACCGCCCTCCAGTACTCCAGTTTTGTGCTCTCCATAGTCTCCTGTATCATCGGATATGCCGGTAACCTTATCGTCATCTTCATCACTGGATTCCTGATGAAGAAGAAGAAGTCGACCATCTGGTTCCTGAACTTGGCTCTGGCGGACTTCACTTTCCTTCTCTTTCATCCACTTCATGCCGTGTCCATATTCAAGGCAAATTGGTCATTTGGGCCCAACATGTGTAAATTATACAACTTCCTCACCTTTGTGAATATGTACGCCAGTATCTTCATCCTCACAGCACTGAACATTGATCGGGCCATGTCCATAGCTAAACCCATATGGCACATGAGGTTTGTGTCCCGTATGATTAGTTATAGTGTATGTGCACTTATCTGGGTGGTAGCCGCCATATCTAGTGTCCCTGCCATCATCTACAGCGATGTGTTTTCTTATGGTGACACATCTCAATGCATTCTCTATCCTGAAGACCTCACCAGCATCGCATATACCGCTACTGACCGAAATGCAAGTGAAGATTACAGGAATTCTGAACGTAAGGATTGTGATGGTTACAATGATCCAGAAATGCTCCCCACATGGATAGATATGACCTCTACAGCGACAGGTCTTGTAGTCCCCCTTGCCATCATTGGTTGTGTCATCCCGCTATGTGTCATCCTAGTCTCCAATATCACCATTGCCCTCCATGTGAAGGATTCCCCGAAGACGTCCTCCTCCCGACTGTACCGAGTGGTGGTAGCGGCGGTCCTGGCCTTCTTCTGCACCAGGACTCCATTACTAATAGCGCAGATTATATACTTAGTGGCCAGTTATACTCAGCAGTTACATCTCATGTATAAAGTTACATTATATTTGCCGCTGTTATCCAGCATAGCCGCCACTAACGCTTTCCTGAATCCTATTGTGTATGTGCTGATGGGAAAACAAGTACGGAAGGAAGTTTCTCAATTTTTTAGCGAAACAATATCACAGTTGACCTCATAGTTTAAAGCAATGACATTCCTGCTCTATAACATGCTGCCTGCAGGGAGGACACTGTGGGGCACATTTACTTACCCAGTCCCTGCCCGATCCCCGAGGTGCATTGTCCGACAAAGATGAAGTCTGTCGTAGATCGTGCGCCCGATTTCCTGCATGTGTCGCTTCCCCGCTGAGGTCCGCCGGAGTTCACCTTTTTCCTCCCAGTGTATGTGAAAGGAAAAAAAAAAGGAAAAAAGGAAGGAAGGGGAAAGGAAAAAAAGAAAGGAGAGGAAAGGGGAGAAGGAAAAAGGAAGGGGACTCTAGGGGAGTGCAAGAAAGCATGGATTCTCTGGGGCAGGATTCCAATAGAAGGAATTCAAAAGGATGAGGTATCAACCTAAAAGTTTCTGTATGAGGGAAGTACTCCTGACTAAGACACGAGCTTGGAACTTTATGTGAATAGCCTTTTGATAAGCGCGGAATGCTCCCACCTTCCTATTGAACACGACTCATCCCGCGACCAAGCCGCTATTATACCCATGGCAACTCGCAACTTTGCTCTCTTCTTATTATATAACACACATGACACAACTACAATCACTAACAACTCATATTACAGATATAGATGGAACTATTTCTACACTTTTTATGTTCTAGTCCTACATTTGTTGGCAAAAGCAAAAAACGAAATCGGGAGGGATCAAATAACATTTGTAAATGTGCATAGTAAGTAATTCATAATTTGTACTGGCTCGTGTAGAATTCTAGAGCTGGAAAGCAGAATGATCATAGCCGGCAGCCGGGGGTGTTCTCAATTATAGACGCCCCCATGGTCGTTTCTGTTCTATAAGCTCCTACTTCTATAAGCACGGACTAATTCCCAGGGTTTCAAGACAATATCCTTTTGGTTTTTGGCGCCGTGAGACGTTTTTGGTGTGGCACAAACACCATATCCTCCGACTGTTCTGTCGACACAAATCGGGGGGGGGTGGCATCACAGTGACCCCGAGCTTGGATTTGGACAAGCGCGGAAATATTTATAAAATTTCATTACTTTGTCGCAAGGACATTGCACTCACATACACTGGTGAAAGAAGGGTGAACTCCCGGGGACCTCAGCGGGGCAAGCCGACACATGCAGATATCTGGGCGCACGATTCTACTGGATGCGCGCAGTCTGTTGGCATCCGACGAGACAGTCTGGAGGGAGTATCGTGCTAACGCGGGTAAATTAAATCTGCCCCATAGGTCAATCATGACATGTTGCAGGTTACTAAAATTCTATCAGTTTCTTCAGACAGACCATGATACTTTTTCACCTAGTGTAGAAATTTGTTGTATGAGATTGAATAGGATTGATGTTCAAGTGGTTTTCCAATTATCAAACTTTTTTTTAGTTTATGTGAAATGAAATGATGCATTTCACTAAATTAATGGACGATTTCCAGGGCCCCAACTATTTACCTACCGCGAGCTACAGTTATAAGGTTCAAGCTTTCTATGCTCGACTCAGTGTCTTGGGGGTATAAGAACTTATGGACTCCGAAAGAAATATCACACTTGGAGTAAAACATCTTTTTCTCTAAGGGGCCGTATATATGTACTATGTGTTGCTAGGCAAAAAAACTTGCTCAATGGCTTAATCACATGCAGATGTTAGTTGAGATAGAAGCCAAAACATTGAAGATACGTTTTCTGTAATCCAATATAGTGAGAAGTGATGTGAGACTATGTGTGGAGACTACAGAGACCTGTTACATTGTTGCACGAAACTTACATTGCAAAGGCTGTTACATAGTCACATCCCAGGATTGGTGAAGACACATGGAAACCAGAAAATATCCTTAACCCCATAAGCGCACTATAGACAGTACCCTTACGTCTTATCTGCACATATGGGGAGTAATGAGAGGGCTCACGGGATGAGCCACGTCTTCATAACCACCGGCCATTTGCTTCATAATGAAGCAATGCACGTCGCTAACAAACCCGCGATCGGTGCTATGCACCTGATCGCGGGGTGTTAACACCTTTGATCGCCGCCGGCAAGCGGCCGGCGGCAATTAAAGAGCGGACGCTGCGCGTGGGCCCGCCATCTTAAGGATTCTCGACTAGTCCACTCCCCAGGTACTCACGTGGTGTGCGGCGATCGTGTCCATGCCAGCCTCGCGTATCACACAATGATGCCGAGGCTATCAGTTTAGGCCATCTATAAATAGAACAACTGTCGATATGCCACATTGGAAGATGGTATCAAAATCCCATTATGCAATACTTTAGTATGGCAGTTATTTGGTCAGGATTCAATCAGACGAACAAGCGGTAAGTACTGGCTAGGATGTTGGAATAAATAGTGGTGAACAAAAAAAAAAAAAACAAGTAAAAGAAAAAAAAAATATATTAAAAAATACATAAAATTCAAAATCATCCCCCCCTTTCCCTAGAACTGTAAATATAATAACTCGTAAAACATAAACATCAAACACATTAGGTATCGCTCCCCGCGTCTGAAAATGCCCATCACTTCAAAATATAATGAAACCGTTTTTTCACTGGGCGTTTTAACCCTACGGGGGAAATAGCGCCCAGAACTAGTCGCAATGAATTTTATTCCAATTTGGAAAAAATAGAAATGATTCAATAAAAAGTGATCAAAAGGTCGCACAGTCCTAAATAGAGTCATATGAAAACGTCATCAGAAAGTTCGCAAAAAATAATATGAAACCCAAACTATGTAGCTCCACTAGCACCGAAGTATGAAAAGTTATTAGCGCTAAGAACACGGCAAAATGAAGAATTTTTTTACTTGTACAGGAGGTTTTATTTATTAGTAAAGTAGGAACATTATAAATACCCTATGACAAATTTGGTATCTCCCAGTGATCGTTATGGACCTAATGAATGAACATAGAACCTTGTCGTTGGGCGCGCCACGTGTAAGCTGTAAAAACCAAGCCCAAGAATGGGCGCAAATGTGTTTTTTCATCACGCTTGGTCACTGCAAGTAGAAATTTTTTTCCCGCTTCCCAGGTATGCCCGTGCATGGAATTGTGTAATACTCACGTACGAAGTCATTTAGGTGTACGCAGAAAATAGCCGCACATAAGTCGTACACTGGAAAAATATAAAAAGGATGATTGTAGAAAGGTGGGGAGGAAAAAATAAAACGCAAAAACGAAAAGGGGGCCTGGCCTTAAGGGGTTAAATGTAATTTAAGTTGTTCGTAAATGATGTCTTAACCATGAAAATTTGTGTCGTGGAATTTCACACAGAAGCGAACGCAGATGTGAATATCGAAAATAGGTAGCAGACGAGAGATTTAGTATTTGCAATGGTAAATGGTTTCCCTAATGTGTCTATATCCTATACAATCATATGGGCACCGCTTCGGTGGGGGGCTGTCTCGAGGCACTCCCACACATTAGATGTTTGAAGGGGGTTGCATCTCTGCATTGTATATATTCATCTGCTTTATTTGTGTATTTTTATCAAGTAATAAAATGCAAAGTGAATGAACCAAAGCAGTTGTTACCAAACATCTTCGAAAAAATTCTTTATGACATTTTATTCTTTTTTATTTAAATAATAATAATTATTATTATTATCAATATTTATTCTGACATTAATATATCTTTTCTAACCTGCAGTTTCTAACCATGGAAAGAAATCTGCTCGATATATGTACTTTTGATTCGGGATCATGTACACTTTTTTCCCAGGGCAGAAAAGCCTTATTACCTTATGTACAAGCAACAACCCCAAACACGACTCCTCCTAGATACTCGGAACCAGCGATTGTGGTGCGCTAACTCAGGTATGTCTCCTGTGAATCGATCGGATATTGGCCGCGGCTAGTACACATTATCGTATCCATCTGTCGCACTGGAGTTGACCTATTGAATAGGCTACTATAGCATCGACACAAATATAAATCGAGGTTCTGAACTTTGGCTCTGGCAGTGACCAGTATGTGGACGATAGAATCTCTTCCTTCTCTTTCTACCACTTCATGCCGTAGTCGGAGTAATAAGAGGAGTTGGCAGTATTGGCTCCACTCGTGCAAATTATACAAACTCTCACCCTAATGAATATGTGTATTCCAGTATTATAATCCTCACAGCGCTGAATATTGAGTCGTGCCCTTCTGTAGCGAACCAGCTCTGGGCACCGGAGGTTGCATTCCCAGGATTTTGACGGTGTATGTGTGCTGTCATCTGGGTATCGATCCGCTCATGTGTAGGTTCCGTCCATCATCTACAGTAGATGGATTCTGAACGTCTTGGAGGAAAACACATGCTGTCACATCCCTTCAGACTTGTCGCGTGCATCAGAATTGTGGTAACGTCAATTTTGAAGCTTTTTGGGAACTTTTGTTTCGATGTTTCCCAGGAATTTTCTGTAAATTTTGTTTTACAGCTTATTAGGGATGTCTGAAAGAATGAAATTCATGGCGTCATGGAGGAAGCAGTTTCTCTGACCTTGTATCTTACAGTCCCACCTGTAGTATGGCTATTGCATCCTCTGTTATTATCCTCGCCTCCAATGTCACTATCGCTTATCATGTGAAATACAACATGGCGCATCATCCAGACTGTATAAAGTGGTGATTGTATTCAGTTCTGAGCTTTTTCTGTATCAAGACACGATGCTTTGTGCAGAGTCGCGGTACTAGTCTGTATGACAACGTGCACAGTTTCATGTCATGTATAAGGTTTGTATGATTCAGCCGCTGTTATATACCATTTCCGCTACACAACAGCCTTCTAATCCAATGGTTTATGTACTTGTGGGAAAGCAGGTAGAGGTGAATTGTGGATTTTTACAAAAAATAAGAGCTTGAGAAAATATTGACAGGATTTTCAGAATTGTTCCGAACCTCCTTGGTTCAGTATTTGCAAATACTGAAATTAACCTAATGTGTTGTCTAGAATTCTATTTTTCAAAGGAAATCGGCCATCAAATTATGATAAACACAGAATATACTCATAGATCCAGGCCAGGGACTGTGCTAATTTTCTAATATTTCTTATCCATGGTCTCCTTCCTTTTAAAAATAAACTTTTAAAACAACCTATCATCCTATCACTTGTATGTTGCCTGTTTTTTTTTATAATTCCTTTTATTAATGGTTACAACGACCGAGAATTCCCAGATGTGACAGATCAAATACAGGCGAATTAAGGTCTCAGAGCTGTACATCCACAGAACACACATGTTAACAGGAGACAGTAAATTTTAACATGTCTTTGTGCAACCATTTTAATAAATAAATTCGATTTACACCTAATCGGCTCGTCTGATTTTGAGTATGTTGCCACTTTATGCAAAACTAATAACGTCTGTTTCATGATCAGTTATTTCATCTGCTCCCAAGCCTGTATAGAGGTGAGTATGTTTCAACGGGGGCGCTAGAGGCACACATTTTGTTTGTCAGCACTATTCAAGTAAGAGAGAAGGAGTTTTCTTACTATAAGATGAGGATGGCGTGATTAAACAGAGATAAAGCACACAGGAAGCCATCTAACTGATAAATATGGGTTTTAAAAATCAGTCTAGACATGATTTTCCAATGAGCCATGTAATATTATGATACACAAATCTCTCTATATGTATTTTGCAATAAAATAATCAGCCTTTCACTAGAAATCAGATTGATACCGCCACTGATCATGTGCCAGTCCTGTTCTCTCTGTTTCCTGTTGTAAGGTTATGGACAAGTCCCAGATACATTGATATAGACACAGAGGAATGTGCATTCTGTGCTTCCTCACCTTAGCTGCAAGCTCTCTGTATCGGTTCTGTCTGTCTGTCCTCCTCCCCTCCCCTAGTTTTTTGGATCATCCTATCAAATTCCTTCATGATCTCTGTTTAGCTCAAGTTCCTGTGATGGCAACCGGAGCACCAGCAGCCTTTCCCATTGCAGGCCCAAATTAGGAAATTCTGCTATAAACTATAACATTACAAGGCTGTGAAACAGTTACATCCTAAGGTCTGTCAAGCATGGAAATAAGGTATGGAAACCGGGAATAGTGGGGAATATAGAAGAAATGTACAAGTTTGTACATTTTTGGTAACTGTTTACTATGATAGTGGTTCAAGACGAGCATAGGGGTGTGAGATTGTGGGGGGGGGTCTGACTTGGGCACCCCTATACATAGCTGGCTGAACAGAGTGTGTCCATTGTGTATATTGATCAAGCATGTGCAAGTTATACAATCTTCACCCTTGAAATATCTATTCCAGTTCTACATCCTGAATATCATCTGGCATGTCTGTAACTAAAATAATATGCTACAGAATGTTTGATTCCCTAAAATTTTGCTGGTGGATGTGTGCAGTCACCTGGGTATCAGTCACCATATGTAGCGTTCCAGCCATCATCCAAAGTGATGTATCTGACGTCTTTGGAGAAAAACTAATGCTTCCCTCTCGTGTGCTGACTTTTCTGCAGAATTATATGGTAATTAAGATTTTGCAACATTGTTTCATAATTTCCATGGCTAAATCTTTCTGGAACTATTTAGTGATGTCGGGAAGAAAAAAATTTGTGGTGACATGGAAAAAAGTTGTTTCTCTAGTGTTTATCTTACAGCTCCACCTGTAGTATGTGGCTATTGCTCCCTTGTGTATTATCCCTCCATGTCCCTATCGCTTATCATTGAAAATTGGATTGGTATCATTTTGAGTCTTTTTGTAGCAGGACGCCGATGCTTTCTATGGAGATCACATTGGGGCTTATTTACTAAGGGCCCGCGGCCGCATTTACGTCGGTTTTCTGACGTTTTCGGGGATCGCACGGGACTGCATCGCACGCGATCGATTTTGGCGCTTCGGCGCCGGTCTTCACGCGGCATATATCGGGGACCCGATTTAACATGTCAAATTGTGTCGCAGACATGCACTCACATACACGGAAGAATGAACTCCGTGGACCTCAGCGGGGAGGCGACCATGCCGCACTTCATCCTTGTCGCACGTCCGGATCGGGGATTGCCAATTATGTCATTATGGTTTGTATTATGCAGCTCTAAGTTACATATAGGTTGTATGATTCCCTCTATTTATAGCATATCTGCTACCAAGCGCCTTCTTAATGCAATGGTTTATTAGTGTAGGAAACAGGTAGGAGTGAGATAGGGGATGTGTAAATCTTGTGTGCGCTGCGTAATCTGTGTGCGCTATATAAATAAAGAATATTATTAAAATAATAAGCTGAAAAATATCTGTTAAGATTAGTCAGAATTTATTGAAGAGTGAATTTGGTTTTCTGAAAAACACATAGTTGGCAGACATTTATCAATAAAATGGTCAGAATTGATTCATCTGAGGCTTTTGATTCTCATAATGTGTTATAAAGTAAATCCTTAGAACTAGGGTTCATTGGCAAATGGCATTCATAGGATGTGCCCTAATGCGACTATAGGAGGGTAATGCTGCACACACCTGATCAGGGGTGTAAGATAATTCATTGGGCCCCTAACAAACTTTTGTCAGTGTCCAAACAAAATTTGTCCCCCACATAACTGTACATTGTGGTGTGATTTATAGTTACCCCTCCGTTAAAATGTGTTGTGTTCCCTAACCCTACCCTCCTCATGAGCCCAACAAGTAAAATACCACTCTTAGGGCCCCAAAAAGTTAATATGCCCCTAACTTAAGACCTCCACTAATTATACCCCCTTTCCCACTTATAGTTCTAGTATCTCCTACCTTATAATGTCCCCTCGCTGTTGGCCCCCTCTTAAAGACCATTTCTGTAGCTCCCTTATATTTGCTCCTAGCTTATTGTGCCCCCAACTTCTGCTTCTCTTTAAGAAAAAACCCCATATGCCTCCCTAGACAGGTACTTACAGCTCCCCTTAAGTTTAGATGTGAGGAGGAGCGGCTAGTCTCCCAGAGGGAAGGTAGAGCCTGTTTTCCTCACATATACTTTTTTCTTATATCATCCAAGGTGTATTGAGTGTCATTGATCATTAGGATTGCCCCGTTCTTACAGGGGGTCTAGAGGCTTTGCTAGTTTTAAGCTTAGTAACACTGATGGTGTAGGAGTTATGACCATAAATGATGTACACATTGTTTTTATGAGATAAGTACATGGGAAGAAGGTGCTACGGCGATATAGTGTGGGCTGTTTATCAGATAAACAGAATTTCGATGAGCCCTGTAAAAATAAACAACATCTATGTATGTGCAAAATATTTTAGCTTACGCGAATAAAAAAGTACTTACCTCCCGACTCCAGGTGCTCGATCTCTCGGTCCGTGACCCATGTAAACATACAGGAGCACGGAAGCCATGTTGTGCTCACTTCCGCTGGCTGAGGTGGCCGATCACACTCACCCATGCCTGTAGCCATCGGGAATGGGTGTGGTTTGTCTAGCGACAGCTATCCGCGCCCCTGTTGTTTACATGGGAGCACGGAGCGCAGAGATCGCAGCCAATATGGTGAGACTGCGGAGTAAGTATATGTTTATTTTGTTAACCTGCCCCCATCCGGCCAACAATGTTTTTATTTTACACCCCATAATGTTAGTACCCCTTCCCTAAAAACATAGTCCACAGTTTTATGCATATATAGTACAATTATATTTATCAGAAGTGTCATAGAGCAGAACTGTTCTAGTTGCCCATGGCAACCAATCAGAGCTCAGCTTTCATTTTCCCACAGCTGTTTATAAAATGAAAGCTGAGCTCTGATTGGTTTCCATTGGCAACTAGAACAGTTTTACCTCAGACACTTCTGATAAATGTATGTGACATCATTCAGTAGTAAACAACAAAGATTAATGCAAATTAACCCTCTGTGTTAAATAAAGTAAGAAGTTGCTGAGTTTATATTGGGGAAACATGGAAATGTCCAAAGTTCAATGCTCCCCCTCTCCAGAGCACTACATACGTGCGGATAATAGTTGTCTTTTTATGGGGAAGATAACGTTCTGCCTATAAAGCAACCAAAACTCTCTTTATCTTACCACTTCCTCCCTCATGTCAGCAAAATGTGTTTTCTATTTTATGAAAAGTCAAAAATCTTCTGTGTTTCTCCACCATGAGATGTAAAACCAGAGATATCAGGGTTCATTATTAAGTCCATTTTCTAACTGCCCCTTAATGGGGTTGTCCCCCTCTTCCCTATCTTTCATGTTCTGCTCCTGTATCATTTGGAAACTGTCACCCCTTAAAGGGGTTGTCCGGTTCCCTGCCGGTTGTTAAACTATTTATCTACCCCAGAATAGGTCATCAATATCAGAGGTGTGGAAGTAGAAGCATATTACAATATTGACCCCTTTAAGCCTAAAACCTAAGCCTCCAGAGGGGTCCATAGCCTCTAAAACTGCTCACTAAGTATGATACTAATATAATACTTTTACAGCAAGTTAATTTCCATTGCAGTAAACACATAACACTCATTGCACCAAATATTACTCCAACAACAGAGCACGAGAAGTGACCGGTATAGGCAGATCTGCTGCCCGACGACAAGCTTTCAGAACTGCTTTGTACCGAAAACCATTGATTTCTACAAAAAATGGACTCAAGGAGCAGCCAAATCAACTATTTTGATGAAAGTCTTCTTATTTGTACCTCTTATTTCTTGTGCTACATTCATGTTCCTATCTATGTCTGTGATTTTTCTTTTTGTACACTACATGCTGGAGCTAAGTATACCACAATTTCCTAAGGGATTAATAAAGCTTTATGGTATTGTATATTACTCTTATCCTATATATGTATACATATATATGGGCACAGCACCTTACTACAACTCCAATCCCTTATATATGGGACTGGGTTGTGCCCATGTATATATATACATGGGCACAGCACAGTACTATTACTCCTATCCCTTATATATGGGCACTGCACAGTGCTACTAATCCTATCCTGTATATATGGGCACAGCACAGTACTATTACTCCTATCCCTTATATATGGGCACTGCACAGTGCTACTAATCCTAACCTGTATATATGGGCACAGCACAGTACTATTACTCCTATCCAGTATATATGGGCACAGCACAGTACTACTACTCCTATCCTGTATATATGGGCACAGCACAGTACTACTACTACTATCCTGTATATATGGGCACAGCACAGTACTACTACTCCTATCCTTATATATGGGCACTGCACAGTGCTACAATCTCTGTATATATGGGCACAGCACGTACTATTACTCATCCCTTATATATGGGCACTGCACAGTGTACTAATCCTATCCTGTATATATGGGCACAGCACAGTACTATTACTCCTACCCTAAATTACGCACAGCACAGTGCTACTACTCCATCCTGTATATTTGGGCACAGCACCATACTACACTACTCCTTCCGTATATATGGACAGCACAGTCCTATTACTCCTATCCTGTATAGAGGACACAGCACAGTACTATTACTCCTATCCTGTATATGGGCACAGCACATTACTACAACTCCAATCCTTATATATGGGCACAGCACTACTGCTCCCATCCCTTATATACAAGCATTGCATAGTATTACTACTCTTATCCAGATATAGGTACAACAAATTATTATTACTCATGTCCTGAATATTTGGGCACAGCCCAGTAGTGCTAATCTTATATATTAAATGAATAGAAAAATACATAATATATGTATAAATGAGCACCTATCACTAAACACTATTCTACCCATGGATACGCACAGTAATACTACATGTATACTGTTAACGGTATATGGATACAGCGCTTCTATTTATACCGTATAAAGGAGCCCACGCATAGTATTATATTATCTTATCCTGTATTACCTATTACTCTAATCCTGTATAAATACATCGGCATCGGCCATATATATAGGAGTAGTAGGTCATGTGCTGTGCCCATGTATATAATGGGTCAGCACCGTACTACTACTCCTATCCCTTATATATGGCACAGCCACAGTACTATACTACTCTTATCCAGTATTATATGGGACACGCACGAATACTGCTCTTATCCTGTATATATGGGCCCACAGTACTAGCTCTATCCTGTTATATATGACAGCACAGTCCTACTTTATCCTGTATATATAGGCACAGCACAGTACTACTACTCCTAATCCTGATAATAGGCACGTGCACATACTAGTCCTCCTGTATACATGGGCACAGCCACAGTAATATACTCCTATTCCCTATATATGGGCACAGCACGTACTACACTCTTATCCTGTATATATGGGCATCATCAGACTAACTCATTATCCTGTAATATGGGCACAGCACAGTACTTCTATTTTTCTATCCTGTATATAGGGCATAGACATCAGACTACGTTCTACTCCTCTCCATGCTATATATGGGCACAGCCACAGTACTACTACTCTATCTGTTATATATGGGCACAAGCACATTACTACTACTCCTATCCTGCTATATATGTCGGCCCACAGCACAGTACATACTACTACGTATCCTGGATATACTGGCCAAAGCACATGATACTAACAAAATCCTATCATGCTATATAAGCGGGTACAGCCAACAGTTACTACTACTCCTATTCCTGTATCTATGCCCGGCACAGCACAGTATACTAAACTCATTTCCATTGCCTGATATATCGCGCACAAGAACGTTTAAATACTCCGATCAGTGTATATATGGGCACTAGCACAACTACTTTCCGATCCTGTCAATCATGGGCAATAGGCACAGTAACTACTACTACTATCTCTGTATATATGCCGACCACAGCCCCCACCCCAGTGATACTAATATTAGTCCTTATATATGGGACACAGCGCTAGTACTACTACTCCTATCCTATGTAGATATGGGAACAGACACAGTACTATACTCTAGCCTAGCTATATATGCGCCAGCCACATGTACTTCTACTCGTATCCGGCAATATAGCGGCACAGCCAGTAATAAAACTAACTCTCTCCTGTATATATTGGCACAGCACAGACTGATTACATACAATATATCCTTATATATGCCGGAAAAGCCGCCAGTACTACTATACTTATCCTCGTTCTATGGGCTATAGTGCCCCAGATACTACTACTCTTATCCTGTATCTATGGCACAGCACAGTACGACTACTCATATCCTGTATATATACGGCACAACAGCAGTCTACTTTACTACTACTATCCTGTATATAGTTATACAAACATATAATTTATCATCATTTTATCAACCTTTTTTTTACAGATGTTTAATACAACTTTAAAAGTGGAGTTCCTTTGACAGCAACCTCTCACCCCATCCCTACCCATACACATGCATCCTCGCGCTCAGCCGCTGTTGCATGCGGCGATGATATCTGCAGTAGCGATTCAACTTTTACTTGCAAAAGCTGATAGAAGAAACTGCGAACATACAGACAACAACAATTAGTATCTGGCCCGCCCGCCCTGAGCGCTAGTATTGGAAATAATTATATTCCCTGAGCGTGCTTGCCACTTCCCCCCCCCCCGAAAATCAAGACATACACGGCCATAAAAATAACAAGAGTCTCCATATAGATGTTCGTTATGGCCTAGAGCTCATGTTCCATGGGGATGCGATAGATGATCCTGCACGATTTATACCCATGATCAGGGACATGTAGTGTTTATTTGTAGTGCAGCACAAGGTGGAACGCGAACGGATCGGCTATGGCAGAGATACAACAGAGCTGCACGTCACATCAGCCGTCCTGAAATCCTGAAAAGAATGCACCTAATGTGCAAGCTGCAAGATATATCAGGTTATCGATGTCCAGTATATGCATTAGTATCACATTCAACAGAGCCACGCTCACATAGAGCTAAAATTCATCATTGTGAACAACTTGGTCAAGAGACGTGTAGTCAAGCAGCTAGGTCTGCAGCCTACAGAGACAGACAGAATAAACCCTAAAAGTGACAAGAGCGGATCACGGATGCGAGAAGGATTATGAAGATATACAGGTACACAGCAAGTCGAGCAGAACGTCCCATCTATTCTGATTTTGCGACAGGATCACAGACTGAAGAGAGAAAGGTCGCAGCCAATTTATCATCACCAATTCCTGCCTTGTAGTGATAATGCATTTACCTTTATATTTTGCTAGTCTTTCTATGTACCACTAGTACCAGGATCCCTCCACTTAAGAGGGAACATCGTCACCATGGGAAAGTCATTGTTCTAAGCTGGTACAAGGTTCCATTAGTACTATGCTACTGCTGAGCTCACAAATGCCTTTGTAGTATTTGCTAGTCATATTTAGCTAGTTTATATAGTAGTTTAGTCACATTACTGGCTACCCTTTGCCAGCAATTTTTATGAGCTCCCCTCTGCGGGAGGGTGCACGCGGCCACCCTGGTGTTGTGTCACAATTCTCATCTTTCTCCACTTTTTCTTACTCCACACAATTGAGCGGCAGGGCAAGGAGGAGGATGGTGTAGCATAGATGAGGGCACGAGAATGCATGAGGACGTGGCGCAGGGCTCGCAGTTGCCACTCCCGAGGGGGGGGACTCACAATACTCTTCAGGTGGAGCCTGCGTAATAGTTAAATAAACTTATATAAGTGTACTGAAATGATTCAAATGCATAGGACAAGACATATATTAAATCAGGTGATAAGCATTGGAACTGCCACCAAATAAAAATAGACATCCGGTTGACAAGGTTACCTTAATTAGTGTATGGAGCCTGATGGTGGCGCCTAGCAGTGACACAGGAATGGCAAAAGCTTAAAAGACAAACCTGACCACAGTATTTAGAGCTATGCCATTAAAGATGTTTATTAATGTTACACATCTCCAGTGAATTTCTAGAGCTTTAGGTTCGTAATACACGAATAGTTGCACATCATAGTGTATTTTCTCTGGAATATGTTTAACCAAAAGATAAAAATTACTATAGTGCCCGTGTTATGGTTCCTATATAAGCATCTCGCTGCTTGCCATTTCTCACACGCCCTCTGTCTGCCCCGTACATTGTGGAGTAAGTTTCATAACTTCTAATGTACTTGTATTCTTCTCTATGTCTTTATCAGACCATACTTTGTGTTTATTGGTGTATAGCTCTCAGGTTAAATTAATCATCTGCGTAATAATAGATGTAAATTTTAATAGGGAGTGTGACACTAAAGACAGTGATATCAACTTGCGAGGAGAGGGGAATATCATTAACGCCACGATTGTTGGTGGGGGAAGGATCCACTCTCAACTTAACATCTTTGATATAGTTTGTGCCCCATGTAGTCCCTCTAATTGGATAGTTATTACTCTTAGCTCCTATGGATACAGTTCGTTTAGAACCTGGGCCCATCCGCAGGATCTCTGATGCTCTGGTGGGCCGCCGTCGACACTGGCCAGCAGCGCACCCCCATGTTCTACGAGAATATGGATATCCACATGTGTATGCAAATATATATGAACATATCTCACATGTAGTGCACACCTTTAGTGTTGTCTTATTTCAGTTGTACAATTTACAGTAATTTTAACCTGGAATTAGATGTAGCCTTTTTGAGCGTGTAAATTAACCCTTTCCGCTGCACTGCCATAATACAATAATAACTAAAATCTAGATTTAAATTAGGATACTCAAACCCATAAAACCCTGTTTTCTGAGTTATAACACATGGCACTTAAGACCAATTTCATTCAAAGTGCTACATTTCTATTATAAAAAATGCACTAAAAATTGACTTTGATAGACGAAAAAAATGTGATCTCACAAGAGAATATTAATTTGTTTCAAACTTCCCAATATGTAATAAATGAAGGTGCAATGCTCATATCATACTATAGGCTATGTGTCAAATGAATAAATCTATACCTAAAACTGACAATGACACAAAGAATCTGGTTTTCAGCTGAAAGTTAGTAGATATCACAACTGCAAAATATGGACAATATATACAATTTAAAAGCTAAGATGCCCCCACAAAAAATCTCATAATTTTTCTTTAAAATCAGACAACCTGGCAATTGCATTGTGCGTTAATTCACAATTGAGAAGCCTTTAACCACCCTATGACAAACACAAATTTTCAAATAAATAATTGCCATGAAAACATAGATTTTTACATAAAAACAAAGCGGAGGTTTACATACAAAGAGGAGATGTTAAAAAGTATAAGTCAGTTGTGAAGTAAGATTATTATATAACCGACAATGACTCAACCACAACAAGCAATACACCCCCAAAAATGGTAATACAAAGAGCATAAGTATGTTTTGTAGGCCGACAAATTTGTTAAAAAAATATATAAACTCATATACTGTCAAAAAGACTTTTATTTCCAAAAAGCAATACTATGACCATGCTATAAAAATAGTAATCTATATGAATACACAAAACCACTTGATGCCAACCTCTCAGACAAACTGTGATAAAATGTATAAGATTTAATAAATTTCACTAAATATGCAACAAATTCAGACAAAGACCGTCTCCAGGTTCGTACAAGCATAGGTAATCAGACACTTTGAGATAATTGTTAAGCTAGGTAGCTAAGTAACTAGGGCAGTTGTTCGTACTTACAGTCAGTGTTCTTACGTAGGGTACCTGCCTTACTCCTTAAAGAAAGCATAGGAGTCTTATATGTGTGGGTGGGTGTATATATTGACCAAGAATGCAGCAATGGGCACAATAAAAATCTGCGCGCGGTTGGCAAAAAAAATTGGCAATAAATGCGACTAGACACATGACATGGTATAGTTTGTTTACAATCCTTAACAAAGAACCCAATTAAAAAAAAAAATAACGCATATACCCAAACCCTAAAATATATCCCAAATGTATACCGCCAAAACCGAACATCTCGTAGTTTGTATAAGAGTTAAAACGCATAGATGAAGGGAATAACTAGCAGACAGGCTTAAATAATTATTTTTTACGTTTATAGTGTTTGTAGATTTACATGTCACTAGCCATGAACTTTGGACAGGTTCTAGTACGGAATGACGTTAATATGCAGCCAGAATTGTTGATAATGAGGATCAAATGTCATCCTCTTCTCCAGATATCGAAATAAAAGATCTTCCAATACATGACATCGGAGCATACAAGTCTGTTCGATTAGTCTGGGTAGAGATAGGCTATTAACAGTAACATAAGTTTATGTTGCCCACTGCTCGCAGGTTTGACTATACTTTAAAGGTAAACCTACCCAGTTCAGAATGCAGGAGTAAGCTAGATAAGTCACGAGCACCAGCTCAGGGGAGCTGGTCCGCGGTACTTACTTTTTTGTTTTATAACCGCTTGTATCGCCGAGTTGTTAACACTTTTTAAACTTTAGAGCAGAGAGGGCTCGGTCGCTGCGCGCGACCGAGGAAAGCGCGCAAATCTCCTGTATTCCTATGTGAGCGCGCGCCGCAGCGACCGAAGCCTTGTCCGAGAGTGTTCTGCAGTGCTAGTGTGTTAAAGTGTTAAAACCGCCGGCTAACCGCGGTTATAACATAAACGAAGTATAGTACCGGGCCAATACACCCTCTGAGCTGTGTGCTATCGTGCTTCATTTTCGGTATACTTGACAGCTTACCCTGCATTCCATCTAACTGGCAAGCTAGGTTTCTTTAAGCAGATAAATGTGTTATATACACTCACTCGTAGCCATCCTCTATCTCTTGCCTCACTGCTCTCTCCCCTCCTAGCCAGGTGGAGAGAGGAGAGGAGTGGTCCCCAATTTAGAGCTCCGTCCATGGACTTGGATCTAGCATAATCACTATAAGAATAATATACATACATGAAGAGTGCTTTAATCAGAACTGTGATTCTAAGGCCTCTCAGATAGCCAGCAACATATATAGATACATCTTGGCTACGCAGATGCTGACCCTAGTAGAGGATGTTATCATATAGTCTTAGGCAGGAAGCGGTTCATGGAGGTTGTCAATTTTAGAAAATAAATAAATTGTTCTGTGTAATGTAAAAGTCCAAAAATAACATGGACATTCTCGACGAATAAGTTTTCATTTACTGTCTGGCTAGACGCCGCCCAGAGTAAGAATCGGGAAGCCAATTTTATCCGAAAAGGAGTGTACATGTTACTTTTTCGGGGACCATGGTCAACGTTCAAGCACATGCACAGACGCTTTAAACGACTAGCACAAGCCCACCCTCCGCTCCACATCCAGACTCCCTGTTTGCTGTCTCCATAGTCTACTGCTATCATGGAATATGCCGGAACCTTATCGTCATCTTCGTCAAGGATTCATGATGAAGAAGAAGAAGTCGCTGCATACCTGGTTACCTGACTTGGCTCTGGCTGACTTACACTTCTTCTCTTTCATCCACCTTCTATCCGACTATGCTCCATATTCAAGAGCAAATTGGTCATTTGCGCACAACATGTGCTTAGAAATTTATACAACTTCCTCACCTTTGTGAATATCTACGCCATGTATCTTCATCCTACACAGCACTGAACATTGATCCTGGCCAGTCCCAGCTAAACCCTAGTTTGCCACAGGGATTGATGTCATGTATGATTAGTAAGTGTGATGTGCCACTTACTAGGTGACTAGCGCCATACTGATTATCCCCTGCCACATCTACGAGCAGATGTGTTTTCTTATGGTGACACATCCAATGCATTCTCTATCCTGAAGACTTCACCAGCCATCGCATATACCGCCTACTCGACCGAAATGCAATGTGACAGATTACAGAATTATGACGTAAGGATTGTGATGGTACAAGTGATCAGGAAAATGCTCCCCAGATGGAATATGAGATGCACCTCTACAGCGACAGTGTCTTGTAGTCTCCCTGCATCATGGTGGTGTCATTCCCGGCTATGTGCCTCATCCTAGTCTCCAATATCACCATTGCCCCATGTGAGGATTCCCGAAGAAGTACCTCCTCCCGACTGCCTAGATAGTGGTTTTGTAGCGGCCGGTCCTGGCTTCTTCTGCACCAGGATCCATTACTAATAGCGCCAGATTATATAGTTAGTGGCCAGTTATACTCAGCAGGTACATACATGTATAAGTTACATTTATATTGCCGTCTGTTATACCAGCAAGCCCGCCACTACGCTTTCCGTGAATCCTATATGGTGATAGTGCTGCATGGGGAAAACAATGTACGGAAGGAAGTTTTCTCATAATGTTTAGCCGAAAACAATACCACAGTTGACTCATAGTTAAAGACAATGACATATCCGCTGATAACATGCTAAGCCTAGCAGCCGGAGAACACTAGCTCAGAGGGACACATTATACTACCACGTCCCTGCCGATCCCGCAGGTGCATTGTCCGCAAAGATGAAGTCAATTGTGTAGACGTCTGGGGGTTTAGCGCCCGATCCTGCATTGCTGTACGTCACCCGCTGAGCAGTCCGCCGGAGTCCCTTTTTCTACCATTATGGGTGATGTAAGTGCATTTCGTCCCTTGACACATATGATTTAAATCACGTGATTGATCCGCAATCAGTCGGGGTGTTCCAACGCCCAGCGCCACGATTGTGGTGACATGAAAGTCTGCGCGCACTTGCCCAATCAATCGCGTGTCGTCAAAAAAACCGACGGAATGCGTCCGTGGCTCGTAAATTTTGTAATGGCCCCTTCTATTCAAGCTTGACCATAGTTTATCAACAAACAAGGAATATGATGTATACAGAAGACATTTATATGAAATACAATGAAGAGTTTGTGACGATACACGAATTTCGAGATTCACCAGAGATGTGTACCGGAGCCAGCGAACTTTGCGATGTCTTCATCTTGAAGTCCTGATGAATATATCACCGAGGGTAAAACATAGCGGTGGGATGGATACCTTATAGATGTTAACCTGGATTGGTTTATCTGCACTATGTCTGTAAGAATAATCTAATACATTGTATGAAAAATAACCGTAACGCACGCGTTATGCAACAACTCATGACACTGAGGCTCACAACACTGCCCAATCCTCATTCTAGCCAGGAACGAGCCCCGGAGCTTGATGTCAGCTCAGCCATCAGTGATTAGCCTGTTTTGGAGAGTCACACAGCTCATGCGTAGGCAATATGCGGTGCTTTTGTGAGCACCAGCCTTAGGGCACAGGACTCCAGGGGGCCATAGTCACAAAATCTACTCAAAACTTTGATACAAGATACAGCTATGCGTAGAGATTACTGTAACGAAGTTTTCAGCCCACACTGTACGAGATTTTTTTTATTTAGAATGCCTCGCAAGCATCCTGAAATTCAACTACTATCCTATCTTGTCTCTGAAGGCACAGCACTATACTACTACTCTTTATCCTGTCAATATGGGACACAGCACAGTACTACTACTCTTATCCTGTAATATGGCACAGCACAGTACATACACTCTTATCCTGATATATGCGGCACAGCCACTAGTACTACTATTCCTATCCGGTATATAGGAGCACAGCACAGTATTACGACTCTCTATCCTGTATATATGGGCCACGACAGCACAGGTATACTACTCCTATCCTGTGTATTGAGCACAGCCCACTTAGTACTACTACTCTTGTTTATTACAAACACCACAGCACAAACACTAATAGTCCTCTCCATAGTATTGAGCAGTACAAGCACTTCATATCCGATATAGAAGCACAAGTACGTATATACTAATGCCTGTGTATATGCGAACTGCACAGTCATATACTAATCCTATCCATATACGTGTATTATATGCGACCACTGTTCGCTACTACTACTCTTATCTGTGATATACAGCGCCTAGCACAGCTACTAACTCCTATCCATATATATGGTCACAGAGAGCGAGTACATATAATCTTATCCTGTATACTATGGGCACAGCCACAGTACTACTACTCCTACATCTGTATATAGGGGCACCAGCACGTACTACTACTGTGATCCTGTATATATGGGGCACTAGACACAGTACTACTAACTCTATCCGTTATATATGGGCACAGCACAGAATCTTACTACTCCTATCTGATATCATATGAGGCCAGCACGAGTACTACTAACTTATCCTGATGTATAAGGAGCAAGCCACAGCTACGACTACTCCATCTGTATCATAGATAGACAGCCACAGTACTACTACTCCTATTCTGTATATATATGGCAAGGCACAGTGTATAGGCTCGGGGTCAGTGCACCCCCTGGACCCACTACGGAAGACGGGGTAGGTGACTAGCGGCTTCTACGATATGCGGCCGAATTTCTAAGTGTGCACCACGGATCTCACCAGCAGCTGCCACAAAGCAAGATGGCTCTGCATGCGCAGGTGGATTCCAGATCATTCCACAGGTTGTCGAATAGCCGCGCCGGGCCTGGCAGCCAGCCGTCGATGAGTAGAAGAGCCCGCGGATACAGTTAAGAAACAGTTTCATCGTCAGGCATCAGATGGTAAGTCTAGGCGGCAGCGCGGCAAGGTTCAAGGTCTGGGATAAAACAACAGGAGATCAGCGCACACGGCAGAATGGGAAACAAAAACACGGAACTCTGCGAATCAAGGCGAAAGCTTCTCATAGCATGGTAGTTCAAGATCCTGTCGGGCCGATGTGAGGGAAGCAGCCATGATTAATTAGAAACCCAAAAAGGACCAGTCGCCAATCAGCCGCCGATGTAACCACTGGCCCTTTTAAATCCCCGGAGTGGCAGCGCACGCCACCTAGAGAGTGGTATGCGCGTTGTGCCTAGCCGCGCACGCGGGTGGCCGAGTGATCGATGCGAAAGGTAAGGTGCCGCGGCCTGGGGACTCCGCCACAGAGAGGGAACGCGGTGAGTCTTATGCCATCCGTGACATGGCCATCGCAGGGACAACCGTGCAAACACATACTACTACTTAAGCCTATATAAATGCGACCTTATTATGGAATACTGTAACATGGACATGCACCACACTAGTACTACCTTATCCTATCCTTGCCAATTGTATATATTTAGGCACAGCACATGAATACTACTTATACTGGAATTATTGCACAGTACTTACTTTCTTAGTCAGCAGCCCAGGAGTGTGGGTGCCACCAGAATAATGAGAGAAACGAGAGCCACAATTCATGAATATACTGCGCACTCGGCCCACACTACACAGGCGAGTACTCACATAGCACGCAACTTGCGACTGTTTGATAATAGTGGCCATAGTGTGAAACTCTAGCCGAGATGAGACCATATTCACACTAATCCTCCATGAACACAGAGATGTTTCGACCTAAACACTGTGTTTGCTACGCAGGAACAATATTCATAGCACCCCACAAGCATAATATTAAGGACCGTAAACTTGAATCTGGTGTTCAATGGTAGATACTCGTGAAGATACTCCTGATACACTTTAGCCAGGCATACACAAGCGCCTTCATGTGAACATGAATGGACAGTCAGCATAAGTATGACCTCTTATTAAAAATCCACCTGTGCCGCTGCAGCTACCACTATACTGTCCGAGTCCATCCATATTGTGACCGTCTCTCATGCATCCCTTACATAGGAGCCCTCATCTTTCCCATCCATATTGCTGGACCTTCCATCTCTCCCTATATTGTGGCTCCCCTCATCTCCCCCTTCTATAAGATAAGAGGACAAAGCACACATTTTGGTGATGGGGGGCTGAGACCACAACCATTAGCCTGCTAGTTGCCCCTAATTCAAGCTATAGTTATATTATTTAAGCCTTACTAGCTACCCACATAGCTATAAGATGCCCTTTTAACTGGTGACGTCAACACCCCATATGCAATACAGTATAATACCCCATCTTCATTATCCTCCTTTCTTGCGAGCCCACAACATATTGCATGAGCTTTTTGTACTCCTACACTCTCCCACCGTCATATTAATGTCCTACTGATCCTCATTCCCCTTCATATTGTGACCTACTTTAGTCCTCAATACCAATTCATATTTGCTGAGCCATCTAGTCCTACGAATTCCCTTACATTATTGATGATCCACCTAGTCCTCAATAACCCATTCATATTAGACCTCCTGCCTCCTCAATCCCATTCATATTGGACCTCCGGTCTCCAACCCTCATATTAGTGAGCCCTGTCTCCAAGTTATCATTGGCCTGACCTCCTGCCATCCATTCCCCAATTCATATTGGACCTCTGTCCTCGATCTCCTTGTGCTTCCTGTTCACCTCCTAATTCCCTACATATGTGGACTCTTGTCACTCATCCCCCCCCCCCCCCATGTGAGATTAGCAGAGGCCTCTTCCTCTACCATATTGTAGCCTCTGATCACCCAATATACCTTACATATTGATGTCTCCCATGATCCTCCATAGTACCGTTCATATTCTGCTTCATAGAATCCATCAATCCCCATTTCGTATTGTACCCCCTGCACACCCCCTGTGACTTTAGTATTACATAACAGAAAAAGTTTATTACATGATACCCTTATTCCCCTGCCGGCAGTCTGCCCTCCATCTTCTTCCTAGCTTACCTCCAAACAGGCTTGCTGAAGAGAAGATCAGACACGTATGGAGACTCCAGCGAGCCTAATCCCACATCCTTATGCCTCTTGGCTCTATGCTTGTGTTAGTAGGAAGTTCTGAATACCTCCCAACTGCGCTAGGATTGTCGGTGACCAGAGATGCTCCTATAAAACTGCAGACCGTCCAAGGAATCTGACGTATGGTCGGCAAACTATGTATTGTACACTAGCCATCCATCACCTCCCACCATTTGTGGCTAGACCCCCAATCGACATGCCTACCCCCATTATATACTCCCTTTATATTCGTGGCCCCTTCCTCCTCCTCTTCCTATTTCATCCAAAGATTATAAAAAATAATAAACCAAATTACTCACCCGCACTCCCAAAGCTTCCGACAGCTCTCCTCTTCTCTTCTTTCATGCTATTTACTTTGCTGCAAAAACTATGCCCCAGCATACATCTATTAACAACTCTGTGTCCAGAGGATGCAGATAGATGTTGCATCGAGTCTGAAGTTCTGATCACAGTGGATAGGGGATGGAGTCAAAGAACCGTGAAGAGGCAGCCAATTGAGTTGTCAGGCGGCTCACCAGTGTTTTCACCGTACACAGGTGGGCGCAGCTCCCCACAAGGGTATAAGCAGCGACGGGGCGCTGCCAGAGATCACCACAGCACGAGCGAATAAATTGGCGCTATCATGCTGAACAACAGTCACAACGTTTCTTCATTACCTCTCGATTATAATAATTGTTTTGTCGGTCACATGATGGCGACTTGACAAAACTTCGAAGAAAAAGAAGTCTGTCCATACGGTAGAATGAAAATCGTATCCAAATAATGCTATCCGGTATATCCCATTAACGATCGCAAATTAACAGGGTCCAATAGAGCAAAAATGACACATTAATTTTTTTAACAAGTTTGCACTATGAGAGTGAGGCGTGTGAAGTCAAGCCAGCTAGAGTTCTCCACCCCCTACACACAGAGACGGCTGATAACAGATTAGAGAACAAAGATAAAAGGTAACATAATCATATCAAGGATTGGATCTGGTCTTCCAGTACTAACGGATCCCCGGACTTTGTCTGTGTGCATGGAAGAGTCCGGCTTTGCATGGCTCTGCGCAAGTGACGCCAGGTGAAGGACGGCTTAATACTAACACATCGACACTGACTTTTTTTTAAGATATAAATAAAAAATTTTTATTTTAGTACAATATCCGAGTGGATTATTACCTTTCGACAGCTTCTTTAGATTACATAAGATATTGGACATGTATAGTTTTAGGCAGAAAATGAGTTTAACCACCAAGATATTAATATATTGCTCCTAGAAGGATTCTCATAGTCTGCGCCATGATCTGTGAGATATAGATCTATACACTTACTTACTCTGTTTTCTGTATGTACTATGAAGATAAGTTGTGTAAAGTAGAAAGTCTCCTTTCTATTTGTTATAGTTCAATATAAAATAATCATACAGCCTGCTGTGATAGCGTGCAGTCACAATATTTCCTGCAGTTTTTAAACGGGGACTGTGACACTAAAGACATTTCAGGAAATGGAGGGTTAACCACTAACCACTGAGACCAGTGTCTTGGGGTCCATCTTCCATTAACCCTTTTGAAAAAGAAACTAGAAGTCTGCACTTGGTTGTATTCTCCTAGTCCTAGAATACAGGATCTGGTTAGAACCCGGGGCCCACCGGATCCTTTGATGCTCTGGTGGGCCAGTCTGACTGTGACTAGAATCTCGAATGATCATGCAATTTGAGTCTCCTTTTGGATATGTGAATATTATATGAGCGTACCTCTACACTTACATAATCTGTCACTTGTTGTCTTTCTCATTCTTTTTTAGTTGATGGGATTTACAATATTGAGAATCTAAACTTCAAAGAAGACAGAATACAGAAAGTAACTGTTTACCAGACAGTTTACACCAGAAAAAGGTACTAGATATAGAAGAACACCAGCTAGTCATAGACACTTTTTCCATATTGGATGATACGGGTCTGGGGTTGTACCGCCTATTGATATTATCCTGTGGATAGGGGATAACAAGGTGATGGGTGAGGGTCCGACTGCTGTGACCTTCACCGTTCACAAGAACAGGACCCCCAGCAATACAGAAAACAATTGTATTGTAGTGTCGCTTGGATATCTCCGGCACAACCATAGACAGGGAATGGGAGTGCCGGACATCTCTGAGCACTATACTGTTCAATGCTGCTCCACCCATTAGTGAGAAGTCAAGTCAAGCAGTTAAAGGAAGTTACGATAACCCCGCTAGGTGACATACTGAAATGTAGGACCATTGTGTGACACTTATTGTATTGTAATCAGTCACAGTCGGATCCTCAGCTCTTTTCTAAAATAAGAAGGTACGGAAAATTTTGTCCTGTTTTGTTGTTGTTAATGTAATGTGTACATTTTTGGGTCACATGTAATGCCGTTGATAAGGCGTAATGACTGGAGGAAAATATATGCAAAGAATAGACAAACATATTGAAATACTTGATGGGGGCGGTAGATGTTGATGTAACATAACAGACACTTTACAGCTGATCAGTGCAGCCGGGGACTAAAGTAAAGCAATTAGAGGTCGAGGGGTCGGTCTTTAACTAGGAGTCGTCTGTAAGGTGGTGTCCTTAAGTAGGGGCTGCCTGTATGTGATATCATTTATAGTGACGGTGTCACTGCATTGTAATATTATTTTTTTATTTTATTCATGGACCAAACAATCAATATAGAGAATTTTAAAAAAGGGGCACTATCCGGACATTTTGGGGCAGATTTACTTACCCGGTCCATTCGCGATCCAGCGGCGCATTCTCTGCACTGGATTCGGGTCCGGCCGGGATTTAATAAGGTAGTTCCTCCGCCGTCCACTAGGTGGCGCTGCTGTGCTGAAAAGCATCTTAACGCGCCGGAATTCACCGAGGCCGTCTGAGTGAAGGTAAGCGCGTCCCGAGCGACACATTTTCGGTTTTTAAATGCGGCGGTTTTTCCGAATACGTCGGGTTTTCGTTCGGCCACGCCCCCCGATTTCTGTCGCACGCATGCCGGCGCCGATGCGCCACAATCAGATCGCGTGCGCCAAAATCCCGGGGCAATTCAGGTACAATCGGCGCAAATTGGAAATATTCGGGTAACACGTCGGGAAAACGCGAATCGGGCCCTTAGTAAATGACCCCCATTATGTATCGGGACTGCAGATGAGTGTTCAGAGATTGCCCTAAAAAAAGCATGTAGCAAGTTCTCAGGTGGTGCTCTGCATTCATAGAAACAGATATCAAAGGTGCATTCAAAAAAGAAGAAGGGAGGCGTTTCTCACCCGTAAAAATGTTTTCTTTATTTCATTTGAAGATAAATACATCCGACATATAAGCCAAAGCGGGGTAGAGGTTGGAGCAGGGGTTTAGATGAAGGCGATAGCCGTTTTGCGCAATCCGGAGAAGTGGCGTCCTCACCTGTCTCTTAATTGAACCAGCGGGGCGTCACTCCTCTGGTAACCAGGCGCTATTACCCATAGCGGAAGTGTCGTGCATACTTTGGTCGGCTTCGTAATGATACATAAAACACATGATACATAAAATTCACATAAAACACATCTATATATAAAAACAGGGATTATAGATTGGAACTATTTCTACTTTTATATTCTATGGCATATTTTGTGTGACGAACAGCAAAAAAGAGAAATCGGGGAGGGACAAATAAATTTGTAAATGTTGCATAGTAAGTAATACATAATTGTATGGCGTCTGTGGAGATATTCTGAGATGGAAATGCAGAATGACATAGCCGGCACGGGGGTTCTCAAGATTATAGGAAGACCCCCATGTCGTTTCTGTCATTAAGCCCTACTTCATTAAGCCCGGACTTCATCCTCGGGTTTCAAGACAATTTCCCTTTTGGGTTTTTGGCGCACGTGATCGGGTTTTTGGCACAATCCCTCCGACTTTCATGCGACACAAATCGGGGGGGGGTGGCCATCGGACAACCCGACTGATTTGGACTAAGCGCGGAATTTAAAATTCATATTTTGTCGCAAGACATGCACTCACATACACTGGGAAGAAGAAGGTGAACTCCGGGGGACCTCAGCGGGGAAGCGACACATGCAGGATATCGGGCGCACGATCTACGTGGATCGCGGCAGCTGTGCATTCCGACAGACAGTCTGGATGGGGGATCGTGACTCGGACGGGTAATTAAATCTGCCCCATAGTGTCAATCATGAGCATGTTGCAGGTTAAAATTCTTATCAGTTTCTTACTGACAGACCATGATACTTTTTAACCTAAGTGTGAAATTGTGTAATGAGATTGAATAGTAGTTCAAGTGTAATTCAACCAAGTAAGTCCTCTCCTCTAACCTGCACCCAGCCTACTTACTTCTTGCCAGTCCATACCTTAACCCCATAGCGCAATAAGACGTACCCTTACGTCTTACTGCGCATGGGGGAGTATGAAGAGGGCTCACGGGCTGATCCCTCTTCATACTCACCGGGCATTTGCTTCATAATGAAGCAAACGCCCGTCGCTAACACCCGCGATCGGTGCTTGCACCGACTACCACTTCATGCCGTGTCGGTAATAAGAGGAAGTTGGCCGTATGGCTCCACCATGTGCAAATTATACAACTTTCTCACCCTGCAAATTATACAACTTTCTCACCCTCATGAATATGTATTCCAGTATTTACATCCTCACAGCGCTGAATATTGATCGTGCCCTGTCTGTAGCTAAACCAGTCTGGCACCGGAGGTTTCATTCCCAGAGATTTTGCTGGTGTATGTGTGCGGTCATCTGGGTATCATCCGCCATGTGTAGTGTTCCAGCCATCATCTACAGTGATGTATCTGACGTCTTTGGAGGAAAACAATGCTTCCTCTCCTTCACAGACTTTTCTTCAGAATTGCCTGGTAACGTCAATTTTGAAGCTTTTGGGACTTTGTTTCATACAATTCCAAGGGATTTCTGTAAAATTTTTTTCGACTTATTAGGGATGTCTGAAAGAATGAAATTCTTGGCATCATGGAGGAAAGCAGTTCCTCTGACATTGTATCTTACAGTTCCACCTGTAGTATGTGGCTATTGCATCCCTCTGTGTATTATCCTCGCCTCCAATGTCACTATCGCTTATCATGTGAAGAATACAACAATGGCGGCATCATCCAGACTGTATAAAGTGGTGATTGTATCAGTTCTGAGCTTTTTCTGTATCAAGACACCGATGCTCTGTGCAGAGGTCGCGGTACTAGTCTGTATGTACAATGCGCAGTTTCATGTCATGTATAAGGTTTGTATGATTCAGCCGCTGTTATATACCATTTCCGCTACACCAACAGCCTTCTTAATCCAATGGTTTATGTACTTGTGGGAAAGCAGGTAAGAGGTGAAATTAGTGGATTTTTACAAAAAATAAGAGCTTGAGAAAATATTGACAGGATTTTTCAGAATTGATTCATCCGAACCTCCTTGGTTCAGTATTTGCAAATACTGAAATTAACCTAAATGTGTTGTCTAGAATTCTATTTTTCAAAGGAAATCGGCCATCAAAATTATGATAAACCAAGAATACTTACTCATAGATCCAGGCACAGGGACTGTGCTAATTTTCTAATATTTCTTATCCATGGTCTCCTTCCTTTTAAAAATAAACTTTTAAAACAACCTATCATCCTATCACTTGTATAACTCCTTTTATTAATGACAGACAGCAAATTATGTTACAAGAACGAGAATTCCACCAGATGGTGACAGATCAAATACAGGCGAATTCAAAGTCTCAGAGCTGTACATCCACAAGAAACACAATGTTAACAGGAGACAGTAAATTTTAACATGTCTTTGTGCAAACCAGTTAAATAAATAAATTCTGCATTTACACCTAATCGGCTCGTCTGACTTTTGAGTATGTTGCCACTTTATGCAAACTAATACGTCTGTTTCATGATCAGTTATTTACATCTTGCGTCCCAAGACCTGTATAGAGGGTGAGTAATGTTCAACAGGGGGCGCTAGAGGCAGCACTTTTGTTTGTCAGCACTATTCAAGTAAGAGAGGAGGAGTTTTCTTACTATAAGATGAGGATGGCGTTGATTAAACAGAGATAAGCACACAGGAAGCGTCTAAACTGATATAATAGTGGGTTTTTAAAAATCAGCTAGACATGATTTTCCAATGAGCCATGTAATATTTAGATACACAAATCTCTCTATATGTATTTTGCAATAAAATAATCAGCCTTTCACTAGAAATCAGATTGATACCGCCACTGATCATGTGCCAGTCCTGTTCTCTCTGTTTCCTGTTGTAAGGTTATGGACAAGTCCCAGATACATTGATATAGACACAGAGGTGAAAATGTTTCATCTGTGCTTCCTCACCTTAGCTGCAAGCTCTCTGTATCGGTCTGTCTGTCTGTCCTCCTCCCTCCTCCCCTAGTTTTTTGGATCATCCATATCAAATTCCTTCTATGATCTCTGTTTAGCTCAAAGTTTCCTGTGATGGCAACCGGAGCACCCAGCAGCCTTTCCCAGTGCAGGCCCAAATTAGGAAATTCTGCTATAAACTATAACATTACAAAGGCTGTGAAACAGTTACATCCTAAGGTCTGTCAAGCATGGAAATAAGGTATGGAAACCGGGAAATAGTGGGGAATATAGAGAGAAATGTACAATGTCTTGTACATTTTTGGTAACTGTTTACTATGATAGTGGTTCAAGACGAGCATAGGGTGTGAGATTGTGGGGGGGGGTCTGACTTTGGGCACCCCTATACATTAGCTGGCTGAACAGAGTGTGGCCATTGTGTATATTGATCAAGCATGTAGCTGGCTGAACAGAGTGTGGCCATTGTGTATATTGATCAAGCATGTGCAAGTTATACAACTTCTTCACCCTTGAAAATATCTATTCCAGTATCTACATCCTGAATATCGATCGTGCCGTGTCTGTATCTATTCCAGTATCTACATCCTGAATATCGATCGTGCCGTGTCTGTAACTAAAATAATATGCTACAGAATGTTTGATTCCCTAAAATTTTGCTGGCTAAAATAATATGCTACAGAATGTTTGATTCCCTAAAATTTTGCTGGTGGATGTGTGCAGTCACCTGGGTATCAGCCACCATATGTAGCGTTCCAGCCATCATCCAAAGTGATGTATCTGACGTCTTTGGAGAAAAATAATGCTTCCTCTCTGTTGCTGACTTTTCTGCAGAATTATATGGTAATTAAGATTTTGCAACATTGTTTCATAAATTTCCATGGCTAAATCTTTCTGTAACTATTTAGTGATGTCAGGAAGAAAAAAATTTGTGGTGACATGGAAAAAAGTTGTTTCTCTAGTGTTGTATCTTACAGCTCCACCTGTAGTATGTGGCTATTGCATCCCTTTGTCTATTATCCTCCAATGTCACTATCGCTTATCATATGAAGAATTGGATTGGTATCAGTTCTGAGCTTTTTCTGTAGCAGGACGCCGATGCTTTCTATGGAGATCACATTGGGGCTTATTTACTAAGGGCCCGCGGCCGCATTTACGTCGGGTTTTCTGACGTTTTCGGGGATCGCACCGGGGACTGCATCGCCCGCGATCCGATTTTGGCGCTTCGGCGCCGGCTTTCACGCGGCATAAATCGGGGGGACCCGATTTAACATGTCAAATTGTGTCGCAAGACATGCACTCACATACACCGGAAGAAGGTGAACTCCGGCGGACCTCAGCGGGGAGGCGACACATGCAGCGACTTCATCCTTGTCGCACAGTCCGGATCGGGGATTGCCCAATTATGTCATTATGGTTTGTATTATGCAGCTCTAAGTTACATATAGAGTTTGTATGATTCAGCCTCTATTATATAGCATATCTGCTACCAAGAGCCTTCTTAATGCAATGGTTTATGTACTTGTAGGAAAGCAGGTAAGGAGTGAGATAAGGGGATGTGTAAATCTTTGTGCAGCGCTGCGTAATCTGTGTGCGCTATATAAATAAAGAAATATTATTAAAATAATAAGCTGAAAAAATATCTGTAAGATTAGTCAGAATTTATTGAAAGAGTGAAATTAGGGATTATTCTGAAAAACACATAGTTGGCAAGACATTTATCAATAGAAATGGTCAGAATTGATTCATCTGAGGCTTTTGATTCTCAATAATGTGTTATAAAGTAAATCCTTAGAACTAGGGGTTCATTGGCAAAATGGCCTATTCATAGGATGTGCCACTAATAGGCGACTATAGGAGGGTAATGCTGCACACACCTGATCAGGGGTGTAAGGATAAATCATTGGGCCCCATAACAAACTTTTGTCAGTGTCCAAACAAAATGTGTCCCCCCACATAACTGTACATTGTGGTGTGATTTATAGTTACCCCTCCGTTAAAATGTGTTGTGTTCCCTAACCCTACCCTCCTCATGAGCCCAACAAGTAAAATACCACTCTTAGGGCCCCCAAAAAGTGTAATATGCCCCTAATTTAAGACCTCCACTAATTATACCCCCTTTCCCACTTATAGTTCTAGTATCTCCCTACCTTATAATGTCCCCTCGCTGTTGGCCCCCCTCTTAAAAGGCCATTTCTGTAGCTCCCTTATAATTTGCTCCTTAGCTTATTGTGCCCCCAACTTCTGCTTCTCTTTAAGAAAAACCCCATATGCCTCCCTAAGCAGGTACTTACCAGCTCCCCTTAAGTTTAGATGTGAGGAGGAGCAGCTAGTCTCACAGAGGGAAAGGTAGAGCCTGCTTTTCCTCACATATACTTTTTTCTTATATCATCCAAGATGTGTATTGAGGTGTCATTGATCATTAGGATTGCCCCGTTCTTACAGGGGGTCTAGAGGCTTTGCTAGTTTTAAAGCTTAGTAAACACTGATGAGTGAAGGAGTGTATGACCATAAAATGATGTACACATTGTTTTTATGGAGATAAGTACATGGGAAGAAGGGTCTACGGCGATATAGTAGTGGCTGTTTATCAGATAAACAGAATTTCCGATGAGCCCTGTAAAAAATACAAGCACATCTATGTATGTGCAAAAATATTATTAGCTTAGCGTAGGAAAATAAAAAAGTACTTACCTCCCGACCTCCAGTGCTGCGATCTCTCAGGTCCGTGACCCATGTAAACATACAGGAGCACGGAAGCCATGTTGTGCTCAGCTTCCGGCTGGCTGAGGTGGCCGATCACACTCACCCATGCCTGTAGCATGCGGGATGGGTGGTTGTGCTAGCGCAGCTTCCGCGCCCCTGTTTGTTTACATGGGGCACGGAGCGCAGAGATCGCAGCCAAGATGGGTGAGACTGCGGAGGTAAGTATATGTTTATTTTTTTTAACCTGCCCCCATCCCGGCCAACAATGTTTTTATTTTAACCCCTATAATGTTCATCTATTCCAGTATCTACATCCTGAATATCGATCGTGCCGTGTCTGTAACTAAAATAATATGCTACAGAATGTTTGATTCCCTAAAATTTTGCTGGCTAAAATAATATGCTACAGAATGTTTGATTCCCTAAAATTTTGCTGGTGGATGTGTGCAGTCACCTGGGTATCAGCCACCATATGTAGCGTTCCAGCCATCATCCAAAGTGATGTATCTGACGTCTTTGGAGAAAAACAATGCTTCCTCTCTGTCGCTGAATTTTCTGCAGAATTATATGGTAATTAAGATTTTGCAACATTGTTTCATAAATTTCCATGGCTAAATCTTTCTGAGATTTTGCAACATTGTTTCATAAATTTCCATGGCTAAATCTTTCTGGAACTATTTAGTGATGTCAGGAAGAAAAAAATTTGTGGTGACATGGAAAAAAGTTGTTTCTCTAGTGTTGTATCTTACAGCTCCACCTGTAGTATGTGGCTATTGCATCCCTCTGTGTATTATCCTCCAATGTCACTATCGCTTATCATATGAAGAATTGGATTGGTATCAGTTCTGAGCTTTTTCTGTAGCAGGACGCCGATGCTTTCTATGGAGATCACATTGGGGCTTATTTACTAAGGGCCCGCGGCCGCATTTACGTCGGGTTTTCTGACGTTTTCGGGGATCGCACCGGGGACTGCATCGCCCGCGATCCGATTTTGGCGCTTCGGCGCCGGCTTTCACGCGGCATAAATCGGGGGGACCCGATTTAACATGTCAAATTGTGTCGCAAGACATGCACTCACATACACCGGAAGAAGGTGAACTCCGGCGGACCTCAGCGGGGAGGCGACACATGCAGCGACTTCATCCTTGTCGCACAGTCCGGATCGGGGATTGCCCAATTATGTCATTATGGTTTGTATTATGCAGCTCTAAGTTACATATAGAGTTTGTATGATTCAGCCTCTATTATATAGCATATCTGCTACCAAGAGCCTTCTTAATGCAATGGTTTATGTACTTGTAGGAAAGCAGGTAAGGAGTGAGATAAGGGGATGTGTAAATCTTTGTGCAGCGCTGCGTAATCTGTGTGCGCTATATAAATAAAGAAATATTATTAAAATAATAAGCTGAAAAAATATCTGTAAGATTAGTCAGAATTTATTGAAAGAGTGAAATTAGGGATTATTCTGAAAAACACATAGTTGGCAAGACATTTATCAATAGAAATGGTCAGAATTGATTCATCTGAGGCTTTTGATTCTCAATAATGTGTTATAAAGTAAATCCTTAGAACTAGGGGTTCATTGGCAAAATGGCCTATTCATAGGATGTGCCACTAATAGGCGACTATAGGAGGGTAATGCTGCACACACCTGATCAGGGGTGTAAGGATAAATCATTGGGCCCCATAACAAACTTTTGTCAGTGTCCAAACAAAATGTGTCCCCCCACATAACTGTACATTGTGGTGTGATTTATAGTTACCCCTCCGTTAAAATGTGTTGTGTTCCCTAACCCTACCCTCCTCATGAGCCCAACAAGTAAAATACCACTCTTAGGGCCCCCAAAAAGTGTAATATGCCCCTAATTTAAGACCTCCACTAATTATACCCCCTTTCCCACTTATAGTTCTAGTATCTCCCTACCTTATAATGTCCCCTCGCTGTTGGCCCCCCTCTTAAAAGGCCATTTCTGTAGCTCCCTTATAATTTGCTCCTTAGCTTATTGTGCCCCCAACTTCTGCTTCTCTTTAAGAAAAACCCCATATGCCTCCCTAAGCAGGTACTTACCAGCTCCCCTTAAGTTTAGATGTGAGGAGGAGCAGCTAGTCTCACAGAGGGAAAGGTAGAGCCTGCTTTTCCTCACATATACTTTTTTCTTATATCATCCAAGATGTGTATTGAGGTGTCATTGATCATTAGGATTGCCCCGTTCTTACAGGGGGTCTAGAGGCTTTGCTAGTTTTAAAGCTTAGTAAACACTGATGAGTGTAGGAGTCTATGACCATAAAATGATGTACACATTGTTTTTATGGAGATAAGTACATGGGAAGAAGGGTCTACGGCGATATAGTAGTGGCTGTTTATCAGATAAACAGAATTTCCGATGAGCCCTGTAAAAAATACAAGCACATCTATGTATGTGCAAAAATATTATTAGCTTAGCGTAGGAAAATAAAAAAGTACTTACCTCCCGACCTCCAGTGCTGCGATCTCTCAGGTCCGTGACCCATGTAAACATACAGGAGCACGGAAGCCATGTTGTGCTCAGCTTCCGGCTGGCTGAGGTGGCCGATCACACTCACCCATGCCTGTAGCATGCGGGATGGGTGGTTGTGCTAGCGCAGCTTCCGCGCCCCTGTTTGTTTACATGGGGCACGGAGCGCAGAGATCGCAGCCAAGATGGGTGAGACTGCGGAGGTAAGTATATGTTTATTTTTTTTAACCTGCCCCCATCCCGGCCAACAATGTTTTTATTTTAACCCCTATTAAGGTTCATTAAACCCTTTCCACAGTTTGAGCATATATAGTACAATATATTTATCAGAAGTGTCATAGAGCAGAACTGTTCTAGTTGCCCATGGCAACAATCAGAGCTCAGCTTTCATTTCCCACAGCTGTTTATAAAATGAAAGTGGCTTGATTGGTTTCCATTGGCAACTAGAACATTTTACCTCAGACACTTCTGATAAATGTATGTGACATCATTCAGTAGTAACAACAAAAGATTAATGCAAATTAACCCTCTGTGTTAAATAATTAAGAAGTTGCTGAGTTTATATTGGGGACACATGGAAATGTCCAAAGTTCAATGCTCCCCTCTCCAGAGCACTACATACGTGCGATAATAGTTGTCTTTTTATGGGAAGATGACGTTGCCTACAAAGCAACCCAAACTCTCTTATATACCACTTCTCTCCTCATGTCAGCAAAATGTGTTTCTGTTTCTGAAAAGTCAAAAAATCTTCTGGTGTTTCTCCACCATGAGAGTGTAAAACCCGAGATATCAGGGTTCATTATTAAGTCCATTTCTAACTGCCCTAAAGGGGTTGTCCCCCTCTTCCTATTTTCATGTTCTGCTCCTGTATCATTGGAAACTGTACCCCTAAAGGGGTTGTCCGAGTTCCCTGCCGGTTGTTAAGCTATTATATCTACCCCAGAATAGGTCATCAATATCAGAGGTGTGGAAAGTAGATATTACAATATTGACCCCTTTAAGCCTAAAACCCAAGGCTCCAGAGGGGTCTATAATCTCTAAAACTGCTCACTAAGTATGATACTAATATATAGTTTTACAGCAGTTAATTTCCATTGCAGTAAACACATACACTCATTGCACCAAATATTTACTCCAACAACAGAGCACGAGAAGTGACCGGTATAGGCAGATCTGCTGCCCGACGACAGCTTTCAGAACTGCTTTGTACCGAAAACCATTGATTTCTACAAAAATGGACTCAAGGAGCAGCCAAATCAACTATTTTGATGAAAGTCTTCTTATTTGTACCTCTTATTTCTTGTGCTACATTCATGTTCCTATCTATGTCGTGATTTTCTTTTTGTACACTACATGCTGGAGCTAAGTATACCACAATTTCCAAGGATTAATAAAGCTTTATGGTATTGTATATTACTCTTATCCTATATATGTATACATATATATGGGCACAAGCACCTACTACAACTCCAATCTCCTTATATATGTTGAAGGTGTGCCATGTATATATACATGGGCACAGCACAGTACTATTACTCCTATCCCTATATGGGCACTGCACCATGCTACTAATCCTATCCTGTATATATGGGGCACAGAACAGTACTATTACTCCTCATCCCTCTCTATATGGGCACTGCACAGTGCTACTAATCCAACCTGATATATGGCACAGCACAGCTACTATTTACGCCTATCTGATATATGGGCACAGCACAGTACTATACTCTATCCTGATAATAGGGGCAAGAACATACTACTACTACTACTCCTTATATGGGCACACTCAGTACTTAACTCCTATCCCTATATATGGGCACTGCACACAGTGCTTATTATCCTTCTGTATATATGGCACAGAACAGTACTATTACTTCCTATCCCTTCTTATATGGGCAGCGCACAGTGCTACTAATCCTATCCTGTATATATGGGCACAGACACAGTACTATATTCCTATCCCTTAAAATATAACGCACAGCACAGTGCTACTACTCCTATCCTGTATATTTGGCACAGCACAAGTTACTACTTCTCCTATACTCTGTATATCTGGACACGCACAGTCTATTACTCCTATCCTGATAATGGCACAGCACAGTACATTATACTCCTATCCTGTTATATGGCACAGCACATTCCTATACAACTCCAATCCAATATGATGGGCACAGCACTACTGCTCCCATCCTTATATACAAGCATGCATAGTATTACTCTCTTATCCAGTATATAGGTACAACAAATTATTATTACTCATGTCCTGAATAGTTGGGACCCCCATCCCGGCCAACAATGTTTTTATTTTAACCCCTATAATGTTCATTAACCCTTTCCACAGTTTTATGCATATATAGTACAATTATATTTATCAGAAGTGTTCCACAGTTTTATGCATATATAGTACAATTATATTTATCAGAAGTGTCATAGAGCAGAACTATTCTAGTTGCCCATGGCAACCAATCAGAGCTCAGCTTTCATTTTCCCACAGCTGTTTATAAAATGAAAGCTGAGCTCTGATTGGTTTCCATTGGCAACTAGAACATTTTTACCTCAGACACTTCTGATAAATGTATGTGACATCATTCAGTAGTAAACAACAAAGATTAATGCAAATTAACCCTCTGTGTTAAATAAATTAAGAAGTTGCTGAGTTTATATTGGGGACACATGGAAATGTCCAAAGTTCAATGCTCCCCCTCTCCAGAGCACTACATACGTGCAGATAATAGTTGTCTTTTTATGTGGAAGATAACGTTCTGCCTACAAAGCAACCAAAACTCTCTTTATCTTACCACTTCCTCCCTCATGTCAGCAAAATGTGTTTTCTATTTTATGAAAAGTCAAAAATCTTCTGTGTTTCTCCACCATGAGATGTAAAACCAGAGATATCAGGGTTCATTATTAAGTCCATTTTCTAACTGCCCCTTAATGGGGTTGTCCCCCTCTTCCCTATCTTTCATGTTCTGCTCCTGTATCATTTGGAAACTGTTACCCCTTAAAGGGGTTGTCCAGTTCCCTGCCGGTTGTTAAGCTATTTATCTACCCCAGAATAGGTCATCAATATCAGAGGTGTGGAAGTAGGAGTGTATTACAGTATTGACCCCTTAAGCCTAAAACCTAAGCCTCCAGAGGGGTCCATAGCCTCTAAAACTGCTCACTAAGTATGATACTAATATAATAGGTTTACAGCAAGTTAATTTCCATTGCAGTAAACACATAACACTCATTGCACCAAATATTACTCCAACAACAGAGCACGAGAAGTGACCGGTATAGGCAGATCTGCCGCCGGACGACAAGCTTTCAGAACTGCTTTGTACCGAAAACCATTGATTTCTACAAAAAATGGACTCAAGGAGCAGCCAAATCAACTATTTTGATGAAAGTCTTCTTATTTGTACCTCTTATTTCTTGTGCTACATTCATGTTCCTATCTATGTCTGTGATTTTTCTTTTTGTACACTACATGCTGGAGCTAAGTATACCACAATTTCCTAAGGGATTAATAAAGCTTTATGGTATTGTATATTACTCTTATCCTATATATGTATACATATATTTGGGCACAGTACATTACTACAACTCCAATCCCTTATATATGGGACTGTGCTGTGCCCATGTATATGTATATACATGGGCACAGCACAGTACTATTACTCCTATCCCTTATATATGGGCACAGCACAGTACTATTACTCCTATCCCTTATATATGGGCACTGCACAGTGCTACTAATCCTATGGAATAAATAAGGTTAGTGCGCCCCCGGATGTCCAACCAGGTGTACGCTGCTGCAATGTAGTTCCACGGAGTTCACGATCTTATCTGGGAGCAAGCGACACTTTTTAAAAACAATTCAGTGTGTTTTTCCGAAATCCGTTGGGTTTTCCGACGGCCACGCCCAGATTGCAGTCGCAGATTGCCGGGTGCCGATGCACCACAATCCGATCACGTGCACCAAAACCGGGGAGAACTTCAGGAAAAACAGCACAAATCAGTAATATTCGGAACCGACGAAAATAGCGATATTCGGGCCTTAGTAAATGACCACCAGGATGAATTTCAGTCCATTTTAAAAACACTTGCGTTTTAAAAGCATCCGTTTGGCCGTTACATGCTTTTGGTGCTTACAAACCTGTTTATATAGAAGTGAATGGGGAAGGGGAAACGGATGCTCCAAAAATGGACCAAAACGCCATGTGGGGATCCAATGACGATATAGCTTATTATATTGTATTCTGGAAAACCTCTTCACGTTGCTCTGCCTGGCTCAAGGGTGTGATGGGTATAATATGATCACCTCCTATCACATATGTTATTGTAACCGGATTCATTGTGACAACGTTAAACGATGTTCAGCATTAAAGGGCTAATTGATTCCCCAATGTTAAACCTGTGAGAGCTGGATACACAGGAATGGCCGGACAAGCGATTACTGTAAATCAGATACTCAGCCTGCATTCTACATATCCATAGAAACAATATCTTGTGCTTCCGGGATTTCTAATGTTTCAAGTTTTCTGCAGTCTATAATGGGTCCTTGGGCTCCTTTAAAATAAATAAAGGGATCACATTTTGGAGCTTGGGGTGTTCAGGAAATGACTGGAGTGTTAATTGAATGTGGATTTTCTGCCAATACCAGCCCGTTACTATTGAATATTCCATGTTATATCTAATCTCTGCCAGCCCGTTATATAAATCAAGGTTCACTCTCTTGTAGCGCCCCTGGGGTTGTGTATTGCAGGGGGGCAACTTGATGGGTAAGTGTCCCTGGTTTATTCCGCTGGATTTGCTGGTGAATTTCTTTAAAGTGTTTTTCCAGGATAAGAATGGGGCATCAAAACAATGGGGATCTAACACCCTGAAATCCTGCTGCTCGGCTGCTTGAATGAGACGTACTGTAATGACCCCTGTGGCCTCTTTATCCTTAGTGACGACATTGAATGTGGTTGGGCTTGGTATTGCAGCCTGCTTATTCATTTGAATGAGACTAAGTTTAAACAAGTAATAGCACTATCACAGACCAGTAAAGTGGGCGCAATGCCACCGTGACAATGAAATTGATTGGAATTTTACTAGAATCAAAGTATTAATGGTGTATACTAGAATAGGTCATCAATTATTAGATTGTTGTTATCAAAAACCAGCTCATATTTAGAGAATTGGAGCCAGCTCCGTGCTTGTGTGTGGAAGTTTACCATCAGCTTAGGATGATGGCACACATGGCGTTTTAAGGCCGTTTTGGGTCGTTTTAGTTAGTGCGTGTTCGATCGTAAAAAACGCCCAGACGTCTAAAAAACGCATTACATTTTAAAAATGCCGCAGTTTGTGTCCTGTGTTCTGAATTTGCGCAATTAAAACGGACCTGCGTTTTTTACGATCTGAAAACACACTAGCTAATAATAGCAAAAAAGCATAAAAACGCATGTGCTGACATCACCCTTCGGACCCCACTCAGATCAATAGATGCAGGATATGAAGTCCCGACACCCGACTGATTCGACAAACCACAGAATTTAAAAAAAGCAAATTATGCTCGCAGATCACACTCACATGCACGGGAAGAGGAAGGTGACTCGGCGGACTCAGCGCGGTGAAAGCGACGAGCAGGAAATTGGCCGTGCAATCTTAGTGAATCGCTGGCAACCCGAATCCGTTGGACAACGCACACCGGGAGTAGCGACGGGGACGGTAAGTTAAATGGGCCCCAATGTCTTTATAACGGCTCAGACAATTGGGGCAGATTTACTGACCCGGTCCATTTCGCGATCCAGCGGCGCGTCTATGCGGTGGGTTCGGTCCGGCGGGATTCACAAGGTAGTTCCTCCGACGTTCCACCAGATGTTTGTGCTGCGCGGACGTCCCGAAATGCACGGATCTCACCAACCGGACCGCGTGAAGTAAGCGCGAGAGTCCGAACACTTTGTTTTTTTTTTAAAATGGCGCGTTTTTCGAATCCGTCGGGTTTTCGTCTCGGCCACCCCCCGATTTCGTCGCGGTTCCTAGTAAATGACCCCCAATGTGCATCTGTTCTCTGCTCTGGAAAAGACGATACAGGAATACAGAATATATTGGAGCACATACTTAGGCCGTGCACCAGATCTGCATGTTTTTTGCATGTGCAAACTGATTGCACATGTATTTAAAGAAGTGTCCAAGACCAACATTGTGGAAGCGCCTGCACTTTCTTGTGCGGCACAAATTTCGGCAATGAAATGGGGCGTTCCGGTGCTCAGTGGCGTCCGTGCCGAGAGTCCGAAATTGGGTAAAGGTGCAACAAAAAAACAAAGTGGTTGCACTCTGTCGGAGCAGTGGGCAGATCATGAACAACGTGGCACCAGAAATCCAGTTTCTGGACGCCCCTGCCACACTCAAAGGTAACTGCACATAGTTACAGTGCATTGTCTTAGTAAATGTGCCCCTTGGGTGCATTAGGATGAAGGACAAGACAGACGATATGCAGCTTCCGCCATCTGATGCCGAGCAGGCTTGCCGTGCAGCGTTGTGCACATTTGAAAGTCTCCGCAGCAACGGTGCACCAGCATGGGGGACAGTAACGTACTGCGCCGGCAATTCCGGGATACACCCTCAATTGCGGTCGCGCCCACCCCTCACACCAGCCGTAAGGTGGTGGATTGGGGGCAAATAATCGAAGTGTAGCAATAAGCTAGCCTTTGCGTCTCTTATGGCTCCTGAACGGCTTCCTATTACATGTACTTAGGGAGCCGCAGACATTCATCCACACCCTCCAATTTAACCCGATTGGATCGGGTTTAAGAAGGCAGTGCGTGAGCCAGTAAGGGGCAGGGTCAAGGGGAGTAAGTGAGCCACAGCTCACTGAGGGGAGCTGGCTAATGGGTTCACGAACAAGAGCTGCTCTTAGAGGTGGCTGGGTCGCAAACGACCATCGCTATGAGCAGATTGACAAGTGTCCATCTGCAGCAGGCATGTATACAGCAGGAGGAGATGAGCAAGATTGTACAAATTCCTATATGGAGCAGGCGCATGTTATAGAGCCAGGGGGAGTGAGAATATTGTACATAGTGTCCTATCTGCAGGCGGCAGGCATGTTATACAGCGCAGGAAGCTGAGCAGATAGTACAAGTTGGTCCAATATGGAGCAGCATGTTATGGAGCGGTGGAGTGAGAATATTGAAAATAGTGTGACTATCTGCAAAAGCATGTGATAAAGCAGAGGAGTGAGAAGATTAGACATGTGGACTAATCTGCAGGCAGCATGTTATAGAGCAGAGGAGGTAAGGACGGTGAGTAGATTTCACATGAGTCCTATCTGCAGGTAGCATGTTATAGGGAAGGGGAGCGGAGGATATTGACATAGGGTCCTATCTGCAAAACAGGATGTTATAGAGCAAGGGAGGAGCTGAGCAGCTTATACATAGGTCCATCAGCCGACGGCATGTATAGCGAGGAGGCTGAGCAGATTGTACATAGTGAATTATCTGCAGGCAGCATGTTATAGAGCAGGAGGAGCGGAAGCATATTACATAATGTCCTATTGCAGGCAGCATGTTATAGGCAGGAGAGTTGAGCAATTGTACATAGTGTCCTATCTGCAGAGCATGTTATTAGAGCACGGAGGGCTAGCTATTGTAACATAGTGTCCTATCTGTAGGCCGCAGTTATCGAGAACCCTCTCTCATGCTCTATAAAATTACGCCTACTGATCAGATTGCATATGTAATGTGACAGTTTTTCATACTGCTTACATGCACCACCGTGTTGTATATCATATTTAGTAGCAAGAAGGATCAGAGGGTTTGATAGCGCCACCCTTGCTGTAACCCCTGGGAATGGAGATTAATTATGACCCTATCCATTTAACTCCTCAAAGCTGTGAATGTATTTTATAGATGCTTAAGAGGACAGGCATAGAAGAAGGCTAAAACATATGTCTCACTCATGCAATGAACAGGATACATGATGGATGAGGCTAACGATAGTCCGAGGGCGGGTTCTGTAGATTCGGAGATTGGGCCAGAGTGACCTCAGGTCAAGGGTTTCATAACTCGGTACGGGAATTTTTTCATTCAATTATTGATTTATTTACAGAATATGTAGATAAACACCAATCCATGTTACACTATAGTTATCAAGGCTATAGTTTTACCACTTAGAATAGATTCATCAGGATTCAAGACAGTATGAAGACCCCCGATAGTCCGATGCTCCGTACAAACTCTTCTGGGAATTCGGATTATGTACAGTCACCAAATCTTCTTGTATTTATCGTAAAGATCTTCATCTATCATCTTGTTTCGTTGAACCCATCCATTTTTGGAGGGTTGTCCATTTTCCTAACAGAAGAAGAAGTTGGTAGGATGAGGGTGTTGAATGTCCAGTCTTTTCAATCCAGAGGTTAAGGTCACCCAGAAGCGGTCTTCCCAGTTACTTTGTAACATACTTTACACAGAGATTCACACCCTGAGATACTATAGAGGCAGTCACGAGCCATACAGGGCAGAAGACCCCCCAAAACATCCTAGCGGCCATATTCACTTGGATATGCAGATTCAGCAGGAAAAGATGAGCAGATTGAGACATAGTGTCCTATCTGCCGCGGAATGTAAGAGAGCAGAGGAGCTAAGCAGATGTACATAATTCCTATCTGCATGTACAGCATGTTTATAGAGGGAGGAGCTGAGTAGATGGACATAGTGCCTATCGCGGAAGAGTTAAGAGCAGGAGGCGCTGAGCGATTGGATTTAGTGTTCTATTGAAGGAAGTATTTATGCAGCGCTCTGCTCTTTTTTTGTGAGATGAGAAGATTGTACAGGGTCCTCTTCTGCAGGGAGCATATTACAGAGCGGATGGAGATTGAACGGATATACATTGTGTCCTATCTGCAGGCGCATGTTATGAACCAGAGGAGCTGAGCAAATTGTATTTAGTGTATTATCTGTTGGCAGTAAGTGATATAATCTGCACCCAATTCATGTCTCTAAAGAAGATTGTACATTCTATCGATTGAAGGCAGCATGTTATAGAGCAGGAGGAAGTAGATTGTATTAGTGTCCGCTATGCAGGAAGCATGTTTATCGAGCAGGAGGAGCGAAGTAGATGTAATGGGTCCTATCTTGCAGGCAGCATGTTATAGAGCAGGATGTCATTGCTCTAACTATGAGGAGCTGTGGCAAGTTTCGCTTAAAAATTGAGAAGAAGAAACTTTCTTTCCGTACTTGTTTTCCCATCAGCACATTAAACACTAGGATTCAGGAAGAAGTTTTAGTGGCGGCTATGCTGGAAACAGCGGCAAAATAAGGTACCTTTATACATGAGATTGAACTGCTGAGTATAATGGCCACTAAGTATAAATCGCGCTATCGAAGAGTCCTGGGCAGGAAGAAGGCCAGGACCGCCGTACCACCACTCGGTTACAGTCGGGAGGCGAGGAGGTCGTCTTCGGGGAATCCTTCACATGGAGGGCAATGGTGATTATTGGAGAATAGGATGACACATAGCGGATAAACAGCCAATGATGGCAAGGGGATACAAGACCTGTCGCTTGTAGAGGGCATATGTTAGCCACAGGTGGAGCCTTTCTGGATCATTGTATCCATCACAATCCTCACGTCAGCATTCATGTAATATTCATTCCCCACACTGGGTCAGTAGCTTATAGGATGCGATGCCGGTGAGGTATTCGGGAGACAGATGCATTGGATGTTCACCATAAGAAAACACAGCGCTGAGATGTGGCCGGGGACATAGATTGGCGGCTACCACCAGATAGGTGCACATACACTATAACTATCATACGGGACACAAACCTCATGTGCCATATGGGTTTAGATATGGAATGGCCGATCAATGTTCGCGCTGTGAGGATGAAGATACTGCGGTACATATTCACAAAGGGTGCGGAAGTTGTTATAATTATAACATGTTGGACCCAAAAACCAATTTGCTTGGAAATTGACATGGCAGGAAGTGATGAAAGAGTGGAAAGAGAAGAAAGTGAAGCCGCCAGAGCAAGTTCAGGAACCAGAGGGTCGATTCTTCTTCTTATAGGAATCCCAGTGATGAAGATGACGATAAAGTTACCGGCATATCAGATGATAAGGAGAATATGGAGAGCACAAAAATGGAGAGTACTGGAGGGCGGAGGGGTGGATTTGCTAGGCGTTGAGAGCGCTTCAGTTCTTGGACTTGAACAGGTCCCAGAAAAGTCCACATCCTTTCGGAAAAAATTTGTTTGCGATTCGTTACTAATGGCTGCGATCTGCCAGACAGAAAATGCAAAACTATTTTACTATACAGACACTATATTTCTGTACAACAGATACATCACTTGAGCTGCTCGAACCACAATATCCAGAAGCACTCAGAGGAAAGTCCCGCCTCTGTGCACTTGCCAGTTTGAGGCAATCGGGGAATATCAGACCTGTTTTTTTAAAACATCAGCAAAGACAGGGGTGTAGCTTAAAGAAACCTGTCACCTACTTTTATCCCAAAAACTAGCAGCCCCCTCAGATCAGTATGAAATGTCCTTCTAGAATTTCTCTTAATGGAAATCCACTCATCTACCTATAAAAAAAAAATCTCCTCCAAGTCCATGAAACTCGAGCAGGCAAGCAATCGTCTTGGGATTAAACAAAGATGTTTATTGATCGGGTTTTGTATGTATAGCATTCTCAAGGTTCTGTTGGTTTTTGCATGAACGCAAATGGTTAGATTTCTTTAAAGGGAACCTACCACCACCTTATCTACCTATACAGGTAGATCGGGTGGTAGGTACATCTATAGGATGTGAGGATAACCCCTTTTAAGGGATAATCCTCACATCCCACAATCTTTTGATAAACTTTTATTTTCGCTAAAGAGTAGCTCTTTATCCTCCTACCAGAAACTTGGCCGCAGCTCCTCATAGGCATGCCCAAAGTGGTTCCAGCAAAGAGCCGTGACTATTGCAGCAACAGGCATGCTGTTCTGCGCATGCACAGACGAGGGGCGCAGCTATGAGAAGCTGCGAGCCCAAAGTATCTAGTGGGAGGATTTAAAAGAGGATACTGGGGCGGGGAGTGCTGTGCCGTGTAGCCTCAGTCTACGGCAATCACGCCCCCGTAGTCTTCTTTAGAAAATATATATTAGCGAAATAAAGTATCCCCACAAGATTATGGGCGTGAGGATTAGCCCTTAAAAGGTTATCCTCAGTCCTGTAGATTGTTTGTACCTCCACCCGATCTACCTTTAGGTAGATCTGTGGTGGTAGGTGCCCTTTAATGCAAAAAAAAAACAACAGACGAGGACAAGCAAACCAAACAATAGGGAAAAGTTCAAAACTCAAAAACCCAAGAGGGAAAAAAAATTACCAACTCAATAGACATTGGACACCAGAAGACAAGTTAGGGGTCCGAAGAAGGATCTAGGCAGAGTCGGAACTGGCCCCACCAGCGCATCAAAGGAGCGGTGGGCCCAGGTTCTAACCAGACCTGTATTCTAGGGACTAGGAGAATACAACAAGGGCATGCAGACTTCTAGTTTCTTTTTAAAAAGGGTGCATGGAAGATGGACCCAAGACACTGGTATCGTGGTTGAACCCTCCAATGTAATTGAAATGTCTTCGTGTCACAGCCCCCTTAAAAACTGATGAAAAATTGTTTCGACATATCACAAGCTGAGATTATTTTATATCAACTTAGAACACAAGAAAGATGACTTTCTACTTACCCACCCCACAGATGATATATATAGATAATACGAAGAAAGCAGAGTAATAGTAAGTGTTCGACACTACTCACATCAGGCGCCAGACTTGAGAATCCTTCGTTAGGAGAATAATATTCTCTTGTGGTTAAAACATATTTCTCAGAAACTAACATGTACAATATTAATGTACAAAGAAGCTGAAAGGTAGAAATTCACTGGATATGTAATAAAATAAAACATTTTTAGTTTATATCTTTAAATAAGGTCTGTGTCAGATGTGTTAGTAGTAGTCGTCCTTGGTGTCAACTGCTGCAAGCCTTCCGGACACTTCCATGCACAAGACAAGCCGGGGATCGAGTTCTGGACCAGATTCCAATCCTTGAATGATTATGGTACTTTTAATCTTTGTTATATCTCTATCGTGTGATCAGCCTCTCTGTTGTGGCGGGTGGAGACCTAGCTGCTGTGACTACACCCCTCTCCCTAAGCAAAATAGGTTTAAAAACTGTAATGATCGTTTTATCTATTGGCCCTGTAATGCTGTCTAATGGGATCACCGGATAATTAGTTGACTACATCTTCAGCTTACACATAACAGAGACAGACCCTTCTTTGTTTTTAATTGCCCCTCATGTGACCTTGTATAATCAAGACGGTATAAAGATGTTGTACTGTCTGCAGTGCTGACCCATTTTTCCTCTGCTAGGTTGATCTCCTGGCAGCCCCCACCGCTTTACCTTGATTGTTTGGACCTTCCAACTGTGCACGGTGGAAAAACCCTGGTGGGTCCCGACAATTGGGCTCTCCCCAGTCATTGAACGCGCCCCATCTACAGTGACACGAATATCAACTCTATCGGCATCCTCTGGACACAGGTGAATAAGATGATGCTGCAGAGTTTCTCAAACAGAAATAGCATGAAGAGAGAAGAGGAGAGCTGGGGTGGAAACGTGGACGGAGTATGTGGTTGTTTTTATTTCTTGAATTGGGATGAAATAAGGAAAGGACGGAGGGAAAGGACCTGCACAAAACACCCCTGCCGAGCAAGCAGAGGGTTGTGCGAACCGTTCGTACATGTAAGCTTGCAACTGTGAGGAGTCTGACAACCCACAAGTCAGGTCACTACCACACACGGGGGAAAATGCATCAACGATCCTCCTGCCTGGGAAGCAGAGTTAATTGTTTATGTGAGTGTATTCATCGGCGCCAATCACAATGTGTTTGATTTGTATTGACTGACCAGTGGGGTGATAAAACCCCTGGTCAGGACAAGTTTAGAGCTCAGTTCCAGTCTAGCTCAGACTGAGAGGAGTTGAGTTAGCTCGTGTGAAGAGACCCAACAGACAGTTGTCAGAGTGCAGCCAGAGTAGCTCATGGTTGAGCAGTCTCTGAAGAGTTAGTTAGTTGAGAGAAGGGGTATCATCCTTCTTCAAGGGTGATATCTGAAGCCACCCAGGACAAGCTGAAGGCATACTACTAGGACCGCTACGCTCCCAGCACTGGCCTTGCATCAGGCTGGTGATCTTCCTGTGGCTTCCTCTCCAACTGAATCTCCAGCATTCTCAATATTTTTTGGTTCAAAGTATTCGTTTGGCAACGTTATCCACCGTTCCGTCGTTCCACTAAGAAATCTTAAGTACTTTTATATAAGTCTGGCCTCCGTCTGGTCCATATATACGTGCTTGTCACCATCACGGGTCACCACCTATTCCACCGCCAAGGTGACTCTACTCCAAACCCCAAACGGGTTGCCCCAGGGAGACTTGCCAACACCAACACCCTGCTGGAGACCTGCCGCAGGCTGTAGGAAACCAAAAGCACGCCCCCGGTCCCCATACCAAGCACCGTGACACTAGCGTCCTAGGCCGCAAACCGCCAGCACTAGGTATTCCGGGCCCTGGGCTTTATCCCAGGCCCAAAAAAGGCTAGGGCAGCGATGCAAACCCCATGGCAACGCGCAGCGAGGGCACCAGAGCCTCAGTGCTGGCACGCGGTCCTTTGAATTTAACCTCAGGTTTAAGCAGTATCAGGAGCCCCGCGTCCCGAGATGCTAAAATCGATGACAGAGCAGGGCGCTGACACTTGCCTGGCTCCTGGGTCACAACTGATGACTGCAGCGCACAGCGTAAGCTCTCCCAGCGCTGGCAGGTCGAATAGTCAATTATGCTGCGCCAGTGCTGTGACCTTACGTGTGCAGAAAGAGCAGAGAAGCGGAGGAAACGAAGCGGGTTTCCTGCCCGCTCCCCGCCCCCCCCTAAAAACCTTCCGCCACAAGCCGCGGAACTCCCAGAAACCCTACCACATGCAAAATCCCACAGCCCCGGCGGAAATTCTGCACGGAGCTGGGGAGGTGTGATTTTTTTCTGAATGAGCCGTTGTTTTTTCATTGCTACAATTTTTGAGGCCTGGTGATTACCTGTTGTAACTTTTATTATTTTATTACTCTTTTATATAGTAACATGGTGTAAAAGTGGCGTTTCAGGTGGGTATAGGCTGCTGCCTTCCTCAATGTCACACGAATGGAACAATTATAGGAGTTTTGAAAGCGAAGTAAAACGGCAGTGGGAGGGAAGCCTGCCTCTGATGGGATGTATCAATTTTATTGATTCTAAACTAAAACCGTCAGTTTTCAGGTATAAATTTAGTACCTGGCACTTTGCGATAAGTAATTAGTGGTTTGGGTTTGCAGTTTTGGGCACATCGGGTCTTAAAGGTTCGCATCATGGGCTAGGGATGTTGTAACGACACAATATAAAGTGAAGAAACTGGGATGTCAGCACCTGTTCCAGCAACGCGCCAACCAATAACCAGGCTCTTGCGCTAGCGGTCAGACTAGGTAAGTGGTGACGAACTCCCCTGCGACAGTCCTTGCGGGCTAAGGCCCTGCCTAAAGCAGATAAAAAACCTTGAAAAGGGCGAGAACCCAAAACTCGGAGGAAACTAACTGACAGTCCCGCAGTGACCCTACAACATGACAGGGGGCACTTACTTTGTTCTGGCAGCGTGGAGGTGGGAGCGGACAGGTAAGGAAATACAGGTATTTAACCTGTTCACACTGGAGCACAGAAACAACGCAGGACTAACAGAAACCGGAATAAGACCAGTGTCAGGCCAGAGGCCCTGTGGCCCCTCTGGACCAACCGGGAGTGGTACTAGCCGCCCTGGGACACGGAGTCTAAGTGGAACCCCCGGTGTTCACAAGAGCCCGCCGCAAAGCGGGATGGACTTGTGCCGCGGGGATTCCACCAGGTCGTTCCACAGGTTGCAGTGGCCTGTCGGTGGCTGCACAGGTTGTATACAGGGAGACACACTCACGTCGAATAGACTGCGCAAAGGAAGCGGATCACAGGAAAGCAGAAATCACAGGAACGCAGGAATCAAGGAACTGCAGGATCACAGAAGAGAAACAGGAATGCAGGAATCACAGGAACGCAGGATCACTGAAGCAGTACACAGCACGGAACACCAACAGGATACGGTAGCCTTTCACTTCAATGGGAGACTTGAAGATCCGCAAGGCCAAAGGAAAGAGGCTTGAGAATTTAAATAAATCAGGCCGCGCCAATTATTGACGCACTGGCCTTTAAATCTCGCGACGCCGGCGCGCGAGCCGTGGGAGCTGCGGAGGACGGCCGCTGGAGCTGGGAAGGTGAGTGCCGCCGGCCCGGAACCTGGAGAGGCACGGGTGCACCCGCGATCCGAGACAGGGATCGCGGGGAGCACCCGTGAAACCACCAAAGTGTTACACACTGGAGCAACGAATACAAACACAGGACTGAGACAGGGAACGAGTAGTCCCTGAGATGGGAGATTGACCAGAACTCATACCAAAGCAGCGAGCATAAGGAACAGGTAGAGAGTGGGATTAGTTCTGGAGCCTCCATACTGTCTGCTTCCTTAAGTCACACCTGTTGGAAGTAGCAAGGAAGAAGACTGGAGCAGGACTGCCGCGGGGGAACAAGAGGAAATTAAGTAACTTTTTTTGTTATTTAAACACGTTACAGAAAACGGTCACAATATATTGAAGGAAGATGGAGAACAAGAGGCCCAATATGAAGGGAAGGAGGATCAGAGGCTACTATGGAGGAGAGGAGGCCCCTCTATCCACTGGAAGGGGGGGACTAGAGGACAGAAGTCCACAATATTAGTGTGGGAGGAGGACAGGAAGCACCCGGGAGGATCGAAGGACAAGGAGTTCCCAATATGAATGGAATGGCGACAGTGGTCACAATATGAAGGGGATGTGAGGACAGGATGTCACAATATGAAGGGATGGATGACAGGAGGTCCCAATATGAAGGGGATGGAGGACAGGAGCCATAATATGAAGGGAGTTCTAGGAGTACAAAACTAATGCAATAGTGTGTGGGGGCCAAATACAAGGGGATAAAATGAAGATGGGGTATTATATGTTATCAAATGGGGGGTTTGACCAGAAGAAGAGGGGTAATATCTATGTGGGGATCCATTAAGGATTAATAATACTAGCTTGGCATTAGGGCAATAGCAGGGCAATGAGCGTGGTCTAAAGCACCAACAATGTTTCTTTTGTCCCTCATTTCTTCAGCAAAAGTTGGGAGTTGTGCATAATCATGGGGCAAGAGGGGGCCACAATAAGAGGGAGAGATGAGAAAGGTCCACAATATGAGGGAAAGATGGGGGTTTACAATATGAAGGGGATAAAGAGGTCAGGAATTGAGGTGCGAATAATGAGGGACCACAGTGTGTGTGGTCGCTGGCAGAGCCACAGATGGATTTTAATAGAGGTCATACCTTATCTGGACTCCAATTCCTGTTCACACACGTGCTTTGAATGCTTCTAAAATGTATGTCAAGTGCATCAGGAGTATCTTCACGAGTAACCTCAACCAAACGCAGATGGGTTTAGTTCCTAATGCTTGTAGGGTGGCAGAATATTTGTTGCGTCTAACCAGCGTCCTAACACATCTGTTTGTTCGGGAGGAGATTCTCCAATGGCTAGAAAGTACATTTTAAAATGCACTTGAATTTCATATTGGATAGGTCTCAAGCTGAGTTCAACACTATGGCCGCACATTTATCAAAACAGTGCAAGTGCGTCTTTGAAGCTCCCCGTGTAGTGTGCAGAAAAGTGCGCCTTATTCATTGAATGTGGCGCCCGTTCTCCACTTATTCTGGTGACACCCTACCACTGCTCTATACTAGATCGTAGTACTGTGGCCAATATAGTAAAGGATAAGAGGATTAAAGGGGCGTGCACAGTGATGCCACGGCCACCTTCTGGGTTTCTATTCGATCTGGAAGCTCCCATCACTCCCCGCCTTCGAGCTTTGAACTACCGAGCCTTGAGAAAAGCTTCCCCTGTGATTCACAAATTCCCGCGTTTGTTTACCATTCGTAACCTTATCTTGATCTCCTTTATTGGACCTTGGACTGAAACTTGGACTCTGCATCTCTGCCGCCTCCTTGACTACCAGATTGACCTGACTACGAGTACTTCTAATTGTGACTCGACCTGGCTGCCCACCGCCTGGCTAGTCGCACCATGGAATGACCGGTGGACCCTGCCGCAGCAGACGTATCCCGCTTTGTGACGGGCTCTGGTGAAACGACCGGTTGCAACTTAGATTCTGGTCCAGGTCCCGGATATGTACCACCTCCCGCCGGGGTCACAGGGGCGGTGCCTGACCCAGAGCCGACTACTGTGCTTGGCCCATATATACAGGATAGGAGTAGTAGTATGTACGGCGTGTCCATCTATCAGGATAGGAGTAGTAGTACTGTGATGTTCCCATATATACAGGATAGGGAAGTTAGTAGTACTGTCTTGCCCATATATACAGGATAGGAGTATAGTACTGTGCTGTGACCATATGTATAGGATAGGAGTAGTAGTACTGTGCTGTGCCTATATATACAGGATAAGAGTAGTAGTACTGTGTGGCCCATATATAGGATAAGGTAGTAGTACTGTGCTGTGCTTTATAACAGTGTAAGAGAGTAGTACCGAGCAGTTTGTCCATATATCAGGATATGGATAGGAGTACTGTGATGTCCCATATATACAGGATAAGAGTAGTAGTACTGTGCTGTGCTTTTATATACAGTGTAAGAGTAGTAGTACCGAGCAGTGTCCATATATACAGTATAGGATAGGAGTACTAGTACTGTGCAGTGTCCATATACACAGGAAAGTAATATGTACTGTGCCCATACATATGGAATGAGTATTAGTGGTGTTGTGCTGTGGTGTGTGTACAGAACAAGAGTAGTAGTAATTATGTGTGCTTTACGAGAGTATAAGGATACTCTGTACAGTGTAGGGCAGAAGAAACTCTTGATAATCCTACGTATTACGTATCTTAGTATAAACTTAATGGCTTGAGTCACAACAATAGATCCTGGAGTGTACCCGACGTATAAGAAGAGTACACCGGGACTGTGGTGTCATAGTCTGTAGTCAGGCATAAATAGGGTTAAAGCATGCACTTTAGGAAGTGGGTGGGATGCTCTGTGTACATTGGGCAGAGTTTTTCCCCATCCCTCCCAGCAATCAACCCCCCCTTCAGGGTATAAAAGGGGGGGTTGGGGTCTAAGTAGCCCTCTTTGAACTCACCCAAGCTTGGATAGCTGTGGAGCTGAAATTGAGACAGTTTTTCCTGGGCGCTTTCCTGTCCGCGTATCATGGGCGACCCCTTATCGCGGCCCTGCGGGGCCATTGTAGGAAGAGGGTGTAGCTGTGGCTTTCCCAGATAAATTCCCCTGAGTGGTGCCGGCATCTGCGCTGTTATGCCCCCCTTCTGAAACCGCGGCCGCATCTTGGCCGGTCCCCCACTGCGACCCTGCTCACGGCCGCCGTCGTCGCTTGAGCCCGTCACCACCCCTCACTCAACACCGTCTACTCACTTACCTAGGTTCAGTTACCGGGGCGGGGGTCCGCCGGTCCAAACTGGCGCACGCTCCCGGAGCGGGCGACACTTCCGACGGCCACAGCCTGCCCCGATGTAGCTCCACCCTAGACGTCACTAATCCGCATCCCCCGAGCGCCCGCATTCCGTTACTCGCGGGCAGCCGCCATTTTTTGCGAGATGGGCACGCGGGCGAGATCTGCCTCCTCTCGGAGGACTTAAAATGCGCGGCGCACGCCATTCGTTGGCGGTGCAACCTGAACCTATTCCGCCCAAATGCGAGCTGAGCAGAGGCAGCCTGCCTGCCCCCACCCCCGTAGGTTGCTGGGGTCTTCCCCCCCCACCTGGCGGACAGCATTAGTCCGTTCCCCCCTTTGCCTCCAGTGGCGGCTGCTGGCTGTTATGGACCCCAGTCAGCATGGGACCAGGGTCCGCAATGCACACGCTATAGATCTAGCAGGTCCCGCTCTATTCGCCCGCGGCCGTGTGACTCGCAGTCGGCGACGCCCCGGGATCTCCGCAGGAGCCGTTATTATTCCGACGGAGCAGACGTTCCAGATCATGCTCGCCTGTCGCGCTCGTCAGATCCTCCAATGCGATCACGTCCACTTCCGAATGTATCCAGGAATCGAGGTGCCTGGGTCTCTGTGGCGGGAGCGGCCGCGTGGACCGAGGGAGAATCTTCAAAGGTCCGAGTGTGGATGCCAGTAGGTCCTTACCTACAGCGCCGCTCCATCCGCCAGTGGCTCTCCAGTGGCAAGCTTCAGGTCTGGTGAGGTTTCAGTTCGCGGTAGTTGCTGGGAAAAGGGTGATGCGGGTCAGCGGGGGTGGGAGGGGAGATATTGCAAGACTATAAAATCACTATTGGTAGGATCCCCTTTTTCCCCCCGCTGGACGCGGCGCCCGCTCCCCCTGTCGAACATCTGCTCCACGTCCGGCAGGTGGTACACAGGCACTCAGTTTTTTCTGTGCAGTAGTCCGCCGGGTTGGGGTTCGCATTTAGACCAAGAGGATAAAAGAGAAGTTTGGGTCAATGCCTATTGGACATGTTGGACCTTTGGAGTTACAGGCAGATCAGCACACTGTGGATAAAGAGATGAGAGTTTGGTACCGAGAAGCCTCAGGTAGCGTAAGCCTAGGGTTTTTGCAAAAACCATAAATATTTGGTTGCAGCTTTTATGTTCTCGGCTTGTGTTGGGTGAGAAGCACCCTGACGATGCTGCGCTTTTTTACGTACATACGTGATCTATATGTCGTATAAGAGGCACGGGGGTGTCGCGTGGTGGCCCTACGATGAGGATGTTCGAAAAGCTTAGCATAACTCCAGATGGTAGTGATGGGGGGTTAAAGCAGCGGACGTATGGCTGCGCCTCATGGTTATCCCAAAAGGACCCCCCTTTCAGTCAGCGGGCCATTCCGCATCGCAAAATATCCGCGAGCCGCGGGAGTGGCCGTTCAAAGACCCCGAGCCGTTGGCTCTTCACCCGAAGGCCATTGTAAATTTTTCGGCTTGTGTACAATAAAGCACGAATGTTCCTCTGCGGCGGTCACACGCCGCCTTGCGATGCCTCGCCTCCGCTTGTCAAATCGGCAGAACTACCACCCTGGTCAAGAACAAAGGACCCCGGGGAGCGTAGCCGCGATGAGGCCTTGGCTACGACAGGCCAACCCCATAAGTCGGATGCGAGCTGACTGCGCGAGGGTTTCACGTTTGGTTTTTATTCTTTTTTCTTTGGGAGAGGTCCTGGCGTTTCTCGATAATTTAAAGTCTGCCCTGGAATTCCAGACGGTCTGAGGGAGCAAGGTATACAAGGAAGTAGTATTTAGGACGCATTGTTGGTCCATTTTCCGCCCCCCGTTTTCCCATTTTCGGGTGTCTCGCTGGGGGGGTGCAAAGAAGGAACGGGTAAGTAACTCGCCTGATACATCCTTGTGCGTTCCAAAAAAGGCTCCTCTGTGAATGATGGTATCCTTCCAAGGAGTCGTCGGTTACATACGCGTCATCGACAGGCCGTATTGCTTTTGCGCTCTGCCGGTCGGGGGCTTATGCCAAATCTGACTTGAGCGGCCATTTCGCTTACTCCCAATTCATCCCGACCTGACTAACCATTTGTTGGGGTCTGTTTGACGGGCAGTATTATATGACGCATGCTTACATATGGGGTGTTCCATTTCCTGTACGTTATTTTTTGAGATGTTTAGTTCTTTTTTGGAATGGGTAGTGGTAGAGTCGGGAAAAAAAACATCGCCCGTCACCCACTACCTGACGATTTTCTTTCATTTGCCCTGCGACAGCCGGGGTGTTCCTTTTTGTTATACCACATTTTTCCGTTTTCTCATGCAATGTTTCGGGTTCCCCCCCTGTCGAGGAGTAAGACGGAGGGTCCTAGCCGGTTATCACTTTCCTCGGGATAGATTGGATTCTGTGCTATGGTTTTTCCGCCTTCCTTCTGAGAAGCTCGAACGTTTTGCTGTCTGTGGATGGACGCGGTTTTGTTCTGTTAGCCAAGGTCACTCTCCGGCAGGTCAATCCCTGCTCGTAAGCTGGTTTTTGCGTGCAGGATACATGTCCATGGGCGGGGTTTTTTCCGCCGTTGTCTCTGCGCACAAGAGGTTGACTGAGCCTCACCCTCACATTCGTAATCACAACCTCATCCCTCCGTGAGGATTTGAGGTATGTGCGGATTTTTTCTGTTGCCTACAATTGTAGACCTGTTGGCTGCCTCCTACGGTTTCCAACTCCGAGATGTCTTTGTTCACAGATGCGGCCGGTTCGACGGGGTTTTGGGGCGATTTTTCGCACCGATTGGTGCGCGCTCCACATGGACCGTCGAGTGGCAGAGAGCTGGTCTATGTAGGAACCGACTCTCCTGGAGTTGTTTCCAATTGTAGCCTCTGTCGAGATTTGGGGACCGGAGATGGCTCAAACCGAAGATATGTTTCTGGACAGATAATTTTCGGTGGTTTACTGTATTAACAATTATCTTCTTCCTCTACTACAGTGCTATCTCTCCTTCGTCATCTGGTTCTACGTTGTTTTGCAATACAATATCGTTTTCAGGTCCCGTCATGTCCCGGTGTGTGTGAATACTGTTGCTGATTCTTATCTGGTTTCATTGGCAGGAATTCGGTCCTGTGCCGTCGTCCCTCCGGAGGGACTCCTCCCGGAGTGTACGTCCTGTGTGGGACTTAGTCCAGGTTTGATGGCTTGGTGGACGGCGTCATGGCCCGGCAACGTGGCAGCAATATGGTAAGGCGTGGGTGGCTGGCAGGCCATTCGGGGGAGTAGACGGTGTCCCTAGTGAGTCGGACCGCCTCGATGTCAGTGCCAATACTGGCTGTTGCGGGACGGTCAGGTGTTCTGGTTCCGTGGCTCAAGGAGCTTGCTGGCATTCGTTCCATTTCCAATTGCGGGGATGGGACAGATGTCCCAGGGCTTCATAGTTCGGGCAAATAATGAAGGGCTGGAACGGGACAGGAGTGTCTGAAGAATCCTCGCCGCCGTGTCTTTTTCGTTGCTTGCTCTTAGTTCAGGCGTGCGCGGTAGTATGCTCATCTGAGCATGAGGTGTTACTTTTTCTTTGGCGTTTTAGTTTTTCTTTTTTCGGTGCGTTCCGCATTGGGGAACTAGTGCCCCTCTCATCCTCTCGCCCCTGGTGGCCTTCTGAAGGGATGGGGTACGGGTCCTGATGTGGTCCGCATACGGGTGCGCAAGTCTAAGACGGATGTTTTGGGAGGGGAGCGGTGCGATTGCAGTCAGTTTCTGGGCCTGCTTGCCGTTGCGCTTGCATCTCGTTTTGGCGCTTCCTTTAGCAGCAGAGCGCTTATGGTTCATGAGGAAGTCCCCTCTCACGCGTTTTCAATTTCTCCTCGGTTTTTAAGAATGCTTGCAGGTTTTTGGGTATGTCCCTTTCGAGTATGGCACGCATTCGTTCCGCGTTGGCCGCAGCTACGGAAGCTGGCCAGGGATGGCTTTCCCGATGCGGAGGTGATGCGCATAGGGAGGTGGCGTCGCTTTTTTCTAGGTACAAGTCAGGCCTGACCTGTTACAGTGATTGGTTTTTACGTTTCTCCTTTTCAGGTTATGCTTCGCAGCAAAAGCCAGGCACCCTCCGTTTGGGTATTAGGTTATTCCTACGTTTTCTGGGCAGCACAAAGAGCGGAACTACGGCCGAGGCAGAATCTTGGTTTCCAAAGAATTACCTGCATTGGAGAGGGATTCGGGGCCTGAGGGGGTCTCAGGTTCTCGGAGTCGTCAATATCAGTGGATCTGCAGCTGGCCCAGTCCATTTTAGTGATACATGCTGGGGGGAATGATTGTGTCTTACCAGGGCTCCTGAGCTGCTCACTCTGATGCTCAGATATTGAGAGGCTTTCCTCTCTTCTCTGAAATGGTCCTAGTGTGGTCCGAGAAGTCCCAAGGGGGTTATGGAAGGGGCGAGGGATCGGGGGCCGTCGATGGGCTAGGCGGATAGTTAATGCCCGTATGGCCAGGTTTGTTAGATCTCGTTTTGGTGTTTGTGTTGTTCACCACAGCAGCTTGAAGGGGACAATGCGAATTTAAGAGGAGGACGGAGTGCACTTTAAATGCATACGACCTCGACATTTTCTTGTCGGGCGCATCAGGACGGAATGAACAGCTCTGTTTTTGCTGGGTGGGCGGTCGGAGTTGCAGTATAGGAAATACTGCTCTCTGTGGCGGGGAAAAAAGGAGATGAGTGTGTACCAGGTGGAGAGACTTGCCAGTCGGGAGTCCGGTGGGCATACCGCTCCTGGTGGGTGGTGTGAAAATGTTACCGTTGGTGCCTTATAAACCTGATGGTTTGAAATTGGAAACTGTGCACAAGGATGTGCATTAAAATGCTGTGACGTTTTACAACCAACAAACAAGCCTCTGCCTCCGTTTATTTGAAGGGTAGTTTTAGTTATATGTTGCAAAGTGCAATCTATAAGTTATTTAGAGTTAATGGGTTTACTACCAATAGTCTGGAGTGTTACCCGAATGTATAAGAAGGTCACACGGACTGTTGTGTCCATAGTCTTTAGTCAGGCATAATAGGGTTAAGCATGCACTTTAGGAAGTGAATGGGATGCTCTGTGTCCCATTGGGCAGAGTTTTCCCGCCCCCTCCAGCAATCAATTCAGGGTATAAAAGGGGGGGTGGGGTCTAGAGAGAGCCCTCTTTGAACTTCACCTCAAGCTTCCCGCCCCTCCCTCCCTTTTTTATGTTTTGTATTTTTATACTGTTCTGTTGCTGCTATTGTTATGTGGTTTTGTTATTCTTTATATATTGAAAGTCACAGCTGGCGAAAAAAGGAGATGAGTGTGAGACCAGGTGGAGACGTTGCCAGCCTGGAGTCAGGCTGGGCATACCGCTCCTGGTGTTGGTGTGAAAAATGTTTACCGTTGGCTCCTTATAAACCTGATGGTTAAATTGGAAGCTGTTTGCCACAAGGATGTGCCATTAAAATATGCTGGACCGTTTTACACCCAACAACAAGCCTCTGCCTCCGTTTATTGAAGGGTATGTTTAGTTATATGTTGCCAAAGTGCAATTAAAGTTATTTAAGAGTTAATGGGTTTCTACCAATAGTCTGGCTATTTCATCAATTTATTGATTATTCTTACAGACATGTAGATAAACAATCCATGTTACCAATAGGTTATCCATGCTATAGTTTACCACTAGAATATATTCAACGATTCAAGACAGAATAAAAGCCCGATGTCGCTGCTCTGTCAAACATCTTCTGGGAAATCTGTAGTCACGGACTCTCTTTTAATCACAGTAAAGATCTTCATAACATCATATTCATGTTTGTTGACACTTGTCAAGTTGGACTTAGGGCTCATTTGTGATCCCGCGGCACGTTGTGACGTGGATTCAGGTTGACGGGAGTCATACGGTTGTGCGTCCGATATCCAGCGGTGTCGCAGCTGCACCGAGGTCCCGCCGGAGTTCACCATTATTCTTAACGTGCATGTAAGTGAGTGTAAAGCGACACAATTTTTAAAAAAAAATCTTGGTATCTGAATCCGTCGGGTTTCCGATGGCCCCGCCCCCATTCGTCGCATGCAAGCCGGCGCAAATGGACACAACGATTGCGTGCACCAAAACCTGGGGCAATTTGACGCAAAAACCGCAAAACCGAAATAATCGGGAAAAGTTGACGGAATCGCGGCAAAGGACCCTTGGTAAATGAGCCCCAAGTGTTGATCTGCAGGCGGCATGTTATAGATCAGGAGGAGCTGAGAGATTGGAAATAGGTCCTATATACAGGCAGCATGTTATACAGCAGGAGGAGATGAGGAGATTATATATAGTGTGCTATCCGCAGGCAGCGTTTATAGAGCAGGAATGTCATGCTCAACCAGCGGTTCTCAACCGTGGGTCGCGACCCAGTGGGGGTCGAAACGACCAACACACAGGGGTCACCTAAAGCCATCAAAGGCACGTTTTCATTGCGTTTTTGCAGAGAATACATGGTTTGGGTCACAGTAACATGAGGAACAGTATTTGCGGGGTCAACAGATTTGCAAAGGTGTTGAAACCACTGCTCTAAAACTATGAGGTCAACTGTGATATTGTTTCACTTAAAAAATGAGAAACTTCCTTCGTACTTGTTTTTCCCATCAGCACATTACACATAGGATTCAGGAAAGCGTAGTGGCGGCTATGCTGGATACAGCGGCCATATAATGTAACTTATACATGAGATGTAACTGTAGGATAAACTGGCCACTAAGATATATCTGCCGCTACTAGTAATGGAGTCCTGGTGAGAAGAAGGCCAGGACTGCCGCTACCACCACTCGGTACAGTTCGGGGGAGACGTCTTCGGGGAATCCTTCCACATGGAGGGCAATGGTGCTATGGAGACTAGGATGACACATAGCGGGATGACACAAACCCATGATGGCAAGGGGGACTACAAGACCTGTCGCTGTAGAGGTCATATCTATCCATGTGGGGAGATTTCTGGATCATTGATCCCTTACAATTCTCACGTTCAGAATCCTGTAATCTTTCACTTGCAATTTCGGTCAGTAGCGGTATATGCGATGCTGGTGAGGTCTTCAGGATACAGAAGCATTGAGATGTGTCACCATAAGAAAACACATCGCTGTAGAGATGGCAGGGACACTAGATATGGCGGCTACCACCCAGATTAAGTGCACATACACTATAACTAATCATACGGGACACAAACCTCATGTGCATATGGGTTTAGCTATGGACATGGCCGATCAATGTTCGGGCTGTGGAGGATGAAGATACTGGCGTACATATTCAAAAAGGTGAGGAAGTTGTATAATTTACACATGTTGGGCCAAATGACCAATTTGCCTCGAATATGGGACATGGCATGAAGTGGATGAAAGAGAAGGAAAGTGAGTCCGCCAGAGCCAAGTTCAGGAACCAGATGGTCGACTTCTTCTTCTTCATCAGGAATCCAGTGATGAAGATGACGATAAGGTTCCCGGCATATCCGATGATACAGGAGACTATGGAGAGCACAAAGCTGGAGTACTGAGGGGCGGGGTGGCTTGTGCTAGGCGTTTAGAGCGCTCATTCTTGGACGTTGACCATGTCCCAGAAAAAGTAACACATCCTTTCGGAAAATTTGTTTCCCGATTCGTTACTTATGGCTTCAATCTGCCAGACAGAAAATGAAAACTTATTCCAGAATGATTATGTTATGTGTGGACTTTTCATTACATAAACAATTTTATTATTTCTAAAAATTGGACAACGCCATGTAACCCCTATCCCGCCTAGGACGTATATGATACAGGGTACATCTCAGAGCCAAGACGTATCTAATATGTTCGGGTTACTGAGAGCCGGGAATCACAGTTCGATAAAAGCTCTTCTCATGTATGTGATCATTCTTAAGGTTTGATGACCAAGGTCCATGACCTCTGATTGAGACCCGTTGTCGGACTGGCACCACCAGAGTACCAGCAGGATCCTCCGGTGGGCCCTGGCTTAACCCAATAATGAACCCCAGAGGTCAATCAGAAAACACCCAATTTGAAGGTTGCTAGAGTTATTTCTGGGGGTAATGAAGAGTGGGCCTAAGGAACCCCGTCCGACACTGGTTGTGCCCCCTCTCCCAGCCTTGGCAGGGAGAGGAGCGGAGGGGCTGCAGAGAGTGAGCATATGTATATAAAAAAATATTATCTGCTTAAGTAGCTAAACCTACAGAAGTGGCAACATAAACTTATGTTCATGTAATAAGCCTCTCCTAACCCAGGACAATCGGAAACAGACTTCATCTCCGATTATCATGTATGACAGATCTTTATTTTTAGTAATGGAGCAGAGGTGAACATTTGATCCTCTGTGACTATTCTGGTCACATATTAACTCTCCGACCCAGAACATGGTCCCAAAAAGTTGCAGGTGACATGTAAACACAAACGTTCCTAAACAAAAATATTCAACACGTCTCTTAGTTATACCTGCATTATGGCGTTTTAAACTCTTATAAACTGCAAGAGGCTCTGTTTTGATGATAAATATTTAGGGTATCTATTAGTGTTTAGAGGATATGACATAATTTTGGGGGGGGGAGTTACAGTGTTTAAATTGTAAACAAAACAATACCAGTGTGATGTGCAGTGCAATTTTGGCAAAAATTTTGCCACACCCCACAGATTTATGTTCCCATGCTACATATTTTGGTGAAAACACAACGCACTTACCAAACTCCTTGCTGTTTTTTAGGACAGTACAGGTGGTCCTACGTAAAGAACACCTGATTTACCGGCGACCCCTAGTTACTTTAGCCCTCGGCTAATCAGCTGTAACAGTATAAAATGTGTTCGCAATTATTAAGTTATCTGGTTCTTATGACAAACCCAACATTTTAAAATCCAATTGCCACAGAGACACAAAAAAATTCTGTCTGGGATTACAATTATAAATATCAGTTCCGACTACATACAACTCGACTTAAGAACCACACTACAAAACTATTCTGTACATAATCCAGGGACTGCTGTATTCGAATTTTTGCATATTTTAGTGAAATTTTTCATTTTTACACTTTTATCACAGTTTGCTGAGAGGTTGCATCAAGGTGGTTGTGTGTATTAATTATACAGGCGGTCCCCTACTTAAGAACATCGACTACATCGACCCCTAGTTACAAACGGACCTCTGGATATTGATAATTTATTGTACTTTAGCTCTAGGCTACAATGATCAATCTGTAAACATCACAAGTATCTGTAATGAAGCTTTAGTGTATATATTGATTTTTATGACAATCCAAATTTTAAAATCCCATTGTCACAGAGAACAAAAAAATTTGGCTGAGGTTACAATTAAAACTATACAGTTCGACTTACATACAAATTCAACTTAAGAAAAAACTACAAGACCTATCTGTATGAACCCGGGAGGGACTGCCTGTATAGTTCTATTTTATATACATGGTAGACTTGTGTTTGGAAATAAAAGTCTATTTTGGACAGTATATGGTTATATGTTTTTAACAGATTTGTGGACTACAACCAAATAAGCATGGCTTTGTTTTACCATTTGGGGGTGTATTTGCTTGTTGATGTTGAGCATTGTGGTTTATATAAATCTGCTCACCTTGACTTATACTTTTTACATCCCTCTTTGTATGTAAACCTCCACTTTGTTGTGAGTTTGATGTAAAAAACTATGTTTTCATGCAATTATTTTTTAAATAATTTGTGTTTGTCATGAGGGTGGTAAAGGCTCTCAATTGTGAATTAACTGAAATGCAATTGCCAGGTTGTCTGATTTTAAAAAAAATTATAGATGCATTTACATTTTAATGTGTTTATTCACTATATTTTGCAGGTTGTGAATATCTACAATTTCTAGCTGAAAACCAGATCTTTGGTCATTTCAGTTTTTATGATGATTTATTCATTTGACCATAGGCCTATGAAGTATATATGAGCTCTGCACACGTTCATTTATTACATTTAGGAGGTTTGAAACAAATTATATTCTCTTTGGGACACATTTTTTGCCATCAAAGTCAATTTTGTGCATTTTTTAAATAGAATGTACACTTTGAATGAAAATTGCATTTAAGTGCCTATGTCTATAAACTCAGAAAACATGTGGTTTTTGGGGTTTAGTATAATCTTTATGATGTAATTTTAGTTTATTTGTATTGCATTGCAGGGAAAGGGTTAATTTACCCCATCGCTTCATCTATTACAGGTTAAATTACTGCAAAATTGTATAACTAAAAAGACAACACATGACGTTTGCTACATGTGGAGAATGGTCATAACTATTTGCATACAAAATGGGATATCCAGTTCCGTGAACATGGGGGGCTAGTCAGGGTCGGAATGGCCCACCAGAGCATCAGAGGATTCTCGGTGGGACCAGGTTCTAACAGATCCTGTATGATGACTAGAGAATAACATCCAATTTAGAGGCTACTTGGGTCTATATCAAGTGGTAATGAGAGTGGACCCCCAGACACTGGTCTAGTGGAATCCCCCCTCCCCAAGTGATATCACAGTCTCTTAGTGTCACACTCCCTTTATTTACTATATTTATCAAGCAGATGATTATTTTACATCGAAGATATCACAATAAAAAAAAGATGTCTGATAAAACATGCAGAGAAGAATAAAGTATTTAGTAAGTGTAGGAATATACTCACATGACGGGCAGACAGAGGACGTGTGAGAAATGGCCCAGAGCGAGTGTTTATATAGGAAACTACACTGTGCACTATAGAAGTTTTATCTTGTGGTTACATATTTCCCAGAGAAACTAACTAATATTGATGCAATAATTACGGAACCTAAAAGCTAGAAAGATTCACTGGAGATTGTAACATGATAAAACATAAAACATTTTAATGCATTTTAATGCATAGCAGAAAATACTGTGTCAGGTTTGTTCATTAGCTTTGCATTCCTGCGTCACTGCTGCAGCCACCAGTCGATGCCATAACAAATTAAAGGGAACCTGTCAACCGGAATGTCATTTTTATTGGTGCCAGGTTCCATAGCCCATGCTATGCTGATTTTAAAAATGTCTTTGCATCATTTTAAAATCTTCAGTACTTTATATAAGTAATAAGTTATTTAACATTAGCCAGCTCCTGAAGAGATTGGTGAGTCTAGGGGAGGGGCAAATGCAGCCTGCAGCCACACTCCTCCATGCTTCTCCTCTCCACTACACATCCCCCTCCTTGCCCGCCTGTCAATTGTGTGGAGAAGAGAAGAGGAGAAGTGGAGAAGAGGAGCATTGTGACACAGAAACACAGGGGCTGCTGGCCCTCCCCAGGGACTCATAAAATGCTGGCAAGGAGCCAGGTAATGTGAATTAACTTAATAAAACTTACGTGAAATGATACGAATACTGACAAAGGCATTTTTGAGACTCAGCATAGAAGACTATTGAACCTGGTACCAGCTAAACATGACTTTCCTGGTAGCAGGTTCCCTTAAGTGGAGGTCCTGGTACTAGTGGTACTAGAAAGCTACAAAATATAAAGGTAAAGCCATTATCTACAAGGCCCAGGAATGGTGTGATAAACATTGGCTGCGCTACCTCTCTTCAGTTGTGATCCTGATCCATCCAGATAAATGGGAAGTTTTCGTCATTATGTGACTTGTAATCTTCATGCTCTATCCGTGATCCTCTTGTCATGTTTTAGGGTTTGTCCTCGTTCGTAGGCTGCAGACCTAGCTGCTGTGACTCACTTCTCTCTGAGCAAAGTTTGTTCACAATGAATGATTTTTAGCTCTATGTGACCCTGTTGAATGTGGATCTAAGAGCATATACTGCACAATAACTGGATAATCAGCAGCTTGCACATAGGTCAGTCTTTCAGGATTTTCATGACCTGATGTGACCAGTCTGGTTGATCTCTGCCAGCCTCCGTTCGTTACCCTTGGGTCACTACAGCCTGGATACAGGGAATAAATATCAGGATCATCTATTTGCAATCCCCATGGATGAGCTCTGCTCCGAACATCTTATGAGAATCTCTTATTTATGCAGTGATGTCTATTTTTCGATTGCACAGCCCTAGGAATAATTATTCATACTAGCCTAGGGCGCGGCCAAGATACAAGTTGTGTTGTTTATGTTCGCAGTTCTTCTACACATGTGCAAGAAAAGTTTACCATCTCAGAAATCATCTCCCTCAACAGCCTGAGCGAGGATGCCTGTGTATTGGAGGGATGGGGAGAGGTGGCTGTCAAAAAACCCACTTTCCAAGTTGTAAAACATCTGTAAAAAAGGTTGAGAAAAAATATAAATATATGTTGTAAACATATACAGGATAGGAGTAGTAGGACTGTGTTGTGCTATATATACAGGATAGGAGTAGTAGTACTGTGCTGTGCCAATATATACGAGCGATAACGAGTAGTATACTGACTATGCCCATATATACGGATAAGAGTAGTAGTAATGCGCTGTGCCATATAAGGGAAATAGTAGTATCACTGTGCTGTGCCATATATACAGGATAGGAGTAGTGTCTGGCTGGCCCAATATGCAGATGATAAGTAGTGCCAATATTATTACAGGATAAGTAGTAGTATTATGTGCTGTGACTTATATACAGGATAGGCGTTAGTACTGCCATAATCACGATAAGTGAGTAGGCCGAATACGTATGGACTGTGCTCCCATTATAATAGGAGTAGAGTACTGGGTCTATACAGAGGAGTAGTCGTACTGTGCTGTGCCCCAATATACAGGATAGGAGTGAGTAGATCTGCGCGTGTTGCCCATATATAAGGGATAATAGTAGTATCCACGTGCTGTGCCATCATATACAGGATAAGAGTAGTAGTACTGTGCTATGCCCTATATACAGGATCGAGGAAGTAGTGTGCTGGCCCATATATACAGGATAGAGTTATAGTAGTACGTTCTGTGCCCAAATATACAGGATATGAGTACGTAGTACTGTGCTGTGCCCATATAGACGGATACGAGTAGTAGTACTGATGCTGTACCCTGTATATACAGGATAGAGTAGTAGTACTGTGCTTTGCCCATAATACAGGAAAGAGTAGTGAGTACTGTGCTGTGCACCATAATACAGGGATAGGAGTAGTAGTAATGAGCTGTGCCCTATATATACGGATAGGAGAGTAGTACTGTGCTGTGCCCATATATAACAGTATGGAGTAGAAGTACTATGCTTGTGCCCATATATACAGGATAGAAATAGAAGTACTGCTGTGCCCCCCTTATACGGAATAGAGTAGTAGTACGTGATGTGCCCATATATACAGGATTAAGAGTAGTAGTACTGTGCGGTGCCCATATATAAGGATAGGAGTAGTAGTACTGTGCTGTGCCATGATAAGGAGGGACTAGTCGTGTGAAGGTGCTATAGTATACAGGATAGGAGTAAGTAGGTTACGTGCGGTGCCTATATAGTGCAGGATAGAAGTAGCAGTATACTGTGCTGTGCCCATATATACAGGATAAGGCCCAGTGTACTGTGCTGTGCTCATATACTAAGAGATAAGCAGTGGAGTACTGTGTTGTGCCATTATACGGATAAGAGTAGTAGTAGTGTGCGGTTGCCAATATATAAGGGATGAGGAGTAGTACGTACTGTGCTTGTACCCATTATATATACATGGGCAACAGCACTGACTACTTACTCCTATATATATGCCGATGCCGTGTATATACGATTGGAGTAATAGAGTATACAGGATAAGATAATAGTAATACTATGCAGTGCCTCCTTTATAGGTATAGAATAGAAGCGCTGTATCCAATGATACCGTATACCAGTATACATGTAGTAGTTACTGTGCGCGGTATCCATGTGTAAAGGATAGGTGTTGAGTGAGAGGGCTCCATTTATACATTAATATATATGGATTTGATCTATTCAATTTATATATAAGATTTAGGCAGTACTGGGCATGTGCCCAAATATTCAGGACATGAGTAATATAATTTGTGTGTACTATATACTTGGAAAGCAGTAATTGATATGCAATGCTTGGTATATAAGGGATGGGGCAGTAGTTGCTGTGACCCATCATTATAAGGGGGATGGAGTTGTAGTAATGTGCTGTGCACATATAACAGGATAGGAGTAAAAATAGTACTGTGCTGTGTCCATAGATACAGGATAGGCGTAATAGTACTGTGCTGTGTCCATATATACAGGAAGAGTAGTAGTACTGTGCTGTGCCCAAATATACAGGGATAGGAGTAGTAAGACTGGTGCTGTGCGTTATATTTAAGGGATAGGAGTATAATAGTACTGTGCTGTGCCCATATATACAGGATAGGATTAGTAGCACTGTGCAGTGCCCATATATTATAGGGGATAGGAAGTAATAGTACTGTGCTGTTGCTTATACAGGATAGGATTAATAGACTGTGCAGTTGCCAATATATAAGGGATAGGAGTAGTTAGTAGGAGTAGTAGTACGGTGTTGTGCCCTATATACAGGATAGTAGTAGTAGTCGTTAATGTGCGTGCCCCATAGAGACAGGATAGGATAGTAGTACTGTGCGTGCCCATATATATTACGGATAGGACGTAATATTACGTGCTTTGTGCAATATATACAGGTTATACTCCTATCCCTTATATATGGGCACTGCACAGTGCTACTAATCCTATCCTGTATATATGGGCACAGCACAGTACTATTACTCCTAATCCTGTATATATGGGCACAGCACAGTACTATTACTCCTATCCCTTAAATATACGCACAGCACAGTGCTACTACTCCTATCCTGTATATTTGGGCACAGCACAGTACTACTACTCCTATCCTGTATATATGGACACAGCACAGTGAATGGAATCCGCTACAAGGAACACGGTAGAATGGGGTGAAATTCTCCGAGCACAAAATTACACAATTTCTGGTACCGAGTTTGGGAAACTGGTTACTATGATAGTGGTGCAGAAGACTAGGGTGTGAAGGGGGTGGGGGGGTCTGACTTGGGCACCCCTATACATAAGCTGGGCTGAACAGAGTGTGGCCATTGTGTATATTGATCAAGCATGTGCAAGTTTAACGTCTTCACCCTTGGGAAAATATCTATTCCAGTTAATCTACATCCTGAATATCGATCGTGCCGTGTCTGTAGCTAAAATAATATGCTACAGAATGTTTGATTCCCAAATTTTGCTGGTGGATGTGTGCAGTCACTGGTATCATCACCATATGTAGCGTTCCAGCCATCATCCAAAGTGATGTATCTGACGTCTTTGGAGAAAAACAATGCTTCCTTCTGTCGCTGAATTTTCTGCAGAATTATATGGATTAAGATTTCAACATTGTTTTATAATTTCCATGGCTAAATCTTTGGTAACTTTTAGTGATGTCGGGAAGAAAAAATTTTGTGGTGACATGGAAAAAAGTTGTTTCTCTAGTGTTGTTATCTTACGCTCCACCTGTATTATGTGCTATTGCATCCCTTTGTCTATTATCTACCTCCCATGTCAAACTATCACTTTCATGAAGAATAATATGGCGCATCATCCGCTGGATAAAGTGTGATTGAAATCAGTTCTGAGCTTTTTATGTATCAGGACGGCCGACTGCTTTCTGGATGTCACATTGGGGGCTTATTTACTAGAGGCCACGGCCGCATATTACGTCAGGTTTTCTGACGTTTCGGGGATCGCCGGGGACTGCATCGCACCGATCCGAATTTTGGCGCTCGCACCGGCTTTCATCGGCACATTATCGGGGGGCGGGTCGTCGGATTTAACATGTCAAATTGTGTCGCAGACATGCACTCACATACACTGGAAAGAGTGTGAACTCCGTGTGGACCTCAGCGGGAAGCGGCACATGCAGCACTTCATCCTTGTCGGACCGTCCGGATCGGGGATCGCCAATTATTCATTATGTGTTGTATTATGGCAGCCTATGTTAATTGGGTGTTTGATTCAGCCTCTATTATATAGCATATTCGCTACCAAGAGCCTTCTTAATGCAATGGTTTATGTAGGAAAGCAGGTGAAGGATGAGATAAGGATTTGTAAATCTTTTGTGCAGGCTTCGTAATCTGTGTGCGCTATATAAATAAAGAATATTATTAAAAATAATAACTGAAAAAATACTGTAATTAGTCAGAATTTATTGAAAGAGTGAATTTGGGAATTATCTGAAAACACATAGTTGGCGAGACATTTATCAATAGAAGGTCAGAATTGATTCATCTGAGGCTTTTGATTCTCGATAATGTGTTATAAAGTAAATCCTTAGAACTGCTGCAAAGAGTTAAAACTTTAATATCGAAGGGTTTCATTGGCAAAATGGCCTATTCTATGATGTGCCACTATAGGAGGGTAATGCTGCACACTCCTGATCAGGGTTGTATGATAATTCATTGGGCCCCATAACAAACTTTTTGCAGTTTCCAAACAAATTTGTCCCCCCTCATAACTGTACATGTGGTGTGATTTATAGTTAACCCTCCGTAAAATGTGTTTGTTTCCCAACCCTACCTCCTAATGAGCCCACAAGTAAAATGCCACTCTTTGGCCCCCGAAAAGTATAATATGCCCCTAACTTAAGACCTCCACTAATATACCCCTTTCCCACTTATAGTTCTAGTATTCTTTATACCTTATAATGTCCCCTCGCTGTTGGCCCCCTCTTAAAATCCATTTCTGTAGCTCCCTTATTATTGCTCCTGAGCTTATTGTGCCCCCAACTTCTGCTTCTCTTTAAGAAAAACCCCATATGCCTCCCTAAGCAGGTACTTACACAGCTCCCCTTAATTTAGATGGGAGGACAGCTAGTCCCTAAAATCACAGAGGAAAGGTAGAGCCTGTTTGTCCTCACATATATTTTTCTTATATCATCCAGAACGTGTATTGAGGTGTCATTGATCATTAGGATTGCCCCGTTCTTACGGGGGGTCTAGAGGCTTTGCTAGTTTTAAGTTAGTAACACTGATGATGTAGGAGTGTATGACCATAAGATGATGTACACTTGTTTTTATGGAGATAAGCACCGGGAAGAAGGGTCTACGGCGATATGGTAGCGGCTGTTTATCAATAAACAGAATTTCGATGAGCCCTGTAAAAGTACAAACCATCTATGTATGTGCAAAAATATTATTAGCTTAGCGTAAAAAAGTACTTACCTCCCCTCCAGTGCTGGCATCTCTCTGTCCGTGACCCATGTACATACAGGAGCACGGAAGCCATGTTGTGCTCAGCTTCCGGCTGGCTGAGGTGGCCGATCACACTACCCCGTACCTTTCCCATGCCTGTAGCTGCGGATGGGTGGTTGTGCTAATTTCGGCGGCCATAAGCTTAGCGCAGCTTCCCCGCCCCCTGTTTGTTTACATGGGGACGACGCGAGAGATCGCAGCCAGATGGGTGAGACTGCGGAGGTAAGTATATGTTTTTTTTTTTAACCTGCCCCATCCCGCCACAACTGTTTTTATTTTAACCCTATAATGTCATTAAACCCTTTCCACAGTTTTATGCATATATAGTACAATATATTTATCAAAGTGTCATAGAGCAGAACTGTTCTAGTTGCCCATGGCAACCAATCAGAGCTCAGCTTCATTTTCCACAGCTGTTTATAAAATGAAAGCTGAGCTCTATTGGTTTCCATTGGCAACTAGAACATTTTACCTCAGACACTTCTGATAAATGTATGTGACATCATTCAGTAGTAAACAACAAAGATTAATGCAAATTAACCCTCTGTGTTAAATAATGTAAAGATGGCTGATTTTATTGGGGACACATGGAAATGTCCAAAGTTCAATGCTCCCCCTCTCCAGAGCACTACATACGTGCGATAATAGTTGTCTTTTTTGGGAAGATAACGTTCTGCCATAAAGCAACCAAACTCTCTTATCTTACCACTTCTCCTCATTCAGCAAAATGTGTTTTCTATTTTATGAAAAGTCAAAAAATCTTCTGTGTTTCTCCACCATGAGAGGTAAAACCAGATATCAGGGTTCATTATTAAGTCCATTTTCTAACTGCCCCTTAATGGGGTTGTCCCCCTCTTCCCTATCTTTTCTGTTCTGCTCCTGTATCATTTGGAAACTGTTACCCCTAAAGGGGTTGTCCAGTTCCCTGCCGGTTGTTAAGCTATTTTATCTACCCCAGAATAGGTCATCAATATCAGAGGTGTGGAAAGTAGGAGTGTATTACAGTATTGACCCCTTAACCTAAAACCTAAGCTCCAGAGGGGTCCATAGCCTCTAAAACTGCTCACTAAGTAGATACTAATATAATAGGTTTACAGCAGTTAATTTCCATTGCAGTAAACACATACACTCATTGCAACCAAATATTCACTCCAACAACAGAGCACGAGAAGTGACCGGTATAGGCAGATCTGCCGCGACGACAACTTTCAGAACTGCTTTGTACCGAAAACCATTGATTTCTACAAAAATGGACTCAAGAGCAGCCAAATCAACTATTTTGATGAAAGTCTTCTTATTTGTACCTCTTATTTCTTGTGCTACATTCATGTTCCATCTATGTCGTGATTTTTCTTTATTGTACACTACATGCTGGAGCTAAGTATACCACAATTTTCCTTAGGGAATAAAAGCTTTATGGTATCGTAGTAATTACTCTTATCCTTATATATGTATACATATATATGGGCACAGCACCTACTACAACTCCAATTCCTTTATATCTGGACTGGTGTGCCCATATATATATACAGGGCACACACATTACTATTACTCCTGATCCCTTATCTATGGGCACTGCACATGCTACTAATCCTATCCTGTATCTACACAGCCAGTACTATTACTCCTATCCCTTATATTGGGCACTGCACAGTGCTACTAATCCTATCCTGTATTATGGTCACAGCACAGTACATTATCCATCCATTAATATAGGGCACGCACAGTCTACTACTCCTATCCTGTAATATGGGCAGCACAGTACTACTACTTCTATCCTGTATATGGGCACACAAGTACTACTACTCCTATCCTGTCAAATGGGCAGCCACAGTACTATTAATCCTATCCTGTATATATGGCACAGCACAGTACTATTACTCTTCCCTTAATATAGGGCACTGCACAGTGCTACTAATCCTATCCTGTATATATGGGCACAGCACAGTACTATTACTCCTATCCCTTAAATATACGCACAGCACAGTGCTACTACTCCTATCCTGTATATTTGGGCACAGCACAGTACTACTACTCCTATCCTGTATATATGGACACAGCACAGTGAATGGAATCCGCTACAAGGAACACGGTAGAATGGGGTGAAATTCTCCGAGCACAAAATTACACAATTTCTGGTACCGAGTTTGGGAAACTGGTTACTATGATGAGTGGTAGCAGAAACATAGGGTGTGAGATGGGGGTGGGGGGGTCTGACTTGGGCACCCCTATACATAAGCTGGGCTGAACAGAGTGTGGCCATTGTGTATATTGATCAAGCATGTGCAAGTTCTAACGTCTTCACCCTTGTCAAAATATCTATTCCAGTTAATCTACATCCTGAATATCGATCGTGCCGTGTCTGTAGCTAAAATAATATGCTACAGAATGTTTGATTCCCAAATTTTGCTGGTGGATGTGTGCAGTCACTGGTATCATCACCATATGTAGCGTTCCAGCCATCATCCAAAGTGATGTATCTGACGTCTTTGGAGAAAAACAATGCTTCCTCTCTGGTCGCTGAATTTTCTGCGAATTATATGGTATTAAGATTTCAACATTGTTTTATAATTTCCATGGCTAAATCTTTCGGTAACTTTTAGTGATGTCGGGAAGAAAAAATTTTGTGGTGACATGGAAAAAAGTTGTTTCTCTAGTGTTTTATCTTACAGCTCCACCTGTATTATGTGCTATTGCATCCCTTTGTCTATTATCCTACCTCCCATGTCACTATCACTTTCATGAAGAATACATATGCGCATCATCCAGACTGGAATAAAGTGTGATTGAACAGTTCTGAGCTTTTTATGTATCAGACGGGCCGACTGCTTTCTGGAGGTCACATTGGGGGCTTATTACTAGAGGCCACGCGCATTTACGTCAGGTTTTCTGACTTTCGGGGATCGCGCGGGGACTGCATCGCACGCGATCCGATTTTGGCGCTCGCACCGGCTTTCATCGGCCACATTATCGGGGGGACGGGTCGTCGGATTTAACATGTCAAATTGTGTCGCAAGACATCACTCACATACACGGAAAAATGTGAACTCCGTGTGGACCTCGCGGTGAAAGCGGCACATGCAGCACTTCATCCTTGTCGGACCGTCCGGATCGGGGATCGCCAATTATGTCATTATGTGTTGTATTATGCAGCTCTATGTTAATTGGGTTTTGATTCAGCCTCTATTATAAGCATATTCGCCTACCAAGAGCCTTCTTAATGCAATGGTTTATGTAGGAAGCAGGTAAGGAGTGAGATAAGGATTTGTAAATCTTTTGTGCAGTGCTTCGTAATCTGTGTGCGCTATATAAATAAAGAATATTATTAAAATAATAACTGAAAAAATACTGTAATTAGTCAGAATTTATTGAAAGAGTGAATTTGGGAATTATCTGAAAACACATAGTTGGCGAGACATTTATCAATAGAAGGTCAGAATTGATTCATCTGAGGCTTTTGATTCTCGATAATGTGTTATAAAGTAAATCCTTAGAACTGCTGCAAAGAGTTAAAACTTTAATATGAGGGTTCATTGGCAAAATGGCCTATCTATGATGTGCCACTATAGGAGGGTAATGCTGCACACTCCTGATCCAGGGGTGTGTAGATAATTCATTGGGCCCCATAACAAACTTTTTGGCAGTTTCCAAACAAATTTGTCCCCCCTCATAACTGTACATGTGGTGTGATTTATAGTTAACCCTCCGTAAAATGTGTTTGTTTCCCAACCCTACCTCCTAATGAGCCCACAAGTAAAATGCCACTCTTTGGCCCCCGAAAAGTATAATATGCCCCTAACTTAAGACCTCCACTAATATACCCCTTTCCCACTTATAGTTCTAGTATTCTTTATACCTTATAATGTCCCCTCGTGTTGGCCCCCTCTTAAAATCCATTTCTGTAGCTCCCTTATTATTGCTCCTGAGCTTATTGTGCCCCCAACTTCTGCTTCTCTTTAAGAAAAACCCCATATGCCTCCCTAAGCAGGTACTTACACCAGCTCCCCTTAATTTAGATGGGAGGACAGCTGTCCCTAAAATCACAGAGGGAAAGGTAGAGCCTGTTTGTCCTCACATATATTTTTCTTATATCATCCAGAACGTGTATTGAGGTGTCATTGATCATTAGGATTGCCCGTTCTTACGGGGGGTCTAGAGGCTTTGCTAGTTTTAAGTTAGTAACACTGATGAGTGTAGGAGTGTATGACCATAAATGATGTACACATTGTTTTTATGGAGATAAGCACGGGAAGAAGGGTCTACGGCGATATGGTGCGGCTGTTTATCAGATAAACAGAATTTCGATGAGCCCTGTAAAATACAAACATCTATGTATGTCAAAAATATTATTAGCTTAGCGTAAAAAAGTACTTACCTCCCCTCCAGTGCTGGCATCTCTCTGTCCGTGACCCATGTAACACTACAGGAGCACGGAAGCCATGTTGTGCTCAGCTCCGGCTGGCTGAGGTGGCCGATCACACTACCACCGTACCTTTCCATGCCTGTAGCATGCGGGATGGGTGGTTGTGCTAATTTCGGCCGGCCATAAGCTTAGCGCAGCTTCCCGCCCCCTGTTTGTTTTACATGGGGCACGACGGAGAGATCGCAGCCAGATGGGTGAGACTGCGGAGGTAAGTATATGTTTTTTTTTTTAACCTGCCCCATCCCGCCAACAACTGTTTTTATTTTAACCCCTATAATGTCATTAAACCCTTTCCACAGTTTTATGCATATATAGTACAATATATTTATCAAAGTGTCATAGAGCAGAACGTTCTAGTTGCCCATGCAACAATCAGAGCTCAGCTTTCATTTTCCACAGCTGTTTATAAAATGAAAGCTGAGCTCTATTGGTTTCCATTGGCAACTAGAACATTTTACCTCAGACACTTCTGATAAATGTATGTGACATCATTCAGTAGTAACAACAAAGATTAATGACAAATTAACCCTCTGTGTAAATAAATTATAAGATGGCTGATTTTATTGGGGACACATGGAAATGTCCAAAGTTCAATGCTCCCCCTCTCCAGAGCACTACATACGTGCGATAATAGTTGTCTTTTTTGGGGAAGATAACGTTCTGCTATAAAGCAACCAAACTCTCTTATCTTACCACTTCCTCCCTCATTCAGCAAAATGTGTTTTCTATTTTATGAAAAGTCAAAAAATCTTCTGTGTTTCTCCACCATGAGAGGTAAAACCCGAGATATCAGGGTTCATTATTAAGTCCATTTTCTAACTGCCCCTTAATGGGGTTTGTCCCCCTCTTCCCTATCTTTTCTGTTCTGCTCCTGTATCATTTGGAAACTGTTACCCCTAAAGGGGTTTGTCCAGTTCCCTGCCGGTTGTTAAGCTATTTATCTACCCCAGAATAGGTCATCAATATCAGAGGTGTGGAAAGTAGGAGTGTATTACAGTATTGACCCTTAACCTAAAACCTAAGCTCCAGAGGGGTCCATACCTCTAAAACTGCTCACTAAGTATGATACTAATTAATAGTTTACAGCAGTTAATTCCATTGCAGTCAACACATACACTCATTGCAACCAAATATTCTACTCCAACAACAGAGCACGAGAAGTGACCGGTATAAGGCAGATCTGCCGCCGACGACAACTTTCAGAACTGCTTTGTACCGAAAACCATTGATTTCTACAAAACATGGACTCAAGAGCAGCCAAATCAACTATTTTGATGAAAGTCTTCTTATTTGTACCTCTTATTTCTTGTGCTACATTCATGTTCCATCTATGTCGTGATTTTTCTTTTTGTACACTACATGCTGGAGCTAAGTATACCACAATTTTCCTAGGAATAAAGCTTTATGGTATGTATATTACTCTTATCCTATATATGTATACATATATATGGGCACAGCACCTACTACAACTCCAATCTCCTTTATATTGGAACGGGTGTGCCCATTATATATATACATGGGCACAGCACATTACTATTACTCCTATCCCTTATCTATGGGCACTGCACATGCTACTAATCCTATCCTGTATTAGGGGCACAGCCAGTACTATTTACTCCTATCCCTTATATATGGGCACTGCACAGTGCTACTAATCCTAACCTGTATTATGGTCACAGCACAGTACATTATCCGTCCTATCTAATATGGGCACAGCACAGTACTACTACTCTATCCTGTAATATGGCACAGCACAGTACTACTACTTACTATCCTGTATATTGGGCACAGCAAGTACTACACTCCTATCCCTTAATATGGGCACTGCCACAGTGCTACTAATCCTATCCTGTATATATGGGCACAGCACAGTACTATTACTCCTATCCCTTATATATGGGCACTGCACAGTGCTACTAATCCTATCCTGTATATATGGGCACAGCACAGTACTATTACTCCTATCCCTTAAATATACGCACAGCACAGTGCTACTACTCCTATCCTGTATATATGGGCACAGCACAGTACTACTACTCCTATCCTGTATATATGGACACAGCACAGTACTATTACTCCTATCCTGTATATATGGGCACAGCACATTACTACAACTCCAATCCCTTATATATGGGCACAGCACTACTGCTCCCATCCCTTATATACAAGCATTGCATAGTATTACTACTCTTATCCAGTATATAGGTACAACAAATTATTATTACTCATGTCCTGTATATTTGGGCACAGCACAGTACTGCTAATCTTATATATAAATGAATAGATAAATACATATATATTATGTATAAATGAGCACCTATCACTACAACACCTATCCTTTACACATGGATACCGCACAGTACTACTACATGTATACTGTATACGGTATATGGATACAGCGCTTCTATTCTTATACAGTATAAAGGAGCACTGCATAGTATTACTATTATCTTTATCCTGTATTACTCTATTACTCTAATCCTGTATAAATACATCGGCATCGGCATATATATAGGAGTAGTAGGTCATGTGCTGTGCCCATGTATATATAATGGGTACAGCACAGTACTACTACTCCTATCCCTTATATATGGGCACAGCACAGTACTACTACTCTTATCCTGTATATATGGGCACAACACAGTACTACTGCTCTTATCCTGTATATATGAGCACAGCACAGTACTACTGCTCTTATCCTGTATATATGGGCACAGCACAGTACTGCTACTCTTATCCTGCATATATAGGCACAGCACAGTACTACTACTCCTATCCTGTATATATAGGCACTGCACACTACTAGTCCCTCCTGTATACATGGGCACAGCACAGTACTACTACTCCTATCCCTTATATATGGGCACAGCACAGTACTACTACTCTTATCCTGTATATATGGGCACATCACAGTACTACTACTCTTATCCTGTATATATGGGCACAGCACAGTACTTCTATTTCTATCCTGTATATATGGGCACAGCATAGTACTTCTACTCCTATACTGTATATATGGGCACAGCACAGTACTACTACTCCTATCCTGTATATATGGGCACAGCACAGTACTACTACTCCTATCCTGTATATATGGGCACAGCACAGTACTACTACTCTTATCCTGTATATATGGGCAAAGCACAGTACTACTACTCCTATCCTGTATATAAGGGTACAGCACAGTACTACTACTCCTATCCTGTATATATGGGCACATACTCTTCAGGGAGCTGGCTAATGTTAAATAAACTTATGAAACTTAGATATAGAAAGATGAATCATGATTTAAATGAATGACAAGACATTTTAAATCAGCATAGCATAGGCTTTGGAACCTGGCACCAAATAAAAATGACATTCCGGTTGACAGGTTCCCTTTAATTTTGTATGCGCTGACTGGTGGCTGCAGCAGTGACGCAGGAATGCAAAGCTAATGAACAAACCTGACACAGTATTCTTGCTATGCATTAAAATGCATTAAAGATGTTTTATTTGTTACATCTCCAGTGAATCTTTCTAGCTTTTAGGTTCCGTAATTATTGCATAATATTAGTTAGTTCTCTCGGAAATATGTTTTAACCACAAGATAAAATTTCTATAGTGCACAGTGTAGTTTCCTATATAACATCTCGCTGCTGGCCATTTCTCACACGTCCTCTGTCTGCCCGTCATGTGAGTATATTCTACACTTACTAATAACTGTATTCTTCTCTGCATGTTTTATCAGACATCTTTTTTTTATTGTGATATCTCTGATGTAAAATAATCATCTGCTTGATAATAGATGTAAATAAAGGGAGTGTGACACTAAAGACATGTGATATCACTTGGGGGAGGGGGGGATTCCACTAAGACCAGTGTCTGGGGGTCCACTCTCAATTACCACTTTGATATAGACCCAAGTAGCCTCTAAATTGGATGTTATTCTCTTAGTCCTAGCATACAGGATCTGTTTAGAACCTGGGCCCACCGGAGAATCCTCTGATGCTCTGGTGGGCCAGTCCGACACTGACTAGGACCCCCATGTTCACGAGAACTGGATATCCGCATTGTGTATGCAAATAGTATATGACCATATCTCCACATGTAGCAAACCTGTCATGTGTTGTCTTTTTAGTTAATACAATTTGCAGTAATTTAACCTGTAATAGATGAAGCGATGGGGTAAATTAACCCTTTCCCTGCAATTGCATAGACAAATAAACTAAAATTACAGCATAAAGAGTATACTAAACCCCATAAAACCACATGTTTTCTGAGTTTATAGACATAGGCACTTAAATGCAATTTTCATTCAAAGTGTACATTTCTATTATAAAAAATGCACAAAATTGACTTTGATGGCAAAAAAAGTGTGCCAAAGAGATATACTTTGTTTCAAATCTCCTAAATGTAATAAATATGAACGTGTGCAGAGCTCATATTTACTTCATAAGCCTATGGTCAAATGAATAAATCATCATAAAAACTGAAATGACCAAGATCTGGTTTTCAGCTAGAAATTGTAGATATTCATGACCTGCAAAATATAGTGAATAAACACATTCAAATGTAAATGCATCTATAATTTTTTTTAATCAGACAACAAGGCAATTGCATTTCAGTGTAGTTCACAATTGAGAGCCTTTACCACCCTCATGACAAACCCAAATTATTTAAAAATAATGCCATGAAACATAGATTTTACATCAACTACAACAAAGTGGAGGTTTACATACAAGAGGGATGTAAAAAGTATAAGTCAAGGTGAGCAGATTTATGTAATCCACAATGCTCAACATCAACAAGCAAATACACCCCCAAAAATGGTAAAACAAAAGCCATGCATATTTGGTTGTAGTCCACAAATCTGTTTTAAAAACATATAAAACCATATATGTCAAAATAGACTTTTATTTCCAAAAAGCAAGTCTACCATGTATAAAAATATGAACTATACAGGCAGTTCCCCCGGGTACCATACAGATAGAGTCTGTGGTTTGTTCTTAAGTTGAATTTGTATGTAAGTCGAACTGTATAGTTTTAATTGTAACCTCAGCCAAATTCTTTTTGGTCTCTGTGACAATGGGATTTTAAAATTTGGATTGTCATAAAATCAATATATAAACACTAAAGCTTCATTACAGATACTTGTGAAGCTGTTACAGATGATCATTGTAGCCTAGGAACTAAAGTACAATAAATTATCAATATCAGCAGGTCCGTTTGTAACTAGGGGTCGTATGTAGTCGAGTGTTCTTAAGTAGGGGACCGCCTGTATAATTAATACACACAACCACCTTGATGCAACCTCTCAGCAAACTGTGATAAAAGTGTAAAAATGAAAAATTTCACTAAAATATGCAAAAATTCAGAATACAGCAGTCCCTGGATTATGTACAAGAAGTTTTGTAGGTTTGTTCTTAAGTCGAAGTTGTATGAAGTCGGAACTGTATATTTATAATTGTAATCCCAGACAGAATTTTTTTGGTCTCTGTGGCAATTGGATTTAAAAATGTTGGTGTTTGTCATAAGAACCAGATTAACTTAATTGCAGTACACATTTGATAACTGTTACAGCTGATTGCCTAGGGCTAAAGTAACTAGGGGTTCGCTGTAAATCAGGTGTTCTTACGTAGGACCACCTGTACTGTCCTAAAAACAGCAAGGAGTTTGGTAAGTGCGTTGTGTATTTCACCAAAATATGTAGCAATGGGAACATAAATCTGTGGGGTGTGGCAAAATTTTTGCCAAAATTGCACTGCACATCACACTGGTATGTTTTGTTTACAATTAAACACTGTAACTCCCCCCCCCAAAATATTGTTCATCCCTAAACACTATATAGATCCCCTAAAATATTTATCATCAAAAAAAAGAGCCTCTTGCAGTTTATAAGAGTTTAAAACGCCATAATGCAGGTATAACTAAGAGACGTGTTGAATAATTTTTGTTTAGGAACGTTTGTGTTTACATGTCACCTGCAACTTTTTGGACCATGTTCTGGGTCGGAGAGTTAATATGTGACCAGAATAGTCACAGAGGATCAAATGTTCACCTTGCTCCATTACTAAAAATAAAGATCTGTCAATACATGATAATCGAGAGAAGTCTGTTTCCGATTGTCCGGGTTAGGAGAGGCTTATTACATGAACATAAGTTTATGTTGCCACTTCTGTAGGTTTAGCTACTTAAGCAGATATATTTTGTTTATATACATATGCTCACTCTCTGCAGCCCCTCCGTCTCCTTCCCTGCCAAGGCTGGAGAGAGGGGGCACAACCAGTGTCGGAAGGGGTTCCTTAGGCCCACTCTTCATTATCCCCCAGAAAATATACTCTAGCAACCTTCAAATTGGTTGTTTTCTGATTGACCTCTGGGGTTCATTATTGGGTTAAGCCAGGGCCCCACCGGAGGATCCTCTGGTACTCTGGTGGGCCAGTCCGACAACGGGCGCAAACTCAGAGGTCAATGACCTGGATCATCAGAACCTATAAGAATGATACATACATGAGAAGAGGCTTTATCGAACTGTGATTCCAAGGCTCTCAGTAACCCGAACATATTAGATACGTCTTGGCTACTGAGATGTGACCCTGTATCATATACGTCCTAGGCGGGATAAGGGTTCATGGCGTTGTCCAATTTTTAGAAATAATAAAATTGTTTATGTAATAAAAGTCCACACATAACATGAATCATTCTGGAATAAGTTTCATTTTCTGTCTGGCAGATTGCAGCCATGAAGTAACGAATCGGGAAACAAATTTTCCGAAAGGATGTGTTACTTTTTCGCGGACATGGTCAACGTCCAAGAATCGAGCGCTCTAAACGCCTAGCACAAGCCACCCCACGCCTCCAGTACTCCAGCTTTGTGCTCTCCATAGTCTCCTGTATCATCGGATATGCCGGGAACCTTATCGTCATCTTCATCACTGGATTCCTGATGAAGAAGAAGAAGTCGACCATCTGGTTCCTGAACTTGGCTCTGGCGGACTCACTTTCCTTCTCTTTCATCCACTTCATGCCATGCTCCATATTGAGGCAAATTGGTCATTGGGCCCAACATGTGTAAATTATACAACTTCTCTCACCTTTGTGAATATGTACGCCAGTATCTTCATCCTCCACAGCCCTGAACATTGATCGGGCCATGTCCATAGCTAAACCCATATGGCACATGAGGTTTGTGTCCCGTATGATTAGTTATAGTGTATGTGCACTTAATCTGGGTGGTAGCCGCCATATCTAGTGTCCCTGCCATCTCTACAGCGATGTGTTTTCTTATGGTGACACATCTCAATGCTTCTGTATCCTGAAGACCTCACCAGCATCGCAGTATACCGCTACTGACCGAAATTGCAAGTGAAGATTACAGGAATTCTGAACGTGAGAATTGTAAGGGATACAATGATCCAGAAATGCTCCCCACATGGATAGATATGACCTCTACAGCGACGGCTTTGGTTCCCCCTTGCCATCATTGGTTTGTGTCATCCCGCTATGTGTCATCCTAGTCTCCATACACCATTGCCCTCCATGTGAAGGATTCCCCGAAGACGTCTCCTCCCGACTGTACCGAGTGGTGGTAGCGGCAGTCCTGGCCTTCTTCGCACCAGGACTCCATTACTAGTAGCGGCAGTATATACTTAGTGGCCAGTTATACTCACAGTTACATCTCATGTATAAGTTACATTATTTGCCGCTGTTATCCAGCATAGCCGCCACTACGCTTTCCTGAATCCTATGTGTATGTGCTGATGGGGAAAACAAAGTACGGAAGGAAGTTTCTCATTTTTTAAGTGAAACAATATCACAGTTGACCTCATAGTTTTAGAGCAGTGGTTTCTCAACCCTTTGCAATACTTGTGACCCCGCAATAATGTTCCTCATGTTACTGTGACGCCAAACCATGGATTCTCTGCAAAAAACGCAATGAAAACGCGGCCTTTGATGGCTTTAGGTGACCCCTGTGTGGTCGTCGTTCGACCCCCACTGGGTCGCGACCCCAGGTTGAGAACCGCTGGTAGAGCAATGACATTCCTGCTCTATAACATGCTGCCTGCGGATAGCACACTATATATAATCTACTCATCTCCTCCTGCTGTATAACATGCTGCCTGTATATAGGACACTATGTACAATCTCTCAGCTCCTCCTGATCTATAACATGTCGCCTGCAGATCAACACTATGGGGCTCATTTACCAAGGGTCCTTTGCCGCGATTCCGTCAACTTTTCCCGATTATTTCGGATTTGCGGTTTTTGCGTCAAATTGCCCCAGGTTTTGGTGCACGCAATCGATGTGTCGCATTTGCGCCGGCTTGCATGCGACGGAATGGGGGCGTGGGCCATCGGAAAACCCGACGGATTCAGAATACCAAAGTATTTTTTTTAAAAATTGTGTCGCTTGACACGCACTTACATGCACGTTAAGAAAATGGTGACACTCGGCGGGACCTCGGTGCAGCTGCGACACTGCTGGATATCGGACGCACAACTTAGGATCCCGTCAACCTGAATCCACGTCGGACAACGTGCCGCGGGATCCACAAATGACCCTAAGTCCAACTTGACAAGTGTCAACAACATGAATATGATGTTATGAAGATCTTTACTGTGATTAAAAGAGATTCGTGACTACAGATTTCCCAGAGATGTTTGACAGAGCGCGACTATCGGGGCTTTATTCTGTCTTGAATCGTTGAATATATTCTAGTGGTAAACTATAGCATGGATAACTTATAGTGTAACATGGATGGTTTATCTACATGTCTGTAAGAATAATCAATAAATTGATGAAATAGCCAGACTATTGGTAGTAAACCCATTAACTCTTAAATAACTTTAGATTGCACTTTGGCAACATAATAACTAAACATACCCTTCAATAAACGGAGGCGAGAGGCTTGTTGTTGGGTGTGAAACGGTCACAGCATATTTTAATGGCACATCCTTGTGGCAAACAGCTTCCAATTTAAACCATCAGGTTTTATAAGGCAGCCAACGGTAACATTTTTCACACCACACCAGGAGCGGTATGCCCAGCCGTGACTCCAGGCTGGCAAGTCGTCCACCTGGTACACACTCATCTCCTTTTTTCGCCAGCTGTGACTTTCAATATATAAAGAATAACAAAACAACATAAAATAGCAGCAACAGAACAGTATAAAAATACAAAACATAAAAAAGGGAGGGAGGGCGGGAAGTTGAGGTGAAGTTCAAAGAGGGCTACTCTCAGACCCCACCCCCCCTTTTATACCCTGAATTGATTGCTGGAGAGGGAGCGGAGAAAACTCTGCCCAATGGGACACAGAGCATCCCATTCACTTCCTAAAGTGCATGCTTAACCCTATTATGCCTGACTAAAGACTATGGCACCAACAGTCCGTGTGACCCGTTCTTATACAGTCGGGTAACACTCCAGACTATTGGTAGTAAACCCATTAACTCTTAAATAACTTATAGATTGCACTTTGCAACATAATAACTAAAACATACCCTTCAAATAAAACGGAGGCAGAGGCTTGTTTGTTGGTTGTAAAACGTCACAGCATTTTTAATGCACATCCTTGTGCAAACAGTTTCCAATTTCAAACCATCAGGTTTATAAGGCACCAACGGTAACATTTTCACACCACCACCAGGAGCGGTATGCCCAGCCGGACTCCCGACTGGCAAGTCGTTCCACCTGGTACACACTCATCTCCTTTTTTCCGCCACAAGGAGAGCAGATATTCCTATACTGCACTCCGACCGCCCACCCAGCAAAAACAGAGCTGTTCAATTCCGTCCTGATGCCCGACAAGAAAATGTCGAGGTCGAGTCATTTAAAGTGCACTCCGTCCTCCTCATTAAATTCGCATTGTCCCCTTCAAGCTGCTGTGTGTGAAAACAAACACCAAAACGAGATCTAACAACCTGGCCATACGGGCATTAACTATCCGCTAGCCCATCGACGGCCCCCGATCCCTCGCCCCTGCCATACACCCTTGGGACTATCTCGGACCACACTAGGACCATTTCAGAGAAAAGAGAGGAAAGCCTCTCAATATCTGAGAGCATCAGAGTGAGCAGCTCAGGAGCCCTGGTAAGACACAAATTCCCCCCAGCATGTATCACTAAAATGACTGGGCCAGCTGCAGATCCACTGATATTGTACGACCTCCGAAGAACCTGAGACCACCTCAGGCCCCGATCACCTCTCCAATGCAGGTAATTCTTTGGAAACCAAGATTTTGCCTCGGCCGAGTTCCGCTCTTTGTGCTGCCCAGAAAACGTAGGATATAACCTAATACCCAAACGGAGGGTGCCTGGCTTTTGCTGCGAAGCATAACCTGAAAAGAGAGAAACGTTAAAACGAAATCACTGTAACAGGTCAGGCCTGATTGTACCTAGAAAACAAGTGAGCGCCACCTCCCTATGCGCATCACCTCCGCATCGGGAAAGCCATCCCTGGCCGCTTCCGTAGCTGCGGCCAACGCGGTACGAATGCGTGCCATACTCCGAAGGGGACATACCCGAAACCTGCAAGCATTTCTTAAAAACCGAGGAGAAATTGAAAACGCGTGAGAGGGGAACGTCCTCATGACCAATAGCGCTCTGCTGCTAAAGGAAGCGCAAAAAACGAGATGCAAGCGCAACGGGCAAGCAGGCCCAGAAACTGACTGCAATCGCCACCAGCTCCCCTCCCAAAACATCCGTCTTAGACTTGCGCACCCGTATGCGGACCACATCAGGACCCAGTACCACATCCCTTTAGAAGGCCACCAGGGGCGCGAGGATGAGAGGGGCACTAGTTCCCCAATGCGGAACGCACCGAAAAAGAAAAACTAAAACGCCAAAGAAAAAGTAACACCTCATGCTCAGATGAGCATACACCGCGCACGCCTGAACAAAGAGCAAGCAACGAAAAAGAACCGGGCGGCGAGATTCTTCAGACACTCCTGTCCCGTTTCCAGCCCTTCAGTATTTGCCCGAACTATGAAAGCCCTGGGACATCTGTTCCCATCCCCGCAATTGGAAATGGAACGAATGCCAGCAAGGCGCTCTGAGCCACGGAACCAGAACACCTGACCGTCCCGAGAACAGCCAGTATTGGCACGTGACATCGAGGCGGTCCGACTCACTAGGGACACCGTCTGTCCCCCGCAATGGCCTGCCAGCCACCCACGCCTTACCATATTGCTGCCACGTTGCCGGGGCGATGACGCCGTCACCAAGGCCATCAAACCTGGACTAAGTCCCAAAGCAGGACGTACACTCCGGGAGGAGTCCCTCCGGGAGGGACGACGGCAGCAGGACCGAATTCCTGCCAATGAAACCGAGATAAAGAATCAGCACAGTATTCACACACCCGGGACATGACGGGACCTGAAAACGATATTGTATTGCAAAACAACGTAGAACCAGATGACGAAGGAGAGATAGCACTGGTAGAGAGGAAGAAGATAATTGTAATACAGTAAACCACGAAAAATTATCTGTCCAGAAACATAGCTTCGGTTTGCCATCTCCGGTCCCCAAATCTCGACAGAGGCTACAATTGGAAACAACTCCAGGAGAGTAGTTCCTACATAGACCAGCTCTCTGCCACTCGACGGTCCATGGAGCGGCGCACCAATCGGTGCGAAAAATCGCCCCAAAACCCCGTCGAACCGGCCGCATCTGTGAACAAAAAGACATCTCGGGAGTGGAAACCCTAGGGAGGCAGCCAACAGGTCTACATTGTAGAGAAAGAAAAAACTCCGCCACACCTCAAACCTCACGGAGGGACGGGGTTTGATTACGAATGTGATGGTGAGGCTCAGTCAACACCTCTTGTGCCGACAGAGACAACGGCGGGAAAAAACCCGCCCCATGACATATCCTGCACGCAAAAACCAGCTTACCGAGCAGGATTGGACCTGCCGGAGAGTGCCTTGGCGTAAAGAACACAACCGCGTCCACCACAGACAGCAAACGTTCGAGCTTCTCAGAAGGAAGGCGGAAAAACCATAGCCACAGAATCCAATCTATCCCGAGGAAAGTGATAACCTGGCTAGGACCCTCCGTCCTTATCCTACGACAGAGGGGGACCCGAAACATTGCATGAGAAAACGAAGAAAGTGGAAACAAAAAGGAACACCCCGGCTGTACGCAGGGCAATGAAAAAAATCGTCAAGGTAGTGGGTGACGGGCGATTTTTGTCCCGACTCCTACCACTACCCATTCCAAAAAAGAACTAAACATCTCAAAAATAACCAGAAATGGAACACCCCATATGTAAGCATGCCGTCATATAATACTGCCCGTCAAACAGCACCCCAACAAATGGTTTTCAGCAGTCGGGATGAATTGGGAGTAAGCGAATGGCCGCTCAAGTCAGATTGGCCAAAGCCCCCGACCGGCAGAGCGCAAAAGCAATACGGCCTGTCGGAATGACGCGTATGTAACCGACGACTCCTTCGAAGGATACCACATTCACAGAGGAGCCTTTTTTGGAACGCACAAGGATGTATCAGGCGATTACTTACCGGTTCCTTCTTGCACCACCCCCAGCGAGACACCCCGAAAATGGGAAAAGGGGGGGAAAATGGACCAACAATGCGTCCTAAAAGACTTACTTCCTTGTATACCTTGCTTCCCTCAGACCGTCTGGAAATTCCGGCAGACTTTAAATATCGACGAAAAACCCATACCTCTCCCAAAGAAAAAAGGAATAAAAACCAAACGTGAAACCCTCGCGCAGTCAGCCTGCATCGACTTATGGTTGGGTACCGTCGTAGCCAAGGCCTCATCGCGGCTACGCTCCCCCGGGGTCCTTGTGGTTCTGTGACCCAGGGTGGGGTTGTCTGCCGATTTGACAGCGGGGCGAGGCATCGCAGGCGGCGTGTGACCGCCGCAGGAGGAACATTCGTGCTTGTATTGTACACAAGCCGAAAAATTTACAATGGCCTTCGTGGTGAAGAGCCAACGGTCCGGGTCTTTGAACGCACTCCCGCGGCTCGCGGATACTTTGCGATGCGGAATGGCCCGCTGACTGAAAGGGGGTCCTTTTGGGATAACCATGAGGCGCAGCCATACGTCCGCTGCTTTAACCCCCCATCCTACCACTCTGGAGTTATGCTAAGCTTTTCGAAACATCCTCATCGTAGGGCCACCACGGGGCGACAACCCCCGTGCCGTCTTATACGACATATAGATCACGTACATGTACGTAAAAAAGCGCCGCATCGCTCAGGGTGCTTCTCACCCTAACACAGCCCGAGACATAAAAGCTGCAAAACCAAATATTTAGGTGGTTTTTTGCAAAAACCCTAGGACTTAACGCTCCTGAGGCTTCTCGTACCAAAACTCTCACTCTCTTTATCCACAGTGTGCTGATCTGCTGTAACTCCAAAGGTCCAAATGTCCAAATAGGCATTTGACCCAACTTCTCTTTTACCTTCTTGGTCTAAATGCGAACCCCAACCGGCCGGACTGACTGCACAGAAAAACTGAGTCCTTTGTGTACCCCTGCCGGACGGTGAGCAGATGCGACAGGGGGAGCGGGCGCCTCGCCAGCGGGAAAAAAAAGGGGGAATCCTATCCAATAGTGATTTTATAGTCTTGCAATATCTCCCCTCCCACCCCCGGCTGACCCGCATCACCTTTTCCCAGCAACACCGCGAACGAAACTCTCACCAGACCTGAAGCTGCACTGGAAGAGCCACTGGCGGATGGAGGCGATCCTGTAGGTAAGGACCACTGCTGATCACAACTCTGGACCTTGAAGCCCCTGCGGGTCCACGCGGCCGCTCCCTGGCCACGAGACCCAGGCACTCGATTTCCTGGATGACATTTCGGAAGATGGACGTGATCGCCATCTGGAGGATCTGACCAGCGCGACAGGCGAGATGATCTGGAACGTCTGCTCCGTCGGATAATAACGCTCCGCGGAGTCGAATGCCTAGGACGTCGCCGCCTGCAGCATCACGCCCGCGGGCGAATAGAGCGGTGACCTGCCTAGATCTATGAGGTGTGCTTGCGGGACCCTGGTCCCTGCTGACTTGGTCCCATAACAGCAGCAGCCGCCACTGGAGGCAAACAGGGGGGAACGGGAACTAATGCTGTCCGCCAGGTGGGGGGGAAGACCCCAGCACCTACGGGGGTGGGGCAGGCAGCTGCCTCTGCTCCAGCTCGCTTGGGCGGAATAGGTTAGGTTGGCACCGCCAAACTGAAATGGCCGTGCGCCGCAGCATTTAAGTCCTCCGAGAGGAGGCAGAATCTCGCCCGCGTGCCCATCTCGCAAAAAAATGGCGGCTGCCCGCGAGTAACGGAATGCGAGTCTGCTCGGAGTGGAACGGAAGTGAGTCATAGGGGTGGAGCTACAGTCGGGGCAGGCTGTGGCCGTCGGAGTGTCGCCGCGCTCCGGGAGAGCTGCGCCAGATTTTGACCGGCGGGGACCCCCGCCCGGCTACTGACTAGGTAATGAAGACGGGTGTTGGTTAGAGGGGTGGTGACGGGCTCAGCGACGACGGCGGCCGTTGAGCAAGGGGGCGCAGTGGACCGGCCAAGATGCCGGCCAGGGGGTTTCAGAAGGGGCATAACAGCTGCAGATGCCGGCACATCGGGGAATTATCTGGGAAAGCCACAGCCTACACCCTCTTCTACATGGTCCCGCAGGGCCGCGATAAGGGGTCGCCCATGATACGGGAAGGAAAGCGCCCAGGAAAAAAATTCTCCAATTAAGCTCACAGCTTCCAAGCTTGAGGTGAAGTTCAAGAGGGCTACTTAGACCCCAACCCCCCCTTTTATACCCTGAAGTGATTGCTGGGGAGGGAGGGGGAAAAACTCTGCCCAAGGGGGACACAGACATTCCCACCCACTTCCTAAAGTGCCGGCTTTTAACCCTATTTATGCCTGACTAAAGACTATGGACACCAACAGTCCGGTGTACTCTTCTTATACGTCGGGTACACTCCAGGAGCTATTGTTAGGACTCAGTCCATTAAGTGATACTAAGATACAGTAATACGTAAGATTATAAGGAGTTTCTCTGCCCTACACTGTACAGATATCCTTATACTGCTCGTAAGCACACAGTAAATAGCACAGTACTACTACTCCTATCCTGTATATATGGGCACAGAACAGTACTACTACTCCTATCCTGTATATATGGGCACAGCACACTACTTCTCCGATCCTGTATATATGGGCACAGCACAGTACTACTACTCCTATCCTGTATATATGGGCACAGCACAGTGATACTACTATTATCCCTTATATATGGGCACAGCGCAGTACTACTACTCCTATCCTGTATATATGGGCACAGCACAGTACTACTACTCCTATCCTGTATATATGAGCACAGCACAGTACTACTACTCCTATCCTGTATATATGGGCACAGCACATTAACTACTACTACTTATCCTGTAATAATATTCGCACCGCACATTACTTCTAACTCTTATCCTGTCATATTGGGCCCAGCCAGTACACTACTCCTATCCTGTATATATGGAACACAGCACAGGATACTATATTAATCCCTTATAATGGGCACAGCGCATACTACTACTCTTATCCGGTATATATGGGCATAGTCAGTACTACTACTCTTATCCTGTATATATTGGCACAGCACAGTACTACTACTCCTATCCTGTATATATAGCACAACACAGTCCTACTACTCCTATCCTGTATATGTTTACAACATATATTTATATTTTTTCTCAACCTTTTTTACAGATGTTTTACAACTTGGAAAGTGGGTTTTTTGACAGCCACCTCTCCCCATCCCTCCAATACACAGGCATCCTCGCTCAGGCTGTTGAGGGAGATGATTTCTGAGATGGTAAACTTTTCTTGCACATGTGTAGAAGAACTGCGAACATAAACAACACAACTTGTATCTTGGCCGCGCCCTAGGCTAGTATGAATAATTATTCCTAGGGCTGTGCAATCGAAAAATAGACATCACTGCATAAATAAGAGATTCTCATAAGATGTTCGGTAGCAGAGCTCATCCATGGGGATTGCAAATAGATGATCCTGATATTTATTCCCTGTATCCAGGCTGTAGTGACCCAAGGGTAACGAACGGAGGCTGGCAGAGATCAACCAGACTGGTCACATCAGGTCATGAAAATCCTGAAAGACTGACCTATGGGCAAGCTGCTGATTATCCAGTTATTGTGCAGTATATGCTCTTAGATCCACATTCAACAGGGTCACATAGAGCTAAAAATCATTCATTGTGAACAAACTTTGCTCAGAGAGAAGTGAGTCACAGCAGCTAGGTCTGCAGCCTACGAACGAGGACAAACCCTAAAAATGACAAGAGGATCACGGATAGAGCATGAAGATTACAAGTCACATAATGACGAAAACTTCCCATTTATCTGGATGGATCAGGATCACAACTGAAGAGAGGTAGCGCAGCCAATGTTTATCACACCATTCCTGGGCCTTGTAGATAATGGCTTTACCTTTATATTTTGTAGCTTTCTAGTACCACTAGTACCAGGACCTCCACTTAAGGGAACCTGCTACCAGGAAAGTCATGTTTAGCTGGTACCAGGTTCAATAGTCTTCTATGCTGAGTCTCAAAAATGCCTTTGTCAGTATTCGTATCATTTCACTAAGTTTTATTAAGTCTAATTCACATTACCTGGCTCCTTGCCAGCATTTTATGAGTCCCTGGGGAGGGCCAGCAGCCCCTGTGTTTCTGTGTCACAATCTCCTCTTCTCCACATTCTCCTCTTCTCTTCTCCACACAATTGACAGGCGGGCAAGGAGGGGGATGTGTAGTGGAGAGGAGAAGCATGGAGGAGGTGGCTGCAGGCTGCATTTGCCCCTCCCCTAGACTCACCAATCTCTTCAGGAGCTGGCTAATGTTAAATAACTTATTACTTATATAAAGTACTGAAGATTTTAAAATGATGCAAAGACATTTTTAAAATCAGCATAGCATGGGCTATGGAACCTGGCACCAATAAAAATGACATTCCGGTTGACAGGTTCCCTTTAATTTGTTATGGCATCGACTGGTGGCTGCAGCAGTGACGCAGGAATGCAAAGCTAATGAACAAACCTGACACAGTATTTTCTGCTATGCATTAAAATGCATTAAAATGTTTTATGTTTTATCATGTTACAATCTCCAGTGAATCTTTCTAGCTTTTAGGTTCCGTATTATTGCATCAATATTAGTTAGTTTCTCTGGGAAATATGTAACCACAAGATAAAACTTCTATAGTGCACAGTGTAGTTTCCTATATAAACACTCGCTCTGGGCCATTTCTCACACGTCCTCTGTCTGCCCGTCATGTGAGTATATTCTACACTTACTAAATACTTTATTCTTCTCTGCATGTTTTATCAGACATCTTTTTTTTATTGTGATATCTTCGATGTAAAATAATCATCTGCTTGATAAATATAGTAAATAAAGGGAGTGTGACACTAAGACACTGTGATATCACTTGGGGAGGGGGGATTCCACTAGACCAGTGTCTGGGGGTCCACTCTCATTACCACTTGATATAGACCCAAGTAGCCTCTAAATTGGATGTTATTCTCTAGTCATCATACAGGATCTGTTAGAACCTGGTCCCACCGAGAATCCTCTGATGCTCTGGTGGGCCATTCCGACCCTGACTAGCCCCCCATGTTCACGGAACTGGATATCCCATTTTGTATGCAAATAGTTATGACCATTCTCCACATGTAGCAAACGTCATGTGTTGTCTTTTTAGTTATACAATTTTGCAGTAATTTAACCTGTAATAGATGAAGCGATGGGGTAAATTAACCCTTTCCCTGCAATGCAATACAAATAAACTAAAATTACATCATAAAGATTATACTAAACCCCAAAAACCACATGTTTTCTGAGTTTATAGACATAGGCACTTAAATGCAATTTTCATTCAAAGTGTACATTCTATTTAAAAAATGCACAAAATTGACTTTGATGGCAAAAATGTTGCCAAAGAGATTATTTTGTTTCAAATCTCCTAAATGTAATAAATGAACGTTTGTGCAGAGCTCATATTTACTTCATAAGCCTATGGTCAAATGAATAAATCATCATAAAAACTGAAATGACCAAGATCTGGTTTTCAGCTAGAAATTGTAGATATTCATGACCTGCAAAATATAGTGAATAAACACATTCAAATGTAAATGCATCTATAATTTTTTTAAATCAGACAACAAGGCAATTGCATTTCAGTTAGTTCACAATTGAGAGCCTTTACCACCCTCATGACAAACCCAAATTATTTTAAAAATAATGCATGAAACATAGATTTTACATCAACTCACAACAAAGTGGAGGTTTACATACAAGAGGGATGTAAAAAGTATAAGTCAAGGTGAGCAGATTTATGTAACCACACAATGCTCAACATCAACAAGCAAATACACCCCCAAATGGTAAAACAAAGCCATGCTTATTTGGTTGTAGTCCACAAATCTGTTAAAAACATATAATCCATATACTGTCCAAAATAGACTTTTATTTCCAAACACAAGTCTACCATGTATATAAAATACGAACTATACAGGCAGTCCCTCCCGGGTTCATACAGATAGGTCTTGTAGTTTTTTCTTAAGTTGAATTTGTATGTAAGTCGAACTGTATAGTTTTAATTGTAACCTCAGCCAAATTTTTTTGTTCTCTGTGACAATGGGATTTTAAAATTTGGATTGTCATAAAAATCAATATATACACTAAAGCTTCATTACAGATACTTGTGATGTTTACAGATTGATCATTGTAGCCTAGAGCTAAAGTACAATAAATTATCAATATCCAGAGGTCCGTTTGTAACTAGGGGTCGATGTAGTCGATGTTCTTAAGTAGGGGACCGCCTGTATAATTAATACACACAACCACCTTGATGCAACCTCTCAGCAAACTGTGATAAAAGTGTAAAAATGAAAAATTTCACTAAAATATGCAAAAATTCGAATACAGCAGTCCCTGGATTATGTACAGAATAGTTTTGTAGTGTGGTTCTTAAGTCGAGTTGTATGTAGTCGGAACTGATATTTATAATTGTAATCCCAGACAGAATTTTTTTGTGTCTCTGTGGCAATTGGATTTTAAAATGTTGGGTTTGTCATAAGAACCAGATAACTTAATAATTGCGAACACATTTTATACTGTTACAGCTGATTAGCCGAGGGCTAAAGTAACTAGGGGTCGCCGGTAAATCAGGTGTTCTTTACGTAGGACCACCTGTACTGTCCTAAAAAACAGCAAGGAGTTTGGTAAGTGCGTTGTGTTTTCACCAAAATATGTAGCATGGGAACATAAATCTGTGGGGTGTGGCAAAATTTTTGCCAAAATTGCACTGCACATCACACTGGTATTGTTTTGTTTACAATTTAAACACTGTAACTCCCCCCCCCAAAATTATGTCATATCCTCTAAACACTAATAGATACCCTAAATATTTATCATCAAAACAGAGCCTCTTGCAGTTTATAAGAGTTTAAAACGCCATAATGCAGGTATAACTAAGAGACGTGTTGAATATTTTTGTTTAGGAACGTTTGTGTTTACATGTCACCTGCAACTTTTTGGGACCATGTTCTGGGTCGGAGAGTTAATATGTGACCAGAATAGTCACAGAGGATCAAATGTTCACCTCTGCTCCATTACTAAAAATAAAGATCTGTCATACATGATAATCGGAGATGAAGTCTGTTTCCGATTGTCCTGGGTTAGGAGAGGCTTATTACATGAACATAAGTTTATGTTGCCACTTCTGTAGGTTTAGCTACTTAAGCAGATAATATTTTTTTATATACATATGCTCACTCTCTGCAGCCCCTCCGCTCCTCTCCCTGCCAAGGCTGGGAGAGGGGGCACAACCAGTGTCGGACGGGGTTCCTTAGGCCCACTCTTCATTACCCCCAGAAATAACTCTAGCAACCTTCAAATTGGGTGTTTTCTGATTGACCTCTGGGGTTCATTATTGGGTTAAGCCAGGGCCCACCGGAGGATCCTGCTGGTACTCTGGTGGTGCCAGTCCGACAACGGGTCTCAATCAGAGGTCATGGACCTTGGTCATCAAACCTTAAGAATGATACATACATGAGAAGAGCTTTTATCGAACTGTGATTCCCGGCTCTCAGTAACCCGAACATATTAGATACGTCTTGGCTCTGAGATGTACCCTGTATCATATACGTCCTAGGCGGGATAGGGGTTACATGGCGTTGTCCAATTTTTAGAAATAATAAAATTGTTTATGTAATGAAAAGTCCACACATAACATAATCATTCTGGAATAAGTTTTCATTTTCTGTCTGGCAGATTGAAGCCATAAGTAACGAATCGGGAAACAAATTTTCCGAAAGGATGTGTTACTTTTTCTGGGACATGGTCAACGTCCAAGAATGAGCGCTCTAAACGCCTAGCACAAGCCACCCCGCCGCCTCAGTACTCCAGCTTTGTGCTCTCCATAGTCTCCTGTATCATCGGATATGCCGGGAACCTTATCGTCATCTTCATCACTGGATTCCTGATGAAGAAGAAGAAGTCGACCATCTGGTTCCTGAACTTGGCTCTGGCGGACTCACTTTCCTTCTCTTTCATCCACTTCATGCCATGTCCCATATTCGAGGCAAATTGGTCATTTGGCCCAACATGTGTAAATTATACAACTTCCTCACCTTTTTGAATATGTACGCCAGTATCTTCATCCTCCACAGCCCGAACATTGATCGGCCATGTCCATAGCTAAACCCATATGCACATGAGGTTTGTGTCCCGTATGATTAGTTATAGTGTATGTGCACTTAATCTGGGTGGTAGCCGCCATATCTAGTGTCCCTGCCATCTCTACAGCGATGTGTTTTCTTATGGTGACACATCTCAATGCTTCTGTATCCTGAAGACCTCACCAGCATCGCAGTATACCGCTACTGACCGAAATTGCAAGTGAAAGATTACAGGATTCTGAACGTGAGAATTGTAAGGGATCAATGATCCAGAAATCTCCCCACATGGATAGATATGACCTCTACAGCGACAGGTCTTGTAGTCCCCCTTGCCATCATGGGTTTGTGTCATCCCGCTATGTGTCATCCTAGTCTCCATAGCACCATTGCCCTCCATGTGGAAGGATTCCCCGAAGACGTCTCCCCCGAACTGTACCGAGTGGTGGTAGCGGCAGTCCTGGTCCTTCTTCTCACCAGGACTCCATTACTAGTAGCGGCAGATATATCTTAGTGGCCAGTTTATCCTACAGTTACATCTCATGTATAAGTTACATTATATGGCCGCTGTATCCAGCATAGCCGCCACTACGCTTTCCTGAATCCTATGTGTAATGTGCTGATGGGAAAAACAAGTACGAAGGAAGTTTCTCATTTTTTAAGTCGAAACAATATCACAGTTGACCTCATAGTTTTAGAGCAGTGGTTTCAACACCTTTGCAAATCTGTTGACCCCGCAAATACTGTTCCTCATGTTACTGTGACCCAAACCATGTATTCTCTGCAAAAACGCAATGAAAACGTGCCTTTGATGGCTTTAGGTGACCCCTGTGTGTTGGTCGTTTCGACCCCCACTGGGTCGCGACCCACGGTTGAGAACCGCTGGTTGAGCATGACATTCCTGCTCTATAAACGCTGCCTGCGGATAGCACACTATATATAATCTCCTCATCTCCTCCTGCTGTATAACATGCTGCCTGTATATAGGACCTATTATCCAATCTCTCAGCTCCTCCTGATCTATAACATGCCGCCTGCAGATCAACACTTGGGGCTCATTTACCAAGGGTCCTTTGCCGCGATTCCGTCAACTTTTCCCGATTATTTCGGTTTTGCGGTTTTTGCGTCAAATTGCCCCAGGTTTTGGTGCACGCAATCGTTGTGTCCATTTGCGCCGGCTTGCATGCGACGAATGGGGGCGGGGCCATCGGAAACCCGACGGATTCAGATACCAAGATTTTTTTTTAAAAATTGTGTCGCTTTACACTCACTTACATGCACGTTAAGAAAATGGTGAACTCCGGCGGGACCTCGGTGCAGCTGCGACACCGCTGGATATCGGACGCACAACCGTATGACTCCCGTCAACCTGAATCCACGTCACAACGTGCCGCGGGATCACAAATGAGCCCTAAGTCCAACTTGACAAGTGTCAACAAACATGAATATGATGTTATGAAGATCTTTACTGTGATTAAAAGAGAGTCCGTGACTACAGATTTCCCAGAAGATGTTTGACAGAGCAGCGACATCGGGCTTTTATTCTGTCTTGAATCGTTGAATATATTCTAGTGGTAAACTATAGCATGGATAACACTATTGGTAACATGGATTGTTTATCTACATGTCTGTAAGAATAATCAATAAATTGATGAAATAGCCAGACTATTGGTAGAAACCCATTAACTCTTAAATAACTTTAATTGCACTTTGGCAACATATAACTAAACATACCCTTCAATAAACGGAGGCAGAGGCTTGTTGTTGGGTGTAAAACGGTCCAGCATATTTTAATGGCACATCCTTGTGGCAAACAGCTTCCAATTTAACCATCAGGTTTATAAGGAGCCAACGGTAAACATTTTTCACACCAACACCAGGAGCGGTATGCCCAGCCTGACTCCAGGCTGGCAACGTCTCCACCTGGTCCACACTCATCTCCTTTTTTCGCCAGCTGTGACTTTCAATATATAAAGAATAACAAAACCACATAACAATAGCAGCAACAGAACAGTATAAAAATACAAAACATAAAAAAGGGAGGGAGGGGCGGGAAGCTTGAGGTGAAGTTCAAAGAGGGCTCTCTCTAGACCCCACCCCCCCTTTTATACCCTGAATTGATTGCTGGAGGGGGCGGGAAAAACTCTGCCCAATGGGACACAGAGCATCCCATTCACTTCCTAAAGTGCATGCTTAACCCTATTATGCCTGACTAAAGACTATGGACACAACAGTCCGTGTGACCTTCTTATACATTCGGGTAACACTCCAGACTATTGGTAGTAAACCCATTAACTCTAAATAACTTATAGATTGCACTTTGCAACATATAACTAAAACTACCCTTCAAATAAACGGAGGCAGAGGCTTGTTTGTTGGTTGTAAAACGTCACAGCATTTTAATGCACATCCTTGTGCACAGTTTCCAATTTCAAACCATCAGGTTTATAAGGCACCAACGGTAACATTTTCACACCACCCACCAGGAGCGGTATGCCCACCGGACTCCCGACTGGCAAGTCTCTCCACCTGGTACACACTCATCTCCTTTTTTCCCCGCCACAGAGAGCAGTATTTCCTATACTGCAGCTCCGACCGCCCACCCAGCAAAAACAGAGCTGTTCATTCCGTCCTGATGCGCCCGACAAGAAAATGTCGAGGTCGTATGCATTTAAAGTGCACTCCGTCCTCCTCTTAAATTCGCATTGTCCCCTTCAAGCTGCTGTGGTGAACAACACAAACACCAAAACGAGATCTAACAAACCTGGCCATACGGGCATTAACTATCCGCCTAGCCCATCGACGGCCCCCGATCCCTCGCCCCTTCCATAACCCCCTTGGGACTTCTCGGACCACACTAGGACCATTTCAGAGAAGAGAGGAAAGCCTCTCAATATCTGAGCATCAGAGTGAGCAGCTCAGGAGCCCTGGTAAGACACAATCATTCCCCCCAGCATGTATCACTAAAATGACTGGGCCAGCTGCAGATCCACTGATATTGACGACTCCGAGAACCTGAGACCCCCTCAGGCCCCGAATCCCTCTCCAATGCAGGTAATTCTTTGGAAACCAAGATTCTGCCTCGGCCGTAGTTCCGCTCTTTGTGCTGCCCAGAAAACGTAGGAATAACCTAATACCCAAACGGAGGGTGCCTGGCTTTTGCTGCGAAGCATAACCTGAAAAGGAGAAACGTAAAAACCAATCACTGTAACAGGTCAGGCCTGAGTTGTACCTAGAAAAAAGCGACGCCACCTCCCTATGCGCATCACCTCCGCATCGGGAAAGCCATCCCTGGCCAGCTTCCGTAGCTGCGGCCAACGCGGAACGAATGCGTGCCATACTCGAAAGGGACATACCCAAAAACCTGCAAGCATTCTTAAAAACCGAGGAGAAATTGAAAACGCGTGAGAGGGGACTTCCTCATGAACCATAAGCGCTCTGCTGCTAAAGGAAGCGCCAAAACGAGATGCAAGCGCAACGGCAAGCAGGCCCAGAAACTGACTGCAATCGCACCGCTCCCCTCCCAAAACATCCGTCTTAGACTTGCGCACCCGTATGCGGACCACATCAGGACCCGTACCCCATCCCTTCAGAAGGCCACCAGGGGCGAGAGGATGAGAGGGGCACTAGTTCCCCAATGCGGAACGCACCGAAAAAAGAAAAACTAAAACGCCAAAGAAAAAGTAACACCTCATGCTCAGATGAGCATACTACCGCGCACGCCTGAACTAAGAGCAAGCAACGAAAAAGACACGGCGGCGAGTATTCTTCAGACACTCCTGTCCCGTTCCAGCCCTTCATTATTTGCCCGAACTATGAAGCCCTGGGACATCTGTCCCATCCCCGCAATTGGAAATGGAACGAATGCCAGCAAGCTCCTTGAGCCACGGAACCAGAACACCTGACCGTCCCGCAACAGCCAGTATTGGCACTGACATCGAGGCGGTCCGACTCACTAGGGACACCGTCTGCTCCCCCGAATGGCCTGCCAGCCACCCACGCCTTACCATATTGCTGCCACGTTGCCGGGCCATGACGCCGTCCACCAAGCCATCAAACCTGGACTAAGTCCCACACAGGACGTACACTCCGGGAGGAGTCCCTCCGGAGGGACGACGGCAGCACGGACCGAATTCCTGCCAATGAAACCAGATAAGAATCAGCAACAGTATTCACACACACCGGGACATGACGGGACCTGAAAACGATATTGTATTGCAAAACAACGTAGAACCAGATGACGAAGGAGAGATAGCACTGTAGTAGAGGAAGAAGATAATTGTTAATACAGTAAACCACCGAAAATTATCTGTCCAGAAACATATCTTCGGTTTGAGCCATCTCCGGTCCCCAAATCTCGACAGAGGCTACAATTGGAAACAACTCCAGGAGAGTCGGTTCCTACATAGACCAGCTCTCTGCCACTCGACGGTCCATGAGGAGCGCGCACCAATCGGTGCGAAAAATCGCCCCAAAACCCCGTCGAACCGGCCGCATCTGTGAACAAAGACATCTCGGAGTGGAAACCCTAGGAGGCAGCCAACAGGTCTACACATTGTAGGAGAAAGATAAAACTTCCGCCCACAACCCATCAAACCTCACGGAGGGACGGGTTTGATTACGAATGTGAGGTGAGGCCTCAGTCAACACCTCTTGTGCCGACAGAGACAACGGCGGAAAAAACCCCGCCCATGGACATTATCCTGCACGCAAAAACCAGCTTCGAGCAGGATTGGACCTGCCGGAGAGTGCCTTGGCGTAACAGAACAACACCGCGTCCACCACAGACAGCAAAACGTTCGAGCTTCTCAGAAGGAAGGCGGAAAAACCATAGCACAGAATCCAATCTATCCCGAGGAAAGTGATAACCTGGCTAGGACCCTCGTCTTATCCTCCGACAGGAGGGGGACCCCGAAACATTGCATGAGAAAACGGAAACAATGTGGTAAACAAAAGGAACACCCGGCTGTACGCAGGGCACAATGAAAAAAATCGTCAAGGTAGTGGGTGAGGGCGATGTTTTTTTCCCGACTCCTACACACTACCCATTCCAAAAAAGAACTAAACATCTCAAAAAAATAACCAGGAAATGGAACACCCCATAGGTAAGCATGCGTCATAGTAATACTGCCCGTCAACACAGCACCCCAACAAATGGTTAGTCAGCGTCGGGATGAATTGGGAGTAAGCGAATGCCGCTCAAGTCAGATTGGCAAAAGCCCCCGGTCGGCAGAGCGCAAAAGCAATACGGCCCGTCGATGACGCGTATGTAACCGACGACTCCTTCGGAAGGATACCATCATTCACAGAGGAGCCTTTTTGGAACGACAAGTGATGTATCAGGCGATACTTACCGGTTCCTTCTTGGCACCACCCCCAGCGGAGACACCCGAAAAGGGAAAAAACGGGGGAGGGAAAATGGACCAACAATGCGTCCTAAAGACTACTTCCTTGTATACCTTGTTCCCTCAGACCGTCTGGAAATTCCCGGCAGACTTTAAATTATCGCGAAAAACGCCATACCTCTCCCAAAGAAAAAGGAATAAAGAACCAAACGTGAACCCTCGCGCAGCAGCTCGCATCGACTTATGGGGTGGACCTGTCGAGCAGGCCCATCGCGGCTACGCTCCCGGGGTCCTTTGTTCTGTGACCAGGTGTGTAGTTTCTGCCCGATTTGACAGGGAGGCGAGGCATCGCAAGGCGGCGTGTGAACCGCCGCAGTAGGAACATTCGTGCTTTATTTACACAAGCCGAAAAATTTACAATGCCTTCGTGAAGACAACCGGCTCCGTGGTCTTTGAACGACTCCCGCGGCTCGCGGATACTTTTGCGATGCGGAATGGCCCGCTGACTGAAAGGGGGTCCTTTTGGGAAACCATGAGGCGCAGCCATACGTCCGCTGCTTTACCCCCATCACTATCATCTGGAGTTATGCTAAGCGTTTTCGAAACATCCTCATCGTAGGCCACCACGGGGCGACAACCCCCGTGCCGTCTTATACGACATATAGATCACGTAAATGTACGTAAAAAAGCTGCCGCATCGTCAGGGTGTTCTCACCCGAACACAGCCGAGACATAAAAGCTTGCAACCAAATTATTTAGTGGTTTTTTGCAAACCCTAGGATTAACCTACCTGAGGCTCTCGACAAAACTCTCATCTCTTTATCCACAGTGTGCTGATCTGCTGTAACTCCAAAGGTCCAAGTCCAATAGGCATTTGCTCCAAATCTTCTCTTTTATACCTTCTTGGTCTAAATGCGAACCCGCACCGGCGGACTGACTGCACAGAAAAACTGAGTCCTTGTGTACCCCTCCGGACGTGGTGAGCAGATGTCGACAGGGGGAGCGGGCGCCGTCGTCCAGCGGGGGGAAAAAAAGGGAATCCTACCAATAGTATTTTATAGGTCTGCAATATCTCCCCTCCCACCCCCGGCTGACCCGCATCAACCCTTTTCCCACGCAACTACCGCGAACGGAAACTCTCACCAGACCTGAAGCTTGCACTGGAAAGCCACTGGCGGATGGAGCGTTGATCTGTAGGTAAGACCGTACTGCTGATCACAACTCGGACCTTTGAAGTTCCCCTCGGGTCCGCTACGCGGCCGCTCCCGTGCACGAGACCCAGGCACCTCGATTTCGCTGGATGACAGTTCGGAAGTGACGTGATCGCCATTGGAGGATCTGACCGGCCGCGACAGGCAGCATGAACTGGAACGTCTCTCCTGTCGGAATAATAACGCTCCTGGAGTCAGATGGAGGCCGTCGCGCCTGCGATCACACGCCCCGCGGGCGAATAGAGCGGGACCTGCCTAGATCTATAGGCGTGGCATTGCGGACCCTGGCCATGCTGACTGGGGTCCATAACAGCAGCAGCCGCCACTGGAGGCAAAAGGGGGAACGGTAATGCTTCCGCCAGGTGGGGGGGAAGACCCCAGCAACCTACGGGGGTGGGGGCCGGCAGCTGCCTCTGCTCAGCTCGCTTGGGCGGAATAGGTTTAGGTTGGCACCGCCAAAGAATGGCGTGCGCCGCGCATTTAAGTCCTCCGAGAGGCAGGCAGAGCTCGCCCGCGGCCCATCTCGCAAAAAAAAAAATGGCGGCTGCCCGCGAGTAACGGAATGCGGTCTGCTCGGGGATGAACGGAAGTGACGTCATAGGTGGAGCTACCACGGGGCAGGCTGTGGCCGTCGGCAAGTGTCGCTCGACGCTCCGGGAGACTGCGCCAGATTTGTGACCGGCGGGAACCCCCGCCCCGGCTAACTGGACCTAGGTAATGAGTAGACGGTTTGGTAGAGGGGTGAGTGACGGGCTCAAGCGCGACGCGGCCGTGAGCAAGGCGCGTGGACCGCCAAGATGCCGGCCAGGGTGGTTTCAGAAGGGGGGTGGGCATAACACGCTCGCAGATGCCGGCACCACCTCGGTGGAATTATCTGGGAAAGCCACGCTACACCCTCTTCTACAATGGCCCCCGCAGGGCCGCGATAAGGTGGTCGCCCATGATACTGGAAGGAAAGCGCCCAGGAAAACTGTCTCCAATTACAGCTCCACAGCTATCCAAGCTTGAGGTGAGTTCAAAGAGGGCTACTCTAGACCCCAACCCCCCCTTTTAATACCCTGAAGGGGGGGGGGGGGGTTGATTGCTGGGAGGGATGGGGAAAAACTCTGCCCAGGGACACAGACATCCCACCCACTTCCTAAAGTGCCATGCTTTTAACCCTATTTATGCCTGACTACAGACTATGACACCAACAGTCCCGTGTGTACTCTTCTTATACGTCGGGTACACTCCAGGATCCTATTGTTTGACTCAGCCATTAATTTTATACTAAGATACACGTAATACGTAAGATTACGAAGAGTTTCTTCTGCCCTACACTGTACAGAGTATCTTATAAACTGCCGTAAGCACACAGTAATTACTACTACTCTTGTTCTGTACACCACACCACAGGCACAAACATAATACTCATTCCATATGTATGGGCACAGTACTAATATTACTTTCCTGTGTATATGGACAACTGCACAGTAACTAGTACTCCATACTATACCTGTATATATGGACCACTGCTCGGTACTATACCTCTTACACTGTATATAAAGCACAGCACAGTACTAACTACTCCATCCTGTAATATATGGGCACATCACAGTACTCCTATCCTCTAATCCTGTATATATGGACAAACTGCTCGGTGTACTAACTACTCTTACACGTTAGTTTATAAACGCACCAGCACAGTACTATACCTTATCATTATATATGGGCCACACAGTACTACTACTCTTATCTGTATCATATAGGCACAGCACAGTACTACTACTCCATAGCACATACATATGGTCACAGCCACAGTACTATACTCCATCTCTGTATATATGGGCAAGCACAGTACTACTAACTCTCTATCCTGTACATATATGGGAACATCACAGTACACTACTCCTATCCTGGATAGTATGAGAACCGCACTAGTACTACTACTCCGTATCTGTATATATGGGCCAGCCACAGTTGTCGAGGCTCTGGGTCAGTGCACCGCCCTGGACCACCGAGGGGAGGTGGTATACCGGGACCTGGACCAGAATCTAAAGTTGCACCGGTCGTCTCACAGAGCCCGTCACAAAGCGGATCGTCCTGCTGCGGCAGGGTGCCACCGGTCATTCCAGGTGCGACTAGCCGGGGTGGGACAGCCAACGGTCGAGGATCACAATTAGAACGTATCGTAGTCAGGATCTTCTGGTTAGTCAAGGAAGGCGGCAGAGATGCAGAGTCCCAATTTCACAGCCAAGTCAACAATAAAGGAGATCAAGATAAGTTTAAGAATGGTAAACAAACGCAGGGAATTTGGTGATCACAAGGGAAGCTTTTCTCTAGAGGCTCGGTAGTTCAAAGCTCAAGGCGGGAGTGATGGGAGCTTCCAGATCGAATAGAAACCAGAAGTGGCCGTGGCATCAGCTGTGCACTGCCCCTTTATCCTCTTATCCTTACTATATTGGCCACAGTACTACGTATTATATCAGAGCAGTGTAGGGTGTCACCAGAATAAGTGGAGAACGGGCGTCCACAATTCATGAATACGGCGCACTTTCTGCACACTACACAGGGGAGCTTCACAAGAGCAACCTTGCACTGTTTTTGATAAATGTGCGGCCATAGTGTTGAACTCAGCGTGAGACCTATTGCCAGTGATGAAATTCATGCATTTTAAAAATGTACTTTCTAGCCACATTGGAGAATCTCCTCCCTGAACCAACAGATTGTGTTTAGACGGCATGGTAGACGCAACAAATATTCTGCCACCCTACAAGCATTTAGGAATAAACCCATCTGCGTTTGTGAGGTTATACTCGTGAAGAAACTCCTGATGCACTTGAATACATTTTAGAAGCCAATTCAACAGCACGTGTTGTGAACATGGGAATTGGAGTCCAGATAAGGTATGACCTCGTATTAAAATCCATCTGTGGCTCTGCCCAGCGACCCACACACACTGTGGTCCTCATTTTCGACCTCAATTCCTGACCTCTTTACCCCTTCACTATTGTAAACCCCCCATCTTTCCCTCATTTGTGACCTTTTCTCATCTCTCCCTCTTATTGTGGCCCCCTCATATTGCCCCACTATATATGCACAACTCCCAACTTTTGCTGAAGAAATAGGGACAAAAGAACATTGTTGTGCTTTTTAGACCACGCTCATTGCCCATGCCTATTGCCCTAATGCCAAGCATAGATATTATTAACTTAATGGTACCCACATAACTATACGCCCTCTTCTTCTGGTCAAACCCCCCTTGATAACATATAATACCCCCACTTATTTTACCCTTATTTGGCCCCACACACTATTGCATTAGTTTTTGTACTCCTAGACCTCCCTTCATATTATGGCTCCTGTCCTCCATCCCCTTCATACTTGGACACTCCTGTCCTCCATCCCTTCATATTGTGACTCCTGGTCCTCACCATCCCCTTCATATTGTGACCACCTGTCGCCATTCCATTATATTGGACTCTGTCCTTCGATCCTCCCGGATGCTTCCTGTCCTCCTCCCACCACTCATATGTGGACTATTGTCCTCTATCCCCCCTCGTGGATAGAGGGGCCTCCTCTCCTCCATAGGTTAGCCTCTGATCCTCCTTCCTCATATTGTGGCCTCTTGTCCTCCATCTTCCTTCATATATATTGTGACCGTTTTCTGTAACTGTATTAATAACAAAAAAAAGTTACTTACATTTCTCCTTGTTCCCCCTGCGGCAGTCCTGCTCCATCTTCTCCTTGCTACTTCCACACAGGTTGTGTTAAGAGAAGCAGACAGTATGGAGGCTCCAGAACTAATCCCACTCTTACCTGTTCCTTATGCTCGCTGCTTTGTGGTAGTGAGTTCTGGTCAATCTCCCACTCAGGGACTACTCGTTCCCTGTCTCAGTCCTGTGGTTTGTATTCGTGCTCCAGTGTGAAACACTTGTTGGTTTCACGGGTGCTGCCCTGCGATCCCTGTCTCGGATCGCGGTGCACCCGTGCCTCTCCAGGTTTTCCGGGCACGGCGGCACTCCACCTTCCCAGCTCAGCGGCGTCCTCCGAGCTCTCCCACGGCTCGCGCGCCGGCGCTCGCGAGATTTAAAGGGCCAGTGCGTCAATTAATTGGCGCGGCCTGATTTATTAAATTTCAAGCCTCTTTCCTTTGCCCTTGCAGGATCTTCAAGTCTCCCATGAAGTGAAAGCTTCCGTCCTGGTCGTGATTCCGGTCCGTGATCGCTCAGTGATCCTGCGTCCTGTGATTCCTGCATTCCTGTTTTTTCTGTGATCCTGCGTTCGTGATTCCTGCTTCTGTGATTTCCTGCTTTCCTGTGTGCCAGCTTCCTTGCAGCTCCGATTCTGACGTGAGTGTGTCTCCCTGTATACACCTTGCAGCCACCGAAGGCCCTCGCAACCTGTGGAACGACCTGGTGAATCCGCGCGCGCACAAGTCCATCCCGCTTTGCGGCGGGCTCTTGTGAACACCGGGGGTTCCACTTAGACTCCGTGTCCCAGGCGGCTAGTACCACTCCGCGGTTGGTCCAGAAGGGTCCACAGGGCTTCTGGCCTGACACTGGTCTATTCCGGTTTCCTGTTCAGTCTGCGTTGTTTCTGTGGCTTCCAGTGTGACACGGTTAATACCTGTATTTCGTTACCTGTCCGCTCCCCATCCATCCAGCTGCCAGACAAATAAGTGCCCCTGTCATGTTGTGAGGGTTCACTGCGGGACGTCAGTTAGTTTCCCAGCTTTTGGGTTCTTGCCCTTTTCAAGGCTTGTTTATCTGCTTTAGGCAGTGGCCTTAGCCCGCAAAGGATGTCGCAGGGTGAGTTCGTCACCACTTACCTAGTCTGACAAGCTAGCGCAAGGCCTTGGTTATTGGTGCGCGTTGCTGGACAGGTGCTGACATCCCCAGTTTCTTCACTTTATATTGCGTCGTTACAACATCCCTAGCCCGTGATGCGAACCCTTAAGACCCGATGCCCAAAACTGCAAACCCACAACCAATAATTACTATCGCAAAGTGCCAGACGGCAAATTTATACCTGAAAACTGACGGTTTTTAGTTTAGAATCATAAAATTGATACATCCCAATCAGAGGCAGCTTCCCTCCCCTGCGCGTTTTATTCGCTTTCAAAACTCCTATACTTGTTCCTTCGTGTGACATTGGGAAGGCAGCAGCCTATACCACTGAAACGCCACTTTTACCCATTTATATATATAAAAGAGTTATAAAATAATAAAAGTTATGCAAAAGGTACACCAGTGCCTCAAAATTGTAGCATGAAATAAAACAAACGGCTCTTACAGAAAAAAATCACACCTCCCCAGCTCCGTGCAGAATTTCCGCCGGGGGCTGTGGGATTTTGCATAGTGGTAGGGTTCGGGAAGTTCCGCGGCTTGTGGCGCGAAGGTTTTTAGGGGGGGGCGGGGAGGCGGGCAGGAAACCCGCTTTTCCTCCGGCTTTCTGTTTTCTGCACACGTAAGGTCACAGCCTGGCGCAGCATAATTGACTATCAGACCTGCCAGCGCTGGGACAGCTTACAGTCTTGTGCGCTGCATCATCAGTGTGACCCAGGAGCCAGGCCAAGGTGTCAGCCGCCCCTGCTCTGTCATCGATTTTAGTCACAGTCTCGGACGCGGCTCTGAGACTGGCTTAAACCTGAGTAAATCAAAGTGACCGCGTGCCAGCACTGAGGGCTCTGCGTGCCCTCTCTGACGCGTTGCCATGGGGTTTGCACGCGCCCTAGCCTTTTACTTGGGCCTGATAAAGCCAGGGCCCGGAATACCTAGTGCTGCGGTGTTGCGGCTAGGGACGTAGTGGTCACGGTGCTTGGTATGGGGACCGGGGCGTGCTTTTTGTTTCCTACAGCCTGAGCAGGTTCTCAGCAGGGTGTTGGTGTTGGCAAGTTCTCCCTGGGGCAACCCCGTTTGGGGTTTGGAGTATGAGTCACTTGCGGCTGGAAATAGGGGTGCACCCGTGATGGTGACAAGCAGTAGTATATGGACCAGACGGAGGCCAGACGTTATATAAAATACTTAATTTTCTTAGTGGAACGACAGGAACGTGGGATATACGTTGCCAACGAATACTTTGAACAAAAAATATTAGAATGCTGGAGATGTCAGTTGGGAGGGAGCCACAGAATGATCACCAGCCTGGATGCAGAGGCAGTGCTTGGGAGGATGGCTGGTCCTAGTATATGCCTTCAGCTTGTCCTGGGTGCTTCAGATATCACCCTTGAAGGAAGGATGATACCCCTTCTCTCACTAACTACTCTCTCAGAGATGCTCAACCATGAGCTGAGCTCTGGCTGCACTCTGACACACTGTCTGTCTCGGGTCTCTTCACACTAGCTAACTCAGCTCCTCTCAGTCTGAGCTAGACTGGAACTGAGCTCTAAACTTGTCTGAACCAGGGGTTTTTATTCACTCCCACTGGTTCAGGTCAATACAAATCAAACACATTGATTGGCCCGATGAATATCACTCACATAAAACAATTAACTACTGCCTTCCCAGGCAGAAGATCGTTGATGCATTTTCCCCCGTGTTGGTAGTGACCTGACTTGTGGGTTTCAGACTCCTCACAGTGCAAGCTACATGTACGAACGATTCGCACAACCCTCTGCTTGCTCGGCAGGGGTGTTTTGTGCAGGTCCCTTTCCCTCCTCCTTTCCTTATTTCATCCCAATTCAAAGAATAAAAAACACACATACTCCGCTGTCCACGTTTCCACTCCCTCAGCTCTCCTCTTCTCTTCTTCACTGCTATTACTGTTGTGAAACTCTGAGAGCATCTTATTCAACCTGTGTCCAGAGGATGCTGATAGAGTTGAAGTTCGTATGTCACTGTAGATGGGGCGCGTTCATGACTGGGGAGGAGACCCGAATTGTCGGGCCCACCGGGTTTTTTCAACCGTGCACAGGTTGTGAAGTCCAAACAAGTTAAGGTTTAAAGCGGTTGGGGGCTGCCAGCAGATCAACCTAGCAAGAGGAAAAATGGGTCAGCTTGCAGACAGTACAACATGTCTTATACCTCTTGAGTATACAAAGGTCACACATGAGGGGCATTAAAAACAAAGAAGGGTCTGTCTCTTTATGTGTAAGATGAAGATGTAGTCAACTAATATCCGGTGATCCATTAGACAAGCATTTACAGGGCCAATAGACTAAAACGATCATTACATTTTTAAACCTATTTTGTTAGGGAGAGGGGTGTAGTCACAGCAGCTAGGTCTCCACCCACCACACGACGAGAGGCTGATCACCGATAGAGAATAGACATAAGATTAAAGTACATAATCATTCAAGGATTGGAATCTGTTCAGAACTCGGATCCCCGCTTTGTCTTGTGCATGGAAAGCTGTCCGGAAGGCTTGCAGCAGTTGGACGCGCAAAGGAACGACTACTACTAACACATCTGACACAGACATTATTTAAAGGATATAAACTAAAAATGTTTTATTTTATCTACACATATCAGGATTTCTACCTTTCAGCTTCTTTGCTTACATTAATATTGTACATGTTAGTTTCTGAGAAATTTTTAACCACAAGAGAATATATATTCTGCCTACTGAAGGATTCTCATAGTCTGGCGCCTGATGTGAGTAATGTCGCTACACTTACTTTACTCTGCTTTCGTTTCTGTATTATCTATTTAGTATCTGTGGGGTGGGTAAGTAGAAAGTCATCTTTCTTGTGTTCTAAGTTGATATAAAATAATCTCAGCTTGTGATATGTCGAAACAATTTTTCATCAGTTTTTAAGGGGGCTGTGACACGAAGACATTTCAATTACATTGGAGGGTTCAACCACGATACCAGTGTCTTGGGTCCATCTTCCATGCACCCTTTTTAAAAAGAAACTAGAAGTCTGCATGCCCTTGTTGTATTCTCCTAGTCCCTAGAATACAGGTCTGGTTAGAACCTGGGCCCACCGCTCCTTTGATGCGCTGGTGGGGCCAGTTCCGACTCTGCCTAGATCCTTCTTCGGACCCCTAACTTGTCTTCTGGTGTCCAATGTCTATTGAGTTGGTAATTTTTTTTCCCTCTTGGGTTTTTGAGTTTTGAACTTTTCCCTATTGTTTGGTTTGCTTGTCCTCGTCTGTTGTTTTTTTTTTGCATTAAAGGGCACCTACCACCACAGATCTACCTAAAGGTAGATCGGGTGGAGGTACAAACAATCTACAGGACTGAGGATAACCTTTTAAGGGCTAATCCTCACGCCCATAATCTTGTGGGGATACTTTATTTCGCTAATATATATTTTCTAAAGAAGACTACGGGGGCGTGATTGCCGTAGACTGAGGCTACACGGCACAGCACTCCCCGCCCCAGTATCCTCTTTTAAATCCTCCCACTAGATACTTTGGGCTCGCAGCTTCTCATAGCTGCGCCCCTCGTCTGTGCATGCGCAGAACAGCATGCCTGTTGCTGCAATAGTCACGGCTCTTTGCTGGAACCACTTTGGGCATGCCTATGAGGAGCTGCGGCCAAGTTTCTGGTAGGAGGATAAAGAGCTACTCTTTAGCGAAAATAAAAGTTTATCAAAAGATTGTGGGATGTGAGGATTATCCCTTAAAAGGGGTTATCCTCACATCCTATAGATGTACCTACCACCCGATCTACCTGTATAGGTAGATAAGGTGGTGGTAGGTTCCCTTTAAAGAAATCTAACCATTTGCGTTCATGCAAAAACCAACAGAACCTTGAGAATGCTATACATACAAAACCCGATCAATAAACATCTTTGTTTAATCCCAAGACGATTGCTTGCCTGCTCGAGTTTCATGGACTTGGAGGAGATTTTTTTTTTATAGGTAGATGAGTGGATTTCCATTAAGAGAAATTCTAGAAGGACATTTCATACTGATCTGAGGGGGCTGCTAGTTTTTGGGATAAAAGTAGGTGACAGGTTTCTTTAAGCTACACCCCTGTCTTTGCTGATGTTTTAAAAAAACAGGTCTGATATTCCCCGATTGCCTCAAACTGGCAAGTGCACAGAGGCGGGACTTTCCTCTGAGTGCTTCTGGATATTGTGGTTCGAGCAGCTCAAGTGATGTATCTGTTGTACAGAAATATAGTGTCTGTATAGTAAAATAGTTTTGCATTTTCTGTCTGGCAGATCGCAGCCATTAGTAACGAATCGCAAACAAATTTTTTCCGAAAGGATGTGGACTTTTCTGGGACCTGTTCAAGTCCAAGAACTGAAGCGCTCTCAACGCCTAGCAAATCCACCCCTCCGCCCTCCAGTACTCTCCATTTTTGTGCTCTCCATATTCTCCTTATCATCTGATATGCCGGTAACTTTATCGTCATCTTCATCACTGGGATTCCTATAAGAAGAAGAATCGACCCTCTGGTTCCTGAACTTGCTCTGGCGGCTTCACTTTCTTCTCTTTCCACTCTTTCATCACTTCCTGCCATGTCAATTTCCAAGCAAATTGGTTTTTGGGTCCAACATGTTATAATTATAACAACTTCCGCACCCTTTGTGAATATGTACCGCAGTATCTTCATCCTCACAGCGCGAACATTGATCGGCCATTCCATATCTAAACCCATATGGCACATGAGGTTTGTGTCCCGTATGATAGTTATAGTGTATGTGCACCTATCTGGTGGTAGCCGCCAATCTATGTCCCCGGCCACATCTCAGCGCTGTGTTTTCTTATGGTGAACATCCAATGCATCTGTCTCCCGAATACCTCACCGGCATCGCATCCTATAAGCTACTGACCCAGTGTGGGGAATGAATATTACATGAATGCTGACGTGAGGATTGTGATGGATACAATGATCCAGAAAGGCTCCACCTGTGGCTAACATATGCCCTCTACAAGCGACAGGTCTTGTATCCCCTTGCCATCATTGGCTGTTTATCCGCTATGTGTCATCCTATTCTCCAATAATCACCATTGCCCTCCATGTGAAGGATTCCCCGAAGACGACCTCCTCGCCTCCCGACTGTAACCGAGTGGTGGTACGGCGGTCCTGGCCTTCTTCCTGCCCAGGACTCTTCGATAGCGCGATTTATACTTAGTGGCCATTATACTCAGCAGTTCAATCTCATGTATAAAGGTACCTTATTTTGCCGCTGTTTCCAGCATAGCCGCCACTAAAACTTCTTCCTGAATCCTAGTGTTTAATGTGCTGATGGGAAAACAAGTACGGAAAGAAAGTTTCTTCTTCTCAATTTTTAAGCGAAACTTGCCACAGCTCCTCATAGTTAGAGCAATGACATCCTGCTCTATAACATGCTGCCTGCAAGATAGGACCCATTACATCTACTTCGCTCCTCCTGCTCGATAAACATGCTTCCTGCATAGCGGACACTAATACAATCTACTTCCTCCTGCTCTATAACATGCTGCCTTCAATCGATAGAATGTACAATCTTCTTTAGAGACATGAATTGGGTGCAGATTATATCACTTACTGCCAACAGATAATACACTAAATACAATTTGCTCAGCTCCTCTGGTTCATAACATGCGCCTGCAGATAGGACACAATGTATATCCGTTCAATCTCCATCCGCTCTGTAATATGCTCCCTGCAGAAGAGGACCCTGTACAATCTTCTCATCTCACAAAAAAAGAGCAGAGCGCTGCATAAATACTTCCTTCAATAGAACACTAAATCCAATCGCTCAGCGCCTCCTGCTCTTAACTCTTCCGCGATAGGCACTATGTCCATCTACTCAGCTCCTCCCTCTATAAACATGCTGTACATGCAGATAGGAATTATGTACATCTGCTTAGCTCCTCTGCTCTCTTACATTCCGCGGCAGATAGGACACTATGTCTCAATCTGCTCATCTTTTCCTGCTGAATCTGCATATCCAAGTGAATATGGCCGCTAGGATGTTTTGGGGGGTCTTCTGCCCTGTATGGCTCGTGACTGCCTCTATAGTATCTCAGGGTGTGAATCTCTGTGTAAAGTATGTTACAAAGTAACTGGGAAGACCGCTTCTGGGTGACCTTAACCTCTGGATTGAAAAGACTGGACATTCAACACCCTCATCCTACCAACTTCTTCTTCTGTTAGGAAAATGGACAACCCTCCAAAAATGGATGGGTTCAACGAAACAAGATGATAGATGAAGATCTTTACGATAAATACAAGAAGATTTGGTGACTGTACATAATCCGAATTCCCAGAAGAGTTTGTACGGAGCATCGGACTATCGGGGGTCTTCATACTGTCTTGAATCCTGATGAATCTATTCTAAGTGGTAAAACTATAGCCTTGATAACTATAGTGTAACATGGATTGGTGTTTATCTACATATTCTGTAAATAAATCAATAATTGAATGAAAAAATTCCCGTACCGAGTTATGAAACCCTTGACCTGAGGTCACTCTGGCCCAATCTCCGAATCTACAGAACCCGCCCTCGGACTATCGTTAGCCTCATCCATCATGTATCCTGTTCATTGCATGAGTGAGACATATGTTTTAGCCTTCTTCTATGCCTGTCCTCTTAAGCATCTATAAAATACATTCACAGCTTTGAGGAGTTAAATGGATAGGGTCATAATTAATCTCCATTCCCAGGGGTTACAGCAAGGGTGGCGCTATCAAACCCTCTGATCCTTCTTGCTACTAAATATGATATACAACACGGTGGTGCATGTAAGCAGTATGAAAAACTGTCACATTACATATGCAATCTGATCAGTAGGCGTAATTTTATAGAGCATGAGAGAGGGTTCTCGATAACTGCGGCCTACAGATAGGACACTATGTTACAATAGCTAGCCCTCCGTGCTCTAATAACATGCTCTGCAGATAGGACACTATGTACAATTGCTCAACTCTCCTGCCTATAACATGCTGCCTGCAATAGGACATTATGTAATATGCTTCCGCTCCTCCTGCTCTATAACATGCTGCCTGCAGATAATTCACTATGTACAATCTGCTCAGCCTCCTCGCTATACATGCCGTCGGCTGATGGACCTATGTATAAGCTGCTCAGCTCCTCCCTTGCTCTATAACATCCTGTTTTGCAGATAGGACCCTATGTCAATATCCTCCGCTCCCCTTCCCTATAACATGCTACCTGCAGATAGGACTCATGTGAAATCTACTCACCGTCCTTACCTCCTCTGCTCTATAACATGCTGCCTGCAGATTAGTCCACATGTCTAATCTTCTCACTCCTCTGCTTTATCACATGCTTTTGCAGATAGTCACACTATTTTCAATATTCTCACTCCACCGCTCCATAACATGCTGCTCCATATTGGACCAACTTGTACTATCTGCTCAGCTTCCTGCGCTGTATAACATGCCTGCCGCCTGCAGATAGGACACTATGTACAATATTCTCACTCCCCCTGGCTCTATAACATGCGCCTGCTCCATATAGGAATTTGTACAATCTTGCTCATCTCCTCCTGCTGTATACATGCCTGCTGCAGATGGACACTTGTCAATCTGCTCATAGCGATGGTCGTTTGCGACCCAGCCACCTCTAAGAGCAGCTCTTGTTCGTGAACCCATTAGCCAGCTCCCCTCAGTGAGCTGTGGCTCACTTACTCCCCTTGACCCTGCCCCTTACTGGCTCACGCACTGCCTTCTTAAACCCGATCCAATCGGGTTAAATTGGAGGGTGTGGATGAATGTCTGCGGCTCCCTAAGTACATGTAATAGGAAGCCGTTCAGGAGCCATAAGAGACGCAAAGGCTAGCTTATTGCTACACTTCGATTATTTGCCCCCAATCCACCACCTTACGGCTGGTGTGAGGGGTGGGCGCGACCGCAATTGAGGGTGTATCCCGGAATTGCCGGCGCAGTACGTTACTGTCCCCCATGCTGGTGCACCGTTGCTGCGGAGACTTTCAAATGTGCACAACGCTGCACGGCAAGCCTGCTCGGCATCAGATGGCGGAAGCTGCATATCGTCTGTCTTGTCCTTCATCCTAATGCACCCAAGGGGCACATTTACTAAGACAATGCACTGTAACTATGTGCAGTTACCTTTGAGTGTGGCAGGGGCGTCCAGAAACTGGATTTCTGGTGCCACGTTGTTCATGATCTGCCCACTGCTCCGACAGAGTGCAACCACTTTGTTTTTTTGTTGCACCTTTACCCAATTTCGGACTCTCGGCACGGACGCCACTGAGCACCGGAACGCCCCATTTCATTGCCGAAATTTGTGCCGCACAAGAAAGTGCAGGCGCTTCCACAATGTTGGTCTTGGACACTTCTTTAAATACATGTGCAATCAGTTTGCACATGCAAAAAACATGCAGATCTGGTGCACGGCCTAAGTATGTGCTCCAATATATTCTGTATTCCTGTATCGTCTTTTCCAGAGCAGAGAACAGATGCACATTGGGGGTCATTTACTAGGAACCGCGACGAAATCGGGGGGTGGCCGAGACGAAAACCCGACGGATTCGAAAAACGCGCCATTTTAAAAAAAAAACAAAGTGTTCGGACTCTCGCGCTTACTTCACGCGGTCCGGTTGGTGAGATCCGTGCATTTCGGGACGTCCGCGCAGCACAAACATCTGGTGGAACGTCGGAGGAACTACCTTGTGAATCCCGCCGGACCGAACCCACCGCATAGACGCGCCGCTGGATCGCGAAATGGACCGGGTCAGTAAATCTGCCCCAATTGTCTGAGCCGTTATAAAGACATTGGGGCCCATTTAACTTACCGTCCCCGTCGCTACTCCCGGTGTGCGTTGTCCAACGGATTCGGGTTGCCAGCGATTCACTAAGATTGCACGGCCAATTTCCTGCTCGTCGCTTTCACCGCGCTGAGTCCGCCGAGTCACCTTCCTCTTCCCGTGCATGTGAGTGTGATCTGCGAGCATAATTTGCTTTTTTTAAATTCTGTGGTTTGTCGAATCAGTCGGGTGTCGGGACTTCATATCCTGCATCTATTGATCTGAGTGGGGTCCGAAGGGTGATGTCAGCACATGCGTTTTTATGCTTTTTTGCTATTATTAGCTAGTGTGTTTTCAGATCGTAAAAAACGCAGGTCCGTTTTAATTGCGCAAATTCAGAACACAGGACACAAACTGCGGCATTTTTAAAATGTAATGCGTTTTTTAGACGTCTGGGCGTTTTTTACGATCGAACACGCACTAACTAAAACGACCCAAAACGGCCTTAAAACGCCATGTGTGCCATCATCCTAAGCTGATGGTAAACTTCCACACACAAGCACGGAGCTGGCTCCAATTCTCTAAATATGAGCTGGTTTTTGATAACAACAATCTAATAATTGATGACCTATTCTAGTATACACCATTAATACTTTGATTCTAGTAAAATTCCAATCAATTTCATTGTCACGGTGGCATTGCGCCCACTTTACTGGTCTGTGATAGTGCTATTACTTGTTTAAACTTAGTCTCATTCAAATGAATAAGCAGGCTGCAATACCAAGCCCAACCACATTCAATGTCGTCACTAAGGATAAAGAGGCCACAGGGGTCATTACAGTACGTCTCATTCAAGCAGCCGAGCAGCAGGATTTCAGGGTGTTAGATCCCCATTGTTTTGATGCCCCATTCTTATCCTGGAAAAACACTTTAAAGAAATTCACCAGCAAATCCAGCGGAATAAACCAGGGACACTTACCCATCAAGTTGCCCCCCTGCAATACACAACCCCAGGGGCGCTACAAGAGAGTGAACCTTGATTTATATAACGGGCTGGCAGAGATTAGATATAACATGGAATATTCAATAGTAACGGGCTGGTATTGGCAGAAAATCCACATTCAATTAACACTCCAGTCATTTCCTGAACACCCCAAGCTCCAAAATGTGATCCCTTTATTTATTTTAAAGGAGCCCAAGGACCCATTATAGACTGCAGAAAACTTGAAACATTAGAAATCCCGGAAGCACAAGATATTGTTTCTATGGATATGTAGAATGCAGGCTGAGTATCTGATTTACAGTAATCGCTTGTCCGGCCATTCCTGTGTATCCAGCTCTCACAGGTTTAACATTGGGGAATCAATTAGCCCTTTAATGCTGAACATCGTTTAACGTTGTCACAATGAATCCGGTTACAATAACATATGTGATAGGAGGTGATCATATTATACCCATCACACCCTTGAGCCAGGCAGAGCAACGTGAAGAGGTTTTCCAGAATACAATATAATAAGCTATATCGTCATTGGATCCCCACATGGCGTTTTGGTCCATTTTTGGAGCATCCGTTTCCCCTTCCCCATTCACTTCTATATAAACAGGTTTGTAAGCACCAAAAGCATGTAACGGCCAAACGGATGCTTTTAAAACGCAAGTGTTTTTAAAATGGACTGAAATTCATCCTGGTGGTCATTTACTAAGGCCCGAATATCGCTATTTTCGTCGGTTCCGAATATTACTGATTTGTGCTGTTTTTCCTGAAGTTCTCCCCGGTTTTGGTGCACGTGATCGGATTGTGGTGCATCGGCACCCGGCAATCTGCGACTGCAATCTGGGCGTGGCCGTCGGAAAACCCAACGGATTTCGGAAAAACACACTGAATTGTTTTTAAAAAGTGTCGCTTGCTCCCAGATAAGATCGTGAACTCCGTGGAACTACATTGCAGCAGCGTACACCTGGTTGGACATCCGGGGGCGCACTAACCTTATTTATTCCAAAAGAAGGTAAGAGGTAAATTAGTGGATTTTTACAAAAAGAAGAGCTTGTGAGAAAATATTGACAGGATGTGTCAGGAATGATTATCCGAACCTCCTTGGTTCAGTATTTGCAAATACTGAAATTAACCTAATGTGTTGTCTAGATTCATTTTTTCAAAGGAAATCGGCCCATTCAAATTATGATAAACCAAGAATACGTATCATAGATCCAGGCACAGGGACTGTGCTAATTTCTTAAATTTCTTACCACTGGTCTCCTCCTTTTAAAAATAAACTTTTCAAAAACTATTCATCATATCACTGTATGTTGCCTTGTTTTTTTTTATAATTCCTTTTTATTAATGACTGACAGCAAAATTGACAAGACCGGGGGGGGAGGAAATTCACCAGCTGGATGACAGTATCAAATACAGGGCGAATTTTTCAAGAGTCTTCAGGCTGTACATCCACAAGAAACACAATGGTGTTAACAGGAGACAGTAAATTTTAACATGGTATTTGTGCAACCGTTAATAAATAAATTCTGCATTTACAACCTAATCGCTCGTATGACTTGTGAGATGTGCCACTTTATGCAAAAAACTAATAACGTCTGTTTCATGATCCAGTTATTTCTCTTGCAGTCACAGACCTGTTATAAGGGTGAGTTGAGTAATGTTCAACAGGGGCGCTAGAGTGTGCCCAGCACTTTGTTTGTCAGCACTATTCAAGTAAAGAGAAGAGGAGGAGTTTCTACTATAAGATGAGGCATGGCGTTGATAGTAAACAGAGATAAGCACACAGGAATGATGTCTAAACTGATTAATAGTGGGTTTTAAAAATCAGTAGTAGGACATGATTTTCCAATGGAGCCATGTAATATTAGATACCAAAATATATCTATTGTATTCTGCCAATAAAATAATCAGCCTTTCACTCAGGAAATCCGTTGATTACCGCGACTGATCAGTGCCAGCCGGTTCTTCTCTTTCCTGTTAAGGTTATGACAGTCCCAGATACATTGATATATAGCACAGAGCTGAAATATGTTTCATGTGCTTCCTCACCTTAGCATGCAAGCTCTCTTGTTCGGGTTGTCTGCTGTATGTCCTCTACCTCATCCCCTAGTTTTTTGGATCATCCATATCAAATCCCTTCTATGATCATGTTGTAGCTCAAAGTTTCCTGTGATGGCAACCGGAGACACCCAGCAGCCTTTCCCCGTGCAAGCCCAAATGAGGAAATTAGCTATAAACTATAACATTACAAGGCTTGAAAACAGTTACATCCTAATGTCTGTCAAGCATGGAAATTAAGGTACGGACCCGGGAAGGAAATAGTGGGGAATATAGAGAGAAATGTAACAAGGCTTTGTACATTTTTGGTAACGTGACTATGATAGTGGTTCAGCGAAATAGGGTGTGAATGGGGTGGGGGGGTTGACTGTGGGGCACCCCTATGACATAAGCGGCGACTGAACAGAAGTGGTGGCCATTGTGTATATTGATTCAAGCATGGCCAAGTATATAACGTCTTCACCCTGTAATTGAAAAATCATCCAGTTAATCTACATGCCTGAATATCGATCGTGCCGTGTCTGTAGCTAAAATAATATGCTACAGAATGTTTGATTCCCATAATTTTTCTGAGTGGATGTTGTGCAGTCACTGTGTATCATCAACCATTTGTTAGCGTTCCAGCCATCATCCAAAGTGATGTATCTGACGTCTTTGGAGAAAACAATGCTTCCTCTGTCGCTGTGAATTTTCTGCAGAATATATGGAATTAAGATTTGCAACATTGTTTCATAAATTTCCATGGCTAAATCTTCTGTAACATTTAGTGATGTCGGGAAGAAAAAAAATTTTGTGGTGACATGGAAAAAAAAAGTTGTTTCTCTAGTGTTTTATCTTAACAGCTCCACCTGTATTATGTGCTATTGCATCCCTTTGTCTATTATCCTACCTCCCAGTCAACTATCACTTTCATGAAGAATACATAATGGCGCATCATCCAGACTGGTATAAAGTGGTGATTGAATACAGTTCTGAGCTTTTTATGTATCAGACGCCGACCGCTTTTTTTTGTGGAGGTCACATTGGGGCTTATTACTAAGAGCCCACGCCGCATTTACGTCAGGTTTTCTGACGTTTCGGGATCGCGCCGGGGACTGCATCGCACCGATCCGATTTTGGCGCACTCGGCCACCGGCTTTCATGCTGGCACATATTGGGGGGGCGGGTCGTCGGATTTAACATGTCAAATTGTGTCGCAAGACATGCACTCACATACACTGGAAGAAATGTGAACTCGTGTGGACCTCAGCGGGTGAAAGCGGCACTGCCAGCACTTCATCCTTGTCGGACCGTCCGGATCGGGGATCGCCCAATTATGTCATTATGTTTGTATTATGGCAGCTCTATGTTACATGTGGGTTGTATGATTCAGCCTCTATTATATAGCATATTCGCTACCAGAGCCTTCTTAATGCAATGTTTATGTAGGAAGCAGGTGAAGGATGAGATAAGGGATTTGTAAATCTTTGTGCAGTGCTGTTCGTAATCTGTGTGCGCTATATAAATAAAGAAGAAATTATTAAAATAATAACTGAAAAATATCTGTAATATTAGTCAGAATTTATTGAAAGAGTGAATTTGGGAAATTATTCTGAAAAAACACATAGTTGGCGAGACATTTATCAATAGAATGGTCAGAATTGATTCATCTGAGGCTTTTGATTCTCGATAATGTGTTATAAAGTAAATCCTTAGAACTGCTGCAAAAGAGTTAAAACTTTAATATCGTGAAGGGTTTCATTGGCAAATGGCCTATCATAGGATGTGCCACTATAGGAGGGAATGCTGCACACTCCTGATCCAGGGGTTGTATGATAATTCATTGGGCCCCATAACAAACTTTTTGGCAGTTTCCAACAAATTTGTCCCCCCTCATACTGTACATGTGGTGGGATTTATAGTTAACCCTCCGTTAAAATGTGTTGTGTTCCCTAACCCTACCTCCTAATGGCCCCACAAGTAAAATGCCACTCTTATGGGCCCCGACGAAAAGTATAATATGCCCCTAACTTAAGACCTCCACTAATATACCCCTTTCCCACTTATAGTTCTAGTATCTTTATACCTTAATAATGTCCCCTCGCTGTTGGCCCCCCTCTTAAAATCCATTTCTGTAGCTCCCTTATTTTGCTCCTGAGCTTATTGTGCCCCAACTTCTGCTTCTCTTTAAGAAAAAACCCCATATCCTCCCTAAGCAGGTACTAACCAGCTCCCCTTAATTTAGATTGGGAGTCAGCTAGTCCCTAAAATCACAGAGGAAAGGTAGAGCCTTGTTTGTCCTCACATATATTTTTCTTATATCATCCAGAACGTGTATTGAGGTGTCATTGATCATTAGGATTGCCCGTTCTTAAGGGGGTCTAGAGGCTTTGCTAGTTTTACAGTTAGTAACACTGATGAGTGTAGGAGTGTATGACCATAAGATGATGTACAATTGTTTTTATGGAATAAGCACACGGGAAGAAGGGTCTACGGCGATATAGGAGCGGCTGTTATCAATAAACAGAATTTCCGATGAGCCCTGTAAAAAGTACAAACAACATCTATGTATGTGCAAAAATATTATTAGCTTAGCGTAGAAAAGTACTTACCTCCCGACTCCAGTGGCATTCTCTAGTCCGTGACCCATGTAAACATACAGGAGCACGGAAGCCATGTTGTGCTCAGCTTCCGGCTGGCTGAGGTGGCCGATCACACTCACCCGTACCTATTCCCATGCCTGTAGCATGCGGATGGGTGGTTGTGCTAATTTCGGCCGGCCATAAGCTTAGCGCAGCTTCCCCGCCCCTGTTTGTTTACATGGGGCACGGACGGAGAGATGCAGCCAGTGATGGGTGAGACTGCGGAGGTAAGTATATGTTTATTTTTTTTAACCTGCCCCATCCGGCCAACAATGTTTTTATTTTAACCCCTATAATGTTCATTAAACCCTTTCCACAGTTTTATGCATATATAGTACAATATATTTATCAAAGTGTCATAGAAGCAGAACTGTTCTAGTTGCCCATGGCAACAATCAGAGCTCAGCTTCATTTTCCCACAGCTGTTTATAAAATGAAAGCTGAGCTCTGATTGGTTTCCATTGGCAACTTAGAACAGTTTTTACCTCAGACACTTCTGATAAATGTATGTGACATCATTCAGTAGTAAACAACAAAAGATAATGCAAATTAACCCTCTGTGTTAAATTTTAAGATTATGATTTTATATGGTTCTATATGGGACACATGGAAATGTCAAAGTTCAATGCTCCCCCTCTCCAGAGCACTACATACGTGGGATAATAGTTGTCTTTTATGGGGAAGATAACGTTCTGCCTATAAAGACCAAACCAAACTCTCTTATCTTACCACTTCCTCCCTCAGTCAGCAAAATGTGTTTTCTATTTTATGAAAGTCAAAAATCTTCTGTGTTTCTCCACCATGAGATGTAAAACCAGAGATATCAGGGTTCATTATTAAGTCCATTTTCTAACTGCCCCTTAATGGGGTTGTCCCCCTCTTCCCTATCTTTATGTTCTGCTCCTGTATCATTTGGAAACTGTTACCCTTAAAGGGGTGGTTGTCCAGTTCCCTGCCGGTTGTTAAGCTATTTATCTACCCCAGAATAGGTCATCACTATCAGAGGTGTGGAAGTAGGAGTGTATTACAGTATTGACCCCTGCCTAAAACCTAAGCCTCCAGAGGGGTCCATAGCCTCTAAAACTGCTCACTAAGTAGATACTATATAATAGGTTTACAGAAGTTAATTTCCATTTGCTAGTAAACACATACATCATTGCAACCAAATATTACTCCAACAACAGAGCACGAAAGTGACCGGTATAGGAGATTCTGCCGCCGGACGACAACTTTCAGAACTGCTTTGTACCGAAAACCATTGATTTCTACAAAAATGGACTCAAGGAGCAGCCAAATCAACTATTTTGATGAAAGTCTTCTTATTTGTACCTCTTATTTCTTGTGCTACATTCATGTTCCATCTATGTCGTGATTTTCTTTTTGTACACTACATGCTGGAGCTAAGTATACCACAATTTTCCTAAGGAATTAATAAGCTTTATGGTATGTATATTACTCTTATCCTATATAGTATACATATATATGGGCACAGCACCTTTAACTACAACTCCAATTCCTTTATAGGGACTGGGTGTGCCCATGTATATATATACAGGGCACAGCACAGTACTATTACTCCATCCCTTATATCATGGGCACTGCACAGTGCTACTAATCCTATCCTGTATATATGGGCACAGCACAGTACTATTCTCCTATCCCTTATATATGGGCACTGCACAGTGCTACTAATCCTAACCTGATATATGGCACAGCACAGTACTATTACCCTATCCAATATATATGGGACACTCACAGTACTACTACTCCTATCCTGTATATATGGGCACAGCACGTACTACTACTTACTATCCTGTATATAGGGCACACAACAGTACTACTACTTACCTATCCCTTAATATGGGCACTGCACAGTGCTATTAATCCTATCCTGATATATGGCACAGCACGTACTATTACTCCATCCCTTATATATGGGCACTGCACAGTGCTACTAATCCTATCCTGTATATATGGGCACAGCACAGTACTATTACTCCTATCCCTTAAATATAACGCACAGCACAGTGCTACTACTCCTATCCTGTATATTTGGGCACAGCACAGTACTACTACTCCTATCCTGTATATATGGACACAGCACAGTACTATTACTCCTATCCTGTATATATGGACACAGCACAGTACTATTACTCCTATCCTGATATAGGGCACAGCACATTACTACAACTCCCATCCCTTATAGATGGGCACAGCACTACTGCTCCCACCCTTATATACAAGCATTGCATAGTAATTACTGCTCTTATCCAGTATATAGGTACAACAAATTATTATTACTCATGTCCTGAATATTTGGGCAAGCCCAGTACTGCTCAATCTTATATATAAATGAATAGATAAATCCATATATATTATGTATAATAATGAGCACCTCTCACTACAAACACCTATCCTTTACACATGGATACCGCACAGTACTACTACATGTATACTGTATACGGTATATGGATACAGCGCTTCTATTCTGATACCGTATAAAGGAGCACTGCTAGTATTACTATTATCTTTATCCTGTATACTCTATTACTCCAATCTGTATAATACATCGGCATCGGCATATATATAGGAGTAGTAGGTCATGTGCTGTGCCCATGTAATATAATGGGTACAGCACAGTACTACTACTCCTATCCCTTATATATTGGCAAAGCACAGTATACTACTCTTATCCGTATATAGGGCACAACACAGTACACTGCTCTATCCTGTATATATGAGCACAGCACAGTACTACTGACTGCTCTTATCCTGTATATATGGGCACAGCACAGAACTGCTCTATTATCCTGCATATATAGGACAGCCCACAGTAACTACTACTCCTATCCTGTATATATAGGCACTGCACACGACTAGTCCCTCCTGTATACATGGCACAGCACAGTACTACTACTCCTATCCCTTATATATGGGCACAGCACAGTACTACTACTCTTATCCTGTATATAGGGCACATCACAGTACTACTACTCTTATCCTGTATATATGGGCACAGCACAGTCTTCTATTTCTATCCTGTATATATGGGCACAGCATAGTACTTTACTCCTATACTGTAATATGGGCACAGCACAGAGTACTACTCCTTATCCTGTATATATGGGCACAGCCATTACTACTACTCCTATCCTGTATATATGGGCACAGCACAGTACTCACTACTCTTATCCTGTATATAGGGCAAAAGCACAGTAACTACTACTCATATCCTGTATATAAGGGTACAGCACAGTACTACTACTCCTATCTGTATATATGGGCACAGACAGTACTACTACTCCTATCCTGATATATGGGCACAGAACATGTACTATTAATCCTATCCTGTATATATGGGCACAGACACACTCTCGATCCTGTATATATGGGCATAGCACAGTACACTACTCTTATCCTGTATATATGGGCACAGCACAGTGATACTACTATTATCCCTATATATGGGCACAGCGCCAGTACTACTACTCCTATCCTGTATATTGGGCAAGCACAAAGTACGACTACTCCTATTCCTGTATATATGAGCACAGCACAGTACTACTACTCCTATCCTGTATATATGGCACAGCACAGTACTACTACTCTTATCCTGTAATATAGCGCACAGCACATACTTCTACTCTATCCTGCATATATGGGCACAGCACAGTACTACTACTCCTATCCTGTATATATGGGCACAGCACAGTGATACTAATATTATACTACTATTATCCCTTATATATGGGCACAGCGCAGTACTACTACTCTTATCCTGTATATATGGGCATAGTGCAGTACTACTACTCTTATCCTGTATATATTGGCACAGCACAGTACTACTACTCCTATCCTGTATATATAGGCACAACACAGTACTACTACTCCTATCCTGTATATGTTTACAACATATATTTATATATTTTTCTCAACCTTTTTTACAGATGTTTATACAACTTTGAAAGTGGGTTTCTTTGACAGCCACCTCCAGATGTTTATACAACTTTGAAAGTGGGTTTCTTTGACAGCCACCTCTCCCCATCCCTCCCATACACATGCATCCTCGGCTCAGGCTGTTGAAAGAAGGTAAGAGGTAAATTAGTGGATTTTTACAAAAAGAAGAGCTTGTGAGAAAATATTGACAGGATGTGTCAGGAATGATTATCCGAACCTCCTTGGTTCAGTATTTGCAAATACTGAAATTAACCTAATGTGTTGTCTAGATTCATTTTTTCAAAGGAAATCGGCCCATTCAAATTATGATAAACCAAGAATACGTATCATAGATCCAGGCACAGGGACTGTGCTAATTTCTTAAATTTCTTACCACTGGTCTCCTCCTTTTAAAAATAAACTTTTCAAAAACTATTCATCATATCACTGTATGTTGCCTTGTTTTTTTTTATAATTCCTTTTTATTAATGACTGACAGCAAAATTGACAAGACCGGGGGGGGAGGAAATTCACCAGCTGGATGACAGTATCAAATACAGGGCGAATTTTTCAAGAGTCTTCAGGCTGTACATCCACAAGAAACACAATGGTGTTAACAGGAGACAGTAAATTTTAACATGGTATTTGTGCAACCGTTAATAAATAAATTCTGCATTTACAACCTAATCGCTCGTATGACTTGTGAGATGTGCCACTTTATGCAAAAAACTAATAACGTCTGTTTCATGATCCAGTTATTTCTCTTGCAGTCACAGACCTGTTATAAGGGTGAGTTGAGTAATGTTCAACAGGGGCGCTAGAGTGTGCCCAGCACTTTGTTTGTCAGCACTATTCAAGTAAAGAGAAGAGGAGGAGTTTCTACTATAAGATGAGGCATGGCGTTGATAGTAAACAGAGATAAGCACACAGGAATGATGTCTAAACTGATTAATAGTGGGTTTTAAAAATCAGTAGTAGGACATGATTTTCCAATGGAGCCATGTAATATTAGATACCAAAATATATCTATTGTATTCTGCCAATAAAATAATCAGCCTTTCACTCAGGAAATCCGTTGATTACCGCGACTGATCAGTGCCAGCCGGTTCTTCTCTTTCCTGTTAAGGTTATGACAGTCCCAGATACATTGATATATAGCACAGAGCTGAAATATGTTTCATGTGCTTCCTCACCTTAGCATGCAAGCTCTCTTGTTCGGGTTGTCTGCTGTATGTCCTCTACCTCATCCCCTAGTTTTTTGGATCATCCATATCAAATCCCTTCTATGATCATGTTGTAGCTCAAAGTTTCCTGTGATGGCAACCGGAGACACCCAGCAGCCTTTCCCCGTGCAAGCCCAAATGAGGAAATTAGCTATAAACTATAACATTACAAGGCTTGAAAACAGTTACATCCTAATGTCTGTCAAGCATGGAAATTAAGGTACGGACCCGGGAAGGAAATAGTGGGGAATATAGAGAGAAATGTAACAAGGCTTTGTACATTTTTGGTAACGTGACTATGATAGTGGTTCAGCGAAATAGGGTGTGAATTGGGTGGGGGGGTTGACTGTGGGGCACCCTATGACATTAAGCTGGGACTGAACAGAGTGTGGCCATTGGTATATTGATTCAAGCATGTGGCAAGTTAAAGACGTGCTTCACCCTTATTGAAAATATCTATCCAGTTAATCTTACATGCCTGATATCGACTCGTGCCGTGGTCTGTAGCTAAAATAATATGTACAGAATGTTTGATTCCCGAAATTTTTCTGGTGGATGTTGTGCAGTCACCTGTGTATCATCCACCATTATGTAGCGTTTCCAGCCATCATCCAAAGTGATGTATCTGACGTCTTTGGAGAAAACAATGCTTCCTCTGTCGCTGTGAATTTTCTGCAGAATATATGGATTAAGATTTGCAACATTGTTTCATAAATTTCCATGGCTAAATCTTCTGTAACATTTAGTGATGTCGGGAAGAAAAAAAATTTTGTGGTGACATGGAAAAAAAAAGTTGTTTCTCTAGTGTTTTATCTTAACAGCTCCACCTGTATTATGTGCTATTGCATCCCTTTGTCTATTATCCTACCTCCCAGTCAACTATCACTTTCATGAAGAATACATAATGGCGCATCATCCAGACTGGATAAAGTGGTGATTGAATACAGTTCTGAGCTTTTTATGTATCAGACGCCGACCGCTTTTTTTTGTGGAGGTCACATTGGGGCTTATTACTAAGAGCCCACGCCGCATTTACGTCAGGTTTTCTGACGTTTCGGGATCGCGCCGGGGACTGCATCGCACCGATCCGATTTTGGCGCACTCGGCCACCGGCTTTCATGCTGGCACATATTCGGGGGGGCGGGTCGTCGGATTTAACATGTCAAATTGTGTCGCAAGACATGCACTCACATACACTGGAAGAAATGTGAACTCGTGTGGACCTCAGCGGGTGAAAGCGGCACTGCCAGCACTTCATCCTTGTCGGACCGTCCGGATCGGGGATCGCCCAATTATGTCATTATGTTTGTATTATGGCAGCTCTATGTTACATGTGGGTTGTATGATTCAGCCTCTATTATATAGCATATCGCTACCAGAGCCTTCTTAATGCAATGTTTATGTAGGAAGCAGGTGAAGGATGAGATAAGGGATTTGTAAATCTTTGTGCAGTGCTGTTCGTAATCTGTGTGCGCTATATAAATAAAGAAGAAATTATTAAAATAATAACTGAAAAATATCTGTAAATTAGTCAGAATTTATTGAAAGAGTGAATTTGGGAAATTATTCTGAAAAAACACATAGTTGGCGAGACATTTATCAATAGAATGGTCAGAATTGATTCATCTGAGGCTTTTGATTCTCGATAATGTGTTATAAAGTAAATCCTTAGAACTGCTGCAAAAGAGTTAAAACTTTAATATCGTAAAGGGTTTCATTGGCAAATGGCCTATCATAGGATGTGCCACTATAGGAGGGAATGCTGCACACTCCTGATCCAGGGGTTGTATGATAATTCATTGGGCCCCATAACAAACTTTTTGGCAGTTTCCAACAAATTTGTCCCCCCTCATACTGTACATGTGGTGGGATTTATAGTTAACCCTCCGTTAAAATGTGTTGTGTTCCCTAACCCTACCTCCTAATGGCCCACAAGTAAAATGCCACTCTTATGGGCCCCGACGAAAAGTATAATATGCCCCTAACTTAAGACCTCCACTAATATACCCCTTTCCCACTTATAGTTCTAGTATCTTTATACCTTAATAATGTCCCCTCGCTGTTGGCCCCCCTCTTAAAATCCATTTCTGTAGCTCCCTTATTTTGCTCCTGAGCTTATTGTGCCCCAACTTCTGCTTCTCTTTAAGAAAAAACCCCATATCCTCCCTAAGCAGGTACTAACCAGCTCCCCTTAATTTAGATTGGGAGTCAGCTAGTCCCTAAAATCACAGAGGAAAGGTAGAGCCTTGTTTGTCCTCACATATATTTTTCTTATATCATCCGAGAACGTGTATTGAGGTGTCATTGATCATTAGGATTGCCCGTTCTTAAGGGGGTCTAGAGGCTTTGCTAGTTTTACAGCTTAGTAACACTGATGAGTGTAGGAGTGTATGACCATAAGATGATGTACAATTGTTTTTATGGAATAAGCACACGGGAAGAAGGGTCTACGGCGATATAGGAGCGGCTGTTATCAATAAACAGAATTTCCGATGAGCCCTGTAAAAAGTACAAACAACATCTATGTATGTGCAAAAATATTATTAGCTTAGCGTAGAAAAGTACTTACCTCCCGACTCCAGTGGCGATTCTCTAGTCCGTGACCCATGTAAACATACAGGAGCACGGAAGCCATGTTGTGCTCAGCTTCCGGCTGGCTGAGGTGGCCGATCACACTCACCCGTACCTATTCCCATGCCTGTAGCATGCGGATGGGTGGTTGTGCTAATTTCGGCCGGCCATAAGCTTAGCGCAGCTTCCCCGCCCCTGTTTGTTTACATGGGGCACGGACGGAGAGATGCAGCCAGTGATGGGTGAGACTGCGGAGGTAAGTATATGTTTATTTTTTTTAACCTGCCCCATCCGGCCAACAATGTTTTTATTTTAACCCCTATAATGTTCATTAAACCCTTTCCACAGTTTTATGCATATATAGTACAATATATTTATCAAAGTGTCATAGAAGCAGAACTGTTCTAGTTGCCCATGGCAAGCAATCAGAGCTCAGCTTCATTTTCCCACAGCTGTTTATAAAATGAAAGCTGAGCTCTGATTGGTTTCCATTGGCAACTTAGAACAGTTTTTACCTCAGACACTTCTGATAAATGTATGTGACATCATTCAGTAGTAAACAACAAAAGATAATGCAAATTAACCCTCTGTGTTAAATTTTAAAGTTTGATTTTATATGGTTCTATATGGGACACATGGAAATGTCAAAGTTCAATGCTCCCCCTCTCCAGAGCACTACATACGTGGGATAATAGTTGTCTTTTATGGGGAAGATAACGTTCTGCCTATAAAGACCAAACCAAACTCTCTTATCTTACCACTTCCTCCCTCAGTCAGCAAAATGTGTTTTCTATTTTATGAAAGTCAAAAATCTTCTGTGTTTCTCCACCATGAGATGTAAAACCAGAGATATCAGGGTTCATTATTAAGTCCATTTTCTAACTGCCCCTTAATGGGGTTGTCCCCCTCTTCCCTATCTTTATGTTCTGCTCCTGTATCATTTGGAAACTGTTACCCTTAAAGGGGTGGTTGTCCAGTTCCCTGCCGGTTGTTAAGCTATTTATCTACCCCAGAATAGGTCATCACTATCAGAGGTGTGGAAGTAGGAGTGTATTACAGTATTGACCCCTGCCTAAAACCTAAGCCTCCAGAGGGGTCCATAGCCTCTAAAACTGCTCACTAAGTAGATACTATATAATAGGTTTACAGAAGTTAATTTCCATTTGCTAGTAAACACATACATCATTGAAACCAAATATTACTCCAACAACAGAGCACGAAAGTGACCGGTATAGGAGATTCTGCCGCCGGACGACAACTTTCAGAACTGCTTTGTACCGAAAACCATTGATTTCTACAAAAATGGACTCAAGGAGCAGCCAAATCAACTATTTTGATGAAAGTCTTCTTATTTGTACCTCTTATTTCTTGTGCTACATTCATGTTCCATCTATGTCGTGATTTTCTTTTTGTACACTACATGCTGGAGCTAAGTATACCACAATTTTCCTAAGGAATTAATAAGCTTTATGGTATGTATATTACTCTTATCTTATATAGTATACATATATATGGGCACAGCACCTTTAACTACAACTCCAATTCCTTTATAGGGACTGGGTGTGCCCATGTATATATATACAGGGCACAGCACAGTACTATTACTCCATCCCTTATATCATGGGCACTGCACAGTGCTACTAATCCTATCCTGTATATATGGGCACAGCACAGTACTATTCTCCTATCCCTTATATATGGGCACTGCACAGTGCTACTAATCCTAACCTGATATATGGCACAGCACAGTACTATTACCCTATCCAATATATATGGGACAGGCACAGTACTACTACTCCTATCCTGTATATATGGGCACAGCACGTACACTACTTACTATCCTGTATATAGGGCACACAACAGTACTACTACTTACCTATCCCTTAATATGGGCACTGCACAGTGCTATTAATCCTATCCTGATATATGGCACAGCACGTACTATTACTCCATCCCTTATATATGGGCACTGCACAGTGCTACTAATCCTATCCTGTATATATGGGCACAGCACAGTACTATTACTCCTATCCCTTAAATATAACGCACAGCACAGTGCTACTACTCCTATCCTGTATATTTGGGCACAGCACAGTACTACTACTCCTATCCTGTATATATGGACACAGCACAGTACTATTACTCCTATCCTGTATATATGGACACAGCACAGTACTATTACTCCTATCCTGATATAGGGCACAGCACATTACTACAACTCCCATCCCTTATAGATGGGCACAGCACTACTGCTCCCACCCTTATATACAAGCATTGCATAGTATTACTGCTTTATCCAGTATATAGGTACAACAAATTATTATTACTCATGTCCTGAATATTTGGGCAAGCCCAGTACTGCTAATCTTATATATAAATGAATAGATAAATCCATATATATTATGTATAATAATGAGCACCTATCACTACAAACACCTATCCTTTACACATGGATACCGCACAGTACTACTACATGTATACTGTATACGGTATATGGATACAGCGCTTCTATTCTGATACCGTATAAAGGAGCACTGCTAGTATTACTATTATCTTTATCCTGTATACTCTATTACTCCAATCTGTATAATACATCGGCATCGGCATATATATAGGAGTAGTAGGTCATGTGCTGTGCCCATGTAATATAATGGGTACAGCACAGTACTGACTACTCCTATCCCTTATATATTGGCAAAGCACAGTATACTACTCTTATCCGTATATAGGGCACAACACAGTACACTGCTCTATCCTGTATATATGAGCACAGCACAGTACTACTGACTGCTCTTATCCTGTATATATGGGCACAGCACAGACTGCTCTATTATCCTGCATATATAGGACAGCCCACAGTAACTACTACTCCTATCCTGTATATATAGGCACTGCACACTACTAGTCCCTCCTGTATACATGGCACAGCACAGTACTACTACTCCTATCCCTTATATATGGGCACAGCACAGTACTACTACTCTTATCCTGTATATAGGGCACATCACAGTACTACTACTCTTATCCTGTATATATGGGCACAGCACAGTCTTCTATTTCTATCCTGTATATATGGGCACAGCATAGTACTTTACTCCTATACTGTAATATGGGCACAGCACAGAGTACTACTCCTTATCCTGTATATATGGGCACAGCCATTACTACTACTCCTATCCTGTATATATGGGCACAGCACAGTACTCACTACTCTTATCCTGTATATAGGGCAAAAGCACAGTAACTACTACTCATATCCTGTATATAAGGGTACAGCACAGTACTACTACTCCTATCTGTATATATGGGCACAGACAGTACTACTACTCCTATCCTGATATATGGGCACAGAACATGTACTATTAATCCTATCCTGTATATATGGGCACAGACACACTCTCGATCCTGTATATATGGGCATAGCACAGTACACTACTCTTATCCTGTATATATGGGCACAGCACAGTGATACTACTATTATCCCTATATATGGGCACAGCGCCAGTACTACTACTCCTATCCTGTATATTGGGCAAGCACAAAGTACGACTACTCCTATTCCTGTATATATGAGCACAGCACAGTACTACTACTCCTATCCTGTATATATGGCACAGCACAGTACTACTACTCTTATCCTGTAATATAGCGCACAGCACATACTTCTACTTTATCCTGCATATATGGGCACAGCACAGTACTACTACTCCTATCCTGTATATATGGGCACAGCACAGTGATACTACTATTATCCCTTATATATGGGCACAGCGCAGTACTACTACTCTTATCCTGTATATATGGGCATAGTGCAGTACTACTACTCTTATCCTGTATATATTGGCACAGCACAGTACTACTACTCCTATCCTGTATATATAGGCACAACACAGTACTACTACTCCTATCCTGTATATGTTTACAACATATATTTATATATTTTTCTCAACCTTTTTTACAGATGTTTATACAACTTTGAAAGTGGGTTTCTTTGACAGCCACCTCTCCCCATCCCTCCCATACACATGCATCCTCGGCTCAGGCTGTTGAGGGAGATGATTTCTGAGATGGTCAACTTTTCTTGCACATGTGTAGAAGAACTGCGAACATAAGACAACAACAATTGTATCTTGGCGCCGCCCTAGGCTAGTATGGAATTAATTATATTCCTGAGGGCTGTGCAATCGAAAAATAGACATCACTGCATAAATAACAGATTCTCATAAGATGTTCGTAGGGCAGAGCTCAGTCCATGGGGATTGCAGAATAGATGATCCTGATATTTATTAAAGAAGGTAAGAGGTAAATTAGTGGATTTTTACAAAAAGAAGAGCTTGTGAGAAAATATTGACAGGATGTGTCAGGAATGATTATCCGAACCTCCTTGGTTCAGTATTTGCAAATACTGAAATTAACCTAATGTGTTGTCTAGATTCATTTTTTCAAAGGAAATCGGCCCATTCAAATTATGATAAACCAAGAATACGTATCATAGATCCAGGCACAGGGACTGTGCTAATTTCTTAAATTTCTTACCACTGGTCTCCTCCTTTTAAAAATAAACTTTTCAAAAACTATTCATCATATCACTGTATGTTGCCTTGTTTTTTTTTATAATTCCTTTTTATTAATGACTGACAGCAAAATTGACAAGACCGGGGGGGGAGGAAATTCACCAGCTGGATGACAGTATCAAATACAGGGCGAATTTTTCAAGAGTCTTCAGGCTGTACATCCACAAGAAACACAATGGTGTTAACAGGAGACAGTAAATTTTAACATGGTATTTGTGCAACCGTTAATAAATAAATTCTGCATTTACAACCTAATCGCTCGTATGACTTGTGAGATGTGCCACTTTATGCAAAAAACTAATAACGTCTGTTTCATGATCCAGTTATTTCTCTTGCAGTCACAGACCTGTTATAAGGGTGAGTTGAGTAATGTTCAACAGGGGCGCTAGAGTGTGCCCAGCACTTTGTTTGTCAGCACTATTCAAGTAAAGAGAAGAGGAGGAGTTTCTACTATAAGATGAGGCATGGCGTTGATAGTAAACAGAGATAAGCACACAGGAATGATGTCTAAACTGATTAATAGTGGGTTTTAAAAATCAGTAGTAGGACATGATTTTCCAATGGAGCCATGTAATATTAGATACCAAAATATATCTATTGTATTCTGCCAATAAAATAATCAGCCTTTCACTCAGGAAATCCGTTGATTACCGCGACTGATCAGTGCCAGCCGGTTCTTCTCTTTCCTGTTAAGGTTATGACAGTCCCAGATACATTGATATATAGCACAGAGCTGAAATATGTTTCATGTGCTTCCTCACCTTAGCATGCAAGCTCTCTTGTTCGGGTTGTCTGCTGTATGTCCTCTACCTCATCCCCTAGTTTTTTGGATCATCCATATCAAATCCCTTCTATGATCATGTTGTAGCTCAAAGTTTCCTGTGATGGCAACCGGAGACACCCAGCAGCCTTTCCCCGTGCAAGCCCAAATGAGGAAATTAGCTATAAACTATAACATTACAAGGCTTGAAAACAGTTACATCCTAATGTCTGTCAAGCATGGAAATTAAGGTACGGACCCGGGAAGGAAATAGTGGGGAATATAGAGAGAAATGTAACAAGGCTTTGTACATTTTTGGTAACGTGACTATGATAGTGGTTCAGCGAAATAGGGTGTGAGATGGTGTGGGGGGGTCTGACTTGGGGCACCCCTAGACATAAGCTGGGACTGAACAGAAGTGGTGGCCATTGGTATATTGATCAAGCATGGGCAAGTTACATAGACGATCTTCACCCAATTGAAAATATCTGATACCAGTTATCTACATGCCTGATATCGATCGTGCCGTGGTCTGTAGCTAAAATAATATGCTACAGAATGTTTGATTCCCAAATTTTGCTGAGTGGATGTGTGCAGTCACCTGTGTATCATCACCATTATGTAGCGTTCCAGCCATCATCCAAAGTGATGTATCTGACGTCTTTGGAGAAAACAATGCTTCCTCTGTCGCTGTGAATTTTCTGCAGAATATATGGAATTAAGATTTGCAACATTGTTTCATAAATTTCCATGGCTAAATCTTCTGTAACATTTAGTGATGTCGGGAAGAAAAAAAATTTTGTGGTGACATGGAAAAAAAAAGTTGTTTCTCTAGTGTTTTATCTTAACAGCTCCACCTGTATTATGTGCTATTGCATCCCTTTGTCTATTATCCTACCTCCCAGTCAACTATCACTTTCATGAAGAATACATAATGGCGCATCATCCAGACTGGATAAAGTGGTGATTGAATACAGTTCTGAGCTTTTTATGTATCAGACGCCGACCGCTTTTTTTTGTGGAGGTCACATTGGGGCTTATTACTAAGAGCCCACGCCGCATTTACGTCAGGTTTTCTGACGTTTCGGGATCGCGCCGGGGACTGCATCGCACCGATCCGATTTTGGCGCACTCGGCCACCGGCTTTCATGCTGGCACATATTGGGGGGGCGGGTCGTCGGATTTAACATGTCAAATTGTGTCGCAAGACATGCACTCACATACACTGGAAGAAATGTGAACTCGTGTGGACCTCAGCGGGTGAAAGCGGCACTGCCAGCACTTCATCCTTGTCGGACCGTCCGGATCGGGGATCGCCCAATTATGTCATTATGTTTGTATTATGGCAGCTCTATGTTACATGTGGGTTGTATGATTCAGCCTCTATTATATAGCATATCGCTACCAGAGCCTTCTTAATGCAATGTTTATGTAGGAAGCAGGTGAAGGATGAGATAAGGGATTTGTAAATCTTTGTGCAGTGCTGTTCGTAATCTGTGTGCGCTATATAAATAAAGAAGAAATTATTAAAATAATAACTGAAAAATATCTGTAAGATTAGTCAGAATTTATTGAAAGAGTGAATTTGGGAAATTATTCTGAAAAAACACATAGTTGGCGAGACATTTATCAATAGAATGGTCAGAATTGATTCATCTGAGGCTTTTGATTCTCGATAATGTGTTATAAAGTAAATCCTTAGAACTGCTGCAAAAGAGTTAAAACTTTAATATCGTAAGGGTTTCATTGGCAAATGGCCTATCATAGGATGTGCCACTATAGGAGGGAATGCTGCACACTCCTGATCCAGGGGTTGTATGATAATTCATTGGGCCCCATAACAAACTTTTTGGCAGTTTCCAACAAATTTGTCCCCCCTCATACTGTACATGTGGTGGGATTTATAGTTAACCCTCCGTTAAAATGTGTTGTGTTCCCTAACCCTACCTCCTAATGGCCCCACAAGTAAAATGCCACTCTTATGGGCCCCGACGAAAAGTATAATATGCCCCTAACTTAAGACCTCCACTAATATACCCCTTTCCCACTTATAGTTCTAGTATCTTTATACCTTAATAATGTCCCCTCGCTGTTGGCCCCCCTCTTAAAATCCATTTCTGTAGCTCCCTTATTTTGCTCCTGAGCTTATTGTGCCCCAACTTCTGCTTCTCTTTAAGAAAAAACCCCATATCCTCCCTAAGCAGGTACTAACCAGCTCCCCTTAATTTAGATTGGGAGTCAGCTAGTCCCTAAAATCACAGAGGAAAGGTAGAGCCTTGTTTGTCCTCACATATACTTTTTCTTATATCATCCCAGAACGTGTATTGAGGTGTCATTGATCATTAGGATTGCCCGTTCTTAAGGGGGTCTAGAGGCTTTGCTAGTTTTACAGCTTAGTAACACTGATGAGTGTAGGAGTGTATGACCATAAGATGATGTACAATTGTTTTTATGGAATAAGCACACGGGAAGAAGGGTCTACGGCGATATAGGAGCGGCTGTTATCAATAAACAGAATTTCCGATGAGCCCTGTAAAAAGTACAAACAACATCTATGTATGTGCAAAAATATTATTAGCTTAGCGTAGAAAAGTACTTACCTCCCGACTCCAGTGGCTATTCTCTAGTCCGTGACCCATGTAAACATACAGGAGCACGGAAGCCATGTTGTGCTCAGCTTCCGGCTGGCTGAGGTGGCCGATCACACTCACCCGTACCTATTCCCATGCCTGTAGCATGCGGGATGGGTGGTTGTGCTAATTTCGGCCGGCCATAAGCTTAGCGCAGCTTCCGCGCCCCTGTTTGTTTACATGGGGCACGGACCGGAGAGATCGCAGCCAGGATGGGTGAGACTGCGGAGGTAAGTATAAGTTTATTTTTTTTAACCTGCCCCATCCCGGCCAACAATGTTTTTATTTTAACCCCTATAATGTTCATTAACCCTTTCCACAGTTTTATGCATATATAGTACAATATATTTATCAAAGTGTCATAGAAGCAGAACTGTTCTAGTTGCCCATGGCAACCAATCAGAGCTCAGCTTCATTTTCCCACAGCTGTTTATAAAATGAAAGCTGAGCTCTGATTGGTTTCCATTGGCAACTTAGAACAGTTTTTACCTCAGACACTTCTGATAAATGTATGTGACATCATTCAGTAGTAAACAACAAAAGATAATGCAAATTAACCCTCTGTGTTAAATTTTAAAACTTGATGTTTTATATGGTTCTATATGGGACACATGGAAATGTCAAAGTTCAATGCTCCCCCTCTCCAGAGCACTACATACGTGGGATAATAGTTGTCTTTTATGGGGAAGATAACGTTCTGCCTATAAAGACCAAACCAAACTCTCTTATCTTACCACTTCCTCCCTCAGTCAGCAAAATGTGTTTTCTATTTTATGAAAGTCAAAAATCTTCTGTGTTTCTCCACCATGAGATGTAAAACCAGAGATATCAGGGTTCATTATTAAGTCCATTTCTAACTGCCCCTTAATGGGGTTGTCCCCCTCTTCCCTATCTTTATGTTCTGCTCCTGTATCATTTGGAAACTGTTACCCTTAAAGGGGTGGTTGTCCAGTTCCCTGCCGGTTGTTAAGCTATTTATCTACCCCAGAATAGGTCATCACTATCAGAGGTGTGGAAGTAGGAGTGTATTACAGTATTGACCCCTGCCTAAAACCTAAGCCTCCAGAGGGGTCCATAGCCTCTAAAACTGCTCACTAAGTAGATACTATATAATAGGTTTACAGAAGTTAATTTCCATTTGCTAGTAAACACATACATCATTGAAACCAAATATTACTCCAACAACAGAGCACGAAAGTGACCGGTATAGGAGATTCTGCCGCCGGACGACAACTTTCAGAACTGCTTTGTACCGAAAACCATTGATTTCTACAAAAATGGACTCAAGGAGCAGCCAAATCAACTATTTTGATGAAAGTCTTCTTATTTGTACCTCTTATTTCTTGTGCTACATTCATGTTCCATCTATGTCGTGATTTTCTTTTTGTACACTACATGCTGGAGCTAAGTATACCACAATTTTCCTAAGGAATTAATAAGCTTTATGGTATGTATATTACTCTTATCCTATATAGTATACATATATATGGGCACAGCACCTTTAACTACAACTCCAATTCCTTTATAGGGACTGGGTGTGCCCATGTATATATATACAGGGCACAGCACAGTACTATTACTCCATCCCTTATATCATGGGCACTGCACAGTGCTACTAATCCTATCCTGTATATATGGGCACAGCACAGTACTATTTCCTATCCCTTATATATGGGCACTGCACAGTGCTACTAATCCTAACCTGATATATGGCACAGCACAGTACTATTACCCTATCCAATATATATGGGACAGCACAGTACTACTACTCCTATCCTGTATATATGGGCACAGCACGTACACTACTTACTATCCTGTATATAGGGCACACAACAGTACTACTACTTACCTATCCCTTAATATGGGCACTGCACAGTGCTATTAATCCTATCCTGATATATGGCACAGCACGTACTATTACTCCATCCCTTATATATGGGCACTGCACAGTGCTACTAATCCTATCCTGTATATATGGGCACAGCACAGTACTATTACTCCTATCCCTTAAATATAACGCACAGCACAGTGCTACTACTCCTATCCTGTATATTTGGGCACAGCACAGTACTACTACTCCTATCCTGTATATATGGACACAGCACAGTACTATTACTCCTATCCTGTATATATGGACACAGCACAGTACTATTACTCCTATCCTGATATAGGGCACAGCACATTACTACAACTCCCATCCCTTATAGATGGGCACAGCACTACTGCTCCCACCCTTATATACAAGCATTGCATAGTCATTACTGCTTTATCCAGTATATAGGTACAACAAATTATTATTACTCATGTCCTGAATATTTGGGCAAGCCCAGTACTGCTAAATCTTATATATAAATGAATAGATAAATCCATATATATTATGTATAATAATGAGCACCTATCACTACAAACACCTATCCTTTACACATGGATACCGCACAGTACTACTACATGTATACTGTATACGGTATATGGATACAGCGCTTCTATTCTGATACCGTATAAAGGAGCACTGCTAGTATTACTATTATCTTTATCCTGTATACTCTATTACTCCAATCTGTATAATACATCGGCATCGGCATATATATAGGAGTAGTAGGTCATGTGCTGTGCCCATGTAATATAATGGGTACAGCACAGTACTCACTACTCCTATCCCTTATATATTGGCAAAGCACAGTATACTACTCTTATCCGTATATAGGGCACAACACAGTACACTGCTCTATCCTGTATATATGAGCACAGCACAGTACTACTGACTGCTCTTATCCTGTATATATGGGCACAGCACAGAACTGCTCTATTATCCTGCATATATAGGACAGCCCACAGTAACTACTACTCCTATCCTGTATATATAGGCACTGCACACGACTAGTCCCTCCTGTATACATGGCACAGCACAGTACTACTACTCCTATCCCTTATATATGGGCACAGCACAGTACTACTACTCTTATCCTGTATATAGGGCACATCACAGTACTACTACTCTTATCCTGTATATATGGGCACAGCACAGTCTTCTATTTCTATCCTGTATATATGGGCACAGCATAGTACTTTACTCCTATACTGTAATATGGGCACAGCACAGAGTACTACTCCTTATCCTGTATATATGGGCACAGCCATTACTACTACTCCTATCCTGTATATATGGGCACAGCACAGTACTGACTACTCTTATCCTGTATATAGGGCAAAAGCACAGTAACTACTACTCATATCCTGTATATAAGGGTACAGCACAGTACTACTACTCCTATCTGTATATATGGGCACAGACAGTACTACTACTCCTATCCTGATATATGGGCACAGAACATGTACTATTAATCCTATCCTGTATATATGGGCACAGACACACTCTCGATCCTGTATATATGGGCATAGCACAGTACACTACTCTTATCCTGTATATATGGGCACAGCACAGTGATACTACTATTATCCCTATATATGGGCACAGCGCCAGTACTACTACTCCTATCCTGTATATTGGGCAAGCACAAAGTACGACTACTCCTATTCCTGTATATATGAGCACAGCACAGTACTACTACTCCTATCCTGTATATATGGCACAGCACAGTACTACTACTCTTATCCTGTAATATAGCGCACAGCACATACTTCTACTTATCCTGCATATATGGGCACAGCACAGTACTACTACTCCTATCCTGTATATATGGGCACAGCACAGTGATACTACTATTATCCCTTATTATGGGCACAGCGCAGTACTACTACTCTTATCCTGTATATATGGGCATAGTGCAGTACTACTACTCTTATCCTGTATATATTGGCACAGCACAGTACTACTACTCCTATCCTGTATATATAGGCACAACACAGTACTACTACTCCTATCCTGTATATGTTTACAACATATATTTATATATTTTTCTCAACCTTTTTTACAGATGTTTATACAACTTGAAAGTGGGTTTCTTTGACAGCCACCTCTCCCCATCCCTCCCATACACATGCATCCTCGCTCAGGCTGTTGAGGGAGATGATTTCTGAGATGGTCAACTTTTCTTGCACAGTGTAGAAGAACTGCGAACATAGACAAACAACACTTGTATCTTGGCGCGCGCCCTAGGCTAGTATGAATAATTAATTCCTAGGGCTGTGCAATCGAAAAAGAGACATCACTGCATAAATAACAGATTCTCATAAGATGTTCGTAGGGCAGAGCTCAGTCCATGGGGATTGCAGAATAGATGATCCTGATATTTATTCCCTTGTATCCAGGCTGTAGTGACCACAAGGGTAACGGAACGGAGGCTGGCAGAGATCAACAGAGCTGGTCACATCAGGTCACTGAAATCCTGAAAGACTGACCTATGTGCAAGCTGCTGATATATCCAGTTATGTGTCCAGTATATGCATTAGATCCACATTCAACAGGGTCACATAGAGCTAAAATCATTCATTGTGAACAAACTTTGCTCAAGGAGAAGTGAGTCACAGCAGCTAGGTCTGCAGCCTACAGAACAGAGGACTAAACCCTAAAAATGACAAAGAGGATCACGGATGGAGAATGAAGATTACAGGTCACAAAATGATCAGAAACTTCCCATTTATTCTGGATTGGATCAGGATCACAGACTGAAAGAGAGGTACGCAGCCAATGTTATCATCACCAATTCCTGGGCCTTGTAGATAATGGCTTTACCTTTATATTTTGTAGCTTTCTAGTACCACTAGTACCAGGATCCTCCACTTAAGGGGAACCTGTCACCAGGAAAGTCATGTTTAGCTGGTACCAGGTTCCAATAGTCTATGCTATGCTGAGCTCAAAAATGCCTTTGTCAGTATTCTGTATCATTTCAGTAGTTTATATAAGTTTAATTCACATTACCTGGCTCCTTGCCAGCAATTTTTATGAGTCCCTGGGGAGGGGCAGCGGCACCCTGTGTGTCTGTGTCACAATCTCCTCTTCTCCACTTCTTCTCTTCTCCACACAATTGAGCAGGCAGGGCAAGGAGGGGGATGGTGTAGAGGAGAGGAAGAATGCATGAGGACGTTGGCTGCAGGCTGCAGTTGCCACTCCCCTAGACTCACCATACTCTTCAGGGAGCTGGCTAATGTTAAATAAACTTATATAAAGTACTGAAATGATTTAAAATGATGACAAAGACATTTTTAAAATCAGCATAGCATAGGCTATTGGAACCTGGCACCAAATAAAAATGACATTCCGGTTGACAGGTTCCCTTTAATTTGTGTATGGCAGCTGACTGGTGGCTGCAGCAGTGACGCAGGAATGGCAAAGCTAATGAACAAACCTGACACAGTATTTTCTTGCTATGCATTAAAATGCATTAAAGATGTTTTATCATGTTACAATCTCCAGTGAATCTTCTAGCTTTTAGGTTCCGTAATTATTGCATAATATTAGTTAGTTTCTCTGGAAATATGTTTAACCACAAGATAAAACTTCTATAGTGCACAGTGTAGGTTTCCTATATAAGCATCTCGCTGCTTGGCCATTCTCACACGTCCTCTGTCTGCCCGTCATGTGAGTATATTCCTACACTTACTAATGTACTTGTATTTCTCTGCATGTTTTATCAGACATCTTTTTGTTTTATTGTGTTATCTCTCATGTAAAATAATCATCTGCTTGATAATAGATGTAAATTTTAAAGGGAGTGTGACACTAAAGACATGTGATATCACTTGGGGGAGGGGGGGATTCCACTAAGACCAGTGTCTGGGGGTAGCCTCTAAATTGGATTTTATTCTCTTACTCCTAGGATACATGTTCTGTTTAGAACCTGGGCCCACCGGAGGATCCTCTGATGCTCTGGTGGGCCAGTCTGACACTGACTAGGACCCCCCCATGTTCACGAGAACTGGATATCCGCATTGTGTATGCAAATAGTATATGACCATATCTCCACATGTAGCAAACCTTTAGTGTTGTCTTTTTAGTTTACTACTCTTACACTGTATATATGGGCACAGCACAGTACTACTACTCCTATCCTGTATATATGGGCACAGCACAGTACTCCTATCCTATACTGTATATATGGACACTGCTCGGTACTGCACAGCACAGTACTACTACTCCTATCCTGTATATATGGGCACAGCAGAGTACTACTACCCTTATCTTGTGTATAAGGGCACAGCACAGTACTACTACTCCTATTCTGTATATATGGAGACAGCACAGTACTACTACTCCTATTCTGTATATATGGGCACAGCACAGTGTCAGGGCTCGGGGTCAGTGCACCCCCTGGACCACCACGGGAGGTGGTACTAGCCGGCACATGGGACCGGAATCTAAGTTGCACCCGGTCTTCACCAGAGCCTGCCACAAAGCAAGATGGTCTTGCTGCGGCAGGGTGCCACCAGATCATTCCACAGGTGCGTATAGGATAGGAGTCCTGTGATGTGCACATCTATATACAGGATAGGAAGTAGTTATCGTTGCTGGCTTTTATTATACATGTAAGAGAGTGTACCGGAGGCAGTGTCCCTATATTACAGTATAGGATTAGGAGATACTAGTACTGTGCGTTGTCCCATGATATACACAGCGAAATCATTTAGTGACTGTGTCCCATCATATGGGAATGAGTATTAGTTTTGTGCGTTGGTGTGTGTACACAGAACAAGAGTAGTAGGTAATTATTGTGTGCTTACGCAGCAGTATAAGGATATCTGTACAGTGTAGGGCAAGAAAAGAAACATCCTATTTATCTTACGTATTTACTGTATCCTTCAGTATCAACTTAATGGGCTTGAGTACTAACAATAGCTTCCTGGAGTGTACCACGACTGTATAGAAGGATACACACGGACTGTTGGTGCTCCATAGTCTTTAGTCAGCATAAAAATAGGGGTAAGCATGCACTATTTAGAAGGTCGGGTGGAATGCTCTGGTGTCCCTTATGGCAAAGTTTTTTCCCTCCCTCTCCCTCAGTCCTCACTTCAGGTATAAAAGGGGGGGGTTGGGGTGCTAGGAGTCAGCCATCTTTGAGAATTCAACCTCAAGTTGCATAGCTTGCTCGACTGAATGGAACAGTTTTCCTGGGGCGCTAATCCTGCCAGGTATCTCGGGACCCCTATATCGAAGGGCCCTGACGGGACCATGTTAGGAGAGAGGTGTAGGTGCTTTCCCAGATAAGTCGCCGCACGTCGAGGTCGCCCGGATCTGCGCGGTTTATGCCCCTCTCCTAAACCCCTGTGCCCATCCTTGGCGGTCACGCGCTGTCTCACGGCAGCCGTCGCCTGCGCTTGCGAGCCCGTCACCACCACCTACTACCCCCGTCTCTCCTTACTAATAGGTCCAGTAGCCGGGCGGGGGGGGTGGGAGGGTCCGACAAATCTGCGCACGCTCCCGCGTAGCGGAGGAGCATCCGAAGCGGCCACCAGCCTGCCCGCTGGTTTTTGCAGCTCCAACCCCTATGAACGTTCAACTGATCAATTCCTTCCGCCGCGACCCTCCGCATTCCGGTGTACTCAGCAGGGCAAGCCCGCCATACTTTTACAGAGAAAGGGCACGGCGGGCGAGAGCTCCTCCTGCCTCCCTGAGACTTAAGAATGCGAGCGCGGCAGCATTTCAGTCGGCGGTGCCCAACGAACCTATTACGCACCCATGCCAGCAGCGGAGCAAGCAGTCTGCCGCCCCCCACCCCGTAGGTGCCGGTCGGGTCATTCCCCCCCACCCGAGCGGCACATGCTATTTCCCCCTTTTGCCCCATGAGGGCTGCTCCTGTTATTGGGGCCCAATCACATCAGACAGCAATTGACTGGGTGTCCGCGATGTAACACCGCTACTAGATCTGCAGGTTCGGTCCCGCTCTATCGCTTCGCCCGCCCCGGGAGGATCGCACGCGACGGCCGCACTGCAGTCACTCCGCGGAGCTTATATTCCGACGGAAGAACTCCAGCATATCGGCCCTGTGCCGCGGGTCCAGATCCTCCGATGGCGATCACTCATCTTCGACATGTCATCCAGCGAATCGCAGGGTGCCGTGGGTCTCGTGGGTCCGGGAGGCCGCGTCGGACGCAGGGGTTCTTCAAGGGTCCAGGTGTTGATAGCATCGGTTTCCTACCTACCAGTTACCAGCTCCATTCCGGCCAGTGACTCCAGTGCAGCTTCAGGATCTGGTGAGTTTCAGTTCGCGGGTGCGTGGAAAGGTGTGATGAGGGTTCACCAGCCGGGTGGGGGGCGAGGATTGCAGACTAATAAATCACTATGGATAGGATTAACAACGCGGACGCCAGATTCTCCCCCTGCCTGAGGAGCCGCGTTTTAACACCCGACACGTCAATCCCCCCCTGTCGCATCTGCCTCCACGTCATGCATGGGGGTACACAGGACCTTCAGTTTCTGTCAGTCAGGTCCCGGCGGTTGCGCATTTAGACCAAGAGGTAAAAGAGAAGATTGTAGGGCAAAATGACTATTGGACATTTGGACTTGGACAGCAGATCACTCACATGTGGATAACGAGAGGAGAGTTGGTCCGAGAAGCCTCGAGCGTAAGCCTAGGGTGTCAAACCATAAATAATTGTTTGCAAGCTTTAATGGTTCGTCGCTCTGTGTTATTGGTAGAATGCACCTGAGCTGATGTCGCTGAGCTTTTAACGTACGATGACGTATGCTCTATAGTGTATAAGACGGCACGGGGCGTCAAGCGTTAGGGTGAGCCCTACGATGAGGATTTTCGAAACGTCTGTAAGCATTAATCCAGTAGATGGAATGTGGGGTTAAAGGACCGCGGACGTTAATGGTGCGCGCACTCAAGGTTTCCAAAAGCCCGCCTTTAGTCACGCGGCCACTTCCCCGATCCGCAAATTCCGCGTGAGCGGGAGTGGACCCTTCTGAAGACCCGAGGGTCTCCTGTCTAGCGCACTCATGAGCTCGTATGGCCTCTCTACGAAGAAATTTTTCGCTGTGTAAATACAAGCACGACAAGGTTCCTCTGCGAGCGGTCACACGCCTGCCGTATGCACGTCCGACCCCTCGTGTCATAAGTCCGTGCAAGAACAACTACCACTTGTGTCAAAGAACAAAAAGGACCCCGGTGGAGCGGATGTCCGCATCGGCTTGGCTAGGACAGTACCCAATAATCGGAATGCAGCTGCACCTGCTGCGAGGGTTACTGTTTTCGTTTATTCCTTTTTCTTGGAGGTCTGGGGTTTTCGCGGTAACTTTAAACTGCCTGGAATTTCCAGACGTACTGAGGTACAATAGTGTATACAAGGATAATAGTTTTAGGACGCTATTGTTGGGTCCTTTCCTCCCCCCCTTTTCAATTTTTCGGCGGCCATGTCTCGCTCGGGTGTGGTCTGATCTAAGAAGGAGACCGGGTAGTATCGCCTGATTGACAAATTCACTGTCAGTTCCCAAAGGCACTCTCTGTGAATGAATGTATCTCTTCCAGAGGAGTCGTTCGGTTACATACGCGTTCATTCGACGGGCCGATATTGCGTTATGCGCTCTGCCGCCTGGGGGCGTTAGGCACAAATCTTGACCAGTTGCAGTCGGCTATTGCTTCTACTCCCAATTCATCAGCCGCTGCTACCATATGTTGCGGGTGCTGTGTTTGACGGGCCAGTATTTACTATACGCATGCGTGCCCTATAGGGGGTTCCTTTTCCTGTCGTTATTTTGAGATGTTTAGTTCTTTTGGGAATGGGTACGTGTGTCAGGAGTTTCGGAACAATCCTTCGCCCTCACACTACCTGACGATTTCTTTTCATTGGCCTGCGAAGCCAGAGCCGGGTGTTCCTTTTTGTTATCCACTTTCCCGTTTTCTCCATGCAATGTGTCGGGGGTCCCCCCTTTCGAGGAGAAGGCGCGAGGGTCTTAGCCACAGGTTACTCATTTCTCGGATATGAGTGTGATCTGGGCCATGGTTCTGTTCCGCCATTGCCCCTGAGCAAGCCGGTCGAACGTATATGCTTGATGCTGGTGGACGGGTATTTGTCTGTAGCAAGTGGTCACTCTACACTGACACGCAGTCCAATCCACTGCTCGGAATGCGTGTTTTTCGGCAGAGTTGCAGGAATGTCATGGGCGGGTTTTTTCCGCCGGTTTGTCTCATGGCCACAGAGGGTGTATGTGATGAGCCCCACCATCATATTCGTATCACCCATCCCTCCGTGAGGATGTATGGTGTGGCGGAGTTTTCTTCTCGTCCTACAATGGAGACCTGTTGGCTGCCTCCTACGGTTCTCCAACTCCGAGTATGTCTTTGTTCACAGATGGCGCCGGTTATCGACGGTTTGATCGGGGCGATTTTCGCACCGATTGGTGCGCCGCTCATGGCCGTCGAGTTAGTGCAGAGAGCTTGGTCCTGATTGTAGACCTGACTCCATCGAGGAGTTGTTTCCAAATTGGAGCCTCTGTCGAGATTTGGGACCGAGATGGACATAACCGAAGCATATGTTTCTGGAAGAACTTTTTCTGTGGTTTGACTGTATTACAATTACTCTTCTCTTCCTCTCACCATTGCTATCTCTCTCCTTCGTCATCTGGTTCCTAGCTGTTGTTTGCAACATCACATATTTCGTTTTCAGGTCCACGTCAGATTGCCCGGGATGTGTTGAATACTGTTGCTGATTCTTTGATCTCATGGTTTCATTGGAGGAATTCCGTCCCTTGCTGCCGTCGTCCCTCCGGAGGACTCCTCCCGGAGTGTACGTCTACCGCTTGTCGTGGACATTAGTCCAGGTTGGATCGCCTTGGTACGCAGCGTCATTGGCCCCGGCAACGTGGCAACTGCGAGTATTGGCTGTAAGCGGTGGTGGTGGTGGCCTGGAGGCTATTGCGGGGGAGAACGGTGATCCGGGTGTCGCTCGTAGCGTCGGACCGCCTCGATGTCAGTGCCAATACCTGGCTGTTCTGCGGAGGACGTGTGTGTAGTCCTGAGGTTCCCGTGCTCAGAGGAGCGCCTGCTGTGGGCTTTCGTTCCATTTCCAAGCGGGCGTATGGACAGATGTCACCAGGCGCATTTCATGTCGGCAACATACGAACGGGCAGGAAACGGAAGGAGTGGTCTGAAAGAATCTTCGCCGCCCGGTGTCCTTTTGCGTTGCTTTGGCTCTTTAGTTCAGCGACGTGCGCGGAGTAGATGTTAGGTCAGTATCTCGTACGCTCGAGGTGTTACTTTTTCTTTGCGTTTGGCGTTTAGTTTTTTCTTTTTTCGGTGCGTTCGATTGGGGAACTAGTGCCCCTGCTGCATCACTCTCGCCCTGGTGGACCTTTAGAAGGAATGTTTTCAGTAACTGGGTCCTGATGTGGTCCGCATTACTGTGTGCGCAAGTTCTAAGACGGCAGGGTGTTTTGGGGGGGAGCTTGGCGGCGGATTGCAGTCAGTTCTGGGCCGCTGCCGTTTGCGCGTTGCATATGCTGTTTTTTGGTTGGCGCTCCTTTAGCAGCAGAGCGCTTCTTTGTTATGAGGACTGTTCCCCTCTCCACGCGTCCTTTTCAATTTCCTCGTGCTTTTTTTTTAGAAATGTCTTGCAGGTTCGGTATGTCCCCTTCTGTATGGCACGCATTCGTTCCGCTTTGGCGTCAGTACGGACAACGGCCAGGGCTTGGGCTTCCGATGCGGAGGTGTGCGCATAGGGAGGGGCGCTCAGATTGTTTTTTTCGGTACATTCAGGCCTGACTGTGTACCGTGAGTTTCGGTTTTTTAAACGTTTCTCTCTTTTCGGTTTGCTTCGCAGCAAAGCCCCCAAAGGCACCTCCGTTTTGGGTATTAGTTATTCCTTACGTTTTTTCTGGGCGCACAAAGAGCGCGGGAACTACGGCCGAGTCAATGAAATCTTGGTTTTCCAAAGAATTAACCTGCATTGGAGAGGGATTCGGGGCCTGAGGTGGTCTCAGGTTCTTCGGAGGACGTGTGGGTGCAACTATCGTGGACTGCAGCGGCCAGTCATTTATGTTAGTGATACATGCTGGGGGGGGGAATAATTTGTTTCTTAGACAGGGCTCCTCGCTTAGCTGCTCACTTGATGAGCTCAGATATTGAGCGGTTTCCTTCTCTTTTCTCTGAAATGGTCCCTATTGGTCCGAGATAGTCCAAGGGTGGTATATGTGGCAAGGGCGGGGATTCGGGGCGCGATCGGGCTAGGGCGGATATTAATGCCGGATGGCCAGTTTGTTAGATTCTCGGTTTTGGTGTTGTGATCACCCAAGGCAGCTTGGAGGGGAAATGACAATTTATGAGGGGGGGACGGAGTGCATAAAAGTGACATCGACCTCAATTTCTTGTCGGGCATCAGGACGGAATTTGAACAGGCTCTTTTTTGCTGGGGTGGCGTCGAGTGATCATAGCGAATTATATGCTCTCCTCTGTGCGGAAAAAATGGAGAGGCGAGTGTGTAACATGTGGCCGACTTGCCAGCGGGAGTCGCCGGCTGGGCATACCCGCTCCTGGTGGTGGTTGAATGAAAATGTTTACCGTTGGGCTATAAAACCTGATGGTTTTGAAATTTGGAAAACGGTTGGCCCAGGAGTGGCAATTAAAATATGCGTGAACCGTTTTTCACAACCCAACAACAAGCTCGCCTCCGTTTATTGAAAGGTCATTTTTTAGTTTTATGTGGCCAAAGTGCCATCTCATAAGTTATTTAAGAGTTCAATGGGTTTATCACCAATAGTTGGGTGTACCGACTGTGATCAAGAAGGGTACCACACGGACTGTTGAGGTGTCATAGTCTTTAGTCAGGCAAAATAGGTTCAAGCCTGCACTTTAGGAAGTGAAGTGGGATGCTCTGGGGTCCCATTGGGGCAATTTTTTCCCCTCCCTCTCACAGCATCAATCCATTCAGGTTAAAAGGGGGGTGTTGGGGCTAAGATTAGCCCTGCTTTGAATTTAACTCAAGCTCCACGACCAGTCACCCCCTCCCCTGTTTTATGTTTTGTATTTTTATACTGTCTGTTCGCTGGGTTATGTTTGGTTTTGTGTATTCTTTATATATTTGAAAGTCACACTGGCGGAAAAAAGGGAGATTTGAGTGTTACCGGAGGAGCCTGACGACTTAGCCTGGAGTCCGGCTGGCATATGACCGCTGGGACCTGCGTGGTGTGAAAAAGTTTACCGTTGGTGCCTTATAACACCTATGGTTTTACAAATTGGAGCTGTGTTGACCAAGGATGTGCAATTAAAAAATATGGTCTGTTGACACTTACACCCAACAACAAGCTACTCTGCCTCCGTTATTTGAGGGTATTATGTTAAGGGTATGTTTCGTTATTATGTTGCCAAAGTGCAATCCTATAAGTTATTAAGAGGTAATGGGTTTACTACCATAGTTGGCATTCATCAATTTAGAGATTCGTACAGAAATGTAGAAAACCAATCCATGTTCACTATAAGGTATCCATGCTATAGTTTTACCATAGGAATTATCTCCCGATTCAAGACAGAATAAGACCCCGATAGTCGTGCTCTTGTATACAAATCTTCGGGAAATTGTAGTCACGATCTTCTTTAATTCACAGTAAAGATTTCAAAATAAGTATGAGTTTGTGTGAGAACGTGTCAAGTTGTGACTAGGACTTAGGGGCTCAATTGTGATCGCGGCACGTTGTCCGACGTGGATTCAGGCTTTTGACGGGGATTCACTAAGGTGTGCAGTACCAGATATCAGCAGGATGTCGCAGCAATGCACGAGGGTCCGCCGGAGTTCAACCCAATCTTCTTAAACTGGTTTTTTTTGCATGTAAGTGGCGTGTAAAGCGACCACAATTTTTGTATACAAAAAATACTTTGGTATTCTGAATCGTGGGTTATCCGAGTGGCCACGCCCCATTTCCGTAGCATGCAAGCCGGCGCAAATGAGACCAAATCGATTGCGTGCACCAAAACTGGGCAATTTACGCAAAACCGCAACTCGAACGAAATAATGGGAAAAGTTGACGGAAAACGCGGCCCAAGGGGACCCTTGGTAAATGACAGCCCATAGTGTTGATCTGCAAGGCACGCATGTATAGAATCAGGAGGAGCGCTGAGCATGATTGTAATATGTGGGCCTTATCAACAGGCAGCATGATTACTACAGCAGGAGGAAGCTGAGTTAGATTATATATAAGTGTGCTACCGCAGGCGCAGGTCTATGTTATAGAGCAGGGAGATGTCATGCTCAAACCAGCGGTATCTCAACCTGTGGGTCTTTCGGCGACAAAGGGCGGGGTCGAACGACCAACACAGGGGTCACCTAAAACGAGTGCTAATCAGCCAAAGGCCAGACGTTTGTTCCATTGACGTTTTTGCAGAGAAATCACATGGTTGGCGTCACCTAACATGAGGAAACAGTCTTGCGGGGTCACAGTATTGCAAAGGTGAGAACCTCCTGCTCTAAAAACTATTGAGCGTCAACGTGATATTGTTTCGATTCTAAAAAATTGGGCAAGGGCACACGTTTCCGTATACTGTTTTCCCATCATGCACATACACAATAGATTCAGGAAAGCGTTAGTGGCGGCTTATGCGATAACAGCGGCAATATAATGAACTTTATACATGAGATGTAACTGCTGAGTAACTGCGCCACAGCTAAGTATAATCTGCGCTACTAGTTAATGAGGTGCATGGTGCTTGTGAAGAGGCCAGGACTGCCGCTACCACCACGGTACAGTAGGTGAGGAGGAGTCTTCGGGGACTCCTTCACATGGAGGGCAATGGATATTGGAGATAGGATGACCATAGCGGGAGGACACAACCAATGATGGCAGGGGGGACTACAAGACGTGTCGTGTAGAGGTACATATCTATCCATGTGGGGAGCATTTTTGGATCACTGTTCCCTTACAATCTCACGTTCAGAATTCCTGTAATTTCCACTTGCATTTTCGGTCAAGTCGCGGTAATATGCAGATGCTCGGGAGGTCTTCAGGATACAGAATGCATTGGAGGGTGATCACCATAAGAAACACTATCGCTGTAGATGATGGCGGGACACTAAATATGGCGGGATACCACCAGATAAGTGCACATACACTAAACTAATCATACGGTGACAACAAACCTCATGTGCCATAGGGTTTAGCCTATGGACATGGCCCGATCACTGGCCAGGGCTGTGAGGAGAAGCTATGGCGTACAGATTAAAGGTGAGGAAGTTGGCAGTTGTCATAATGTACACATGTTGGGCCCAATGACCATTTGCCTCGAATCATGGACATGGCATGCAAGTGGATGAAAGAGAAGGGAAAGTGAAGTCCGACAGAGCCAAGTTAGGAACCAGATGGTCGCTTCTTCTTCTTCATCAGGAATCCAGTGATGAAGGATGACGATTAAGGTCCCGGCATACTCAGTGATACAGGAGGAATATGGACGAGCACAAAGCTGGAGTGTCTGGAGGCGGTGGAGGCGTGCGTGTGCTAGGCGTTTAGAGGCCTCAGTTTTGGACGTTGACCAGCTGTCCCAGAAAAAGTACCACATCATTTGGTGGCGCAAAGAAATTTGTTGTCACGATTTACGTGCTTTCCTCATGGCAGCAAATCTGCCATGACAGAAAATGAAAACTAGTGTTCCATGAAATGATCATGTTATGTGTGGACTTTCATTACCATAAACAATTTAGTTATTTCTAACATTGAGACCCCCAACCGCACACCAAATGAATACATCTATATAAGTCCATGGCACCTAGGCGTCTCCTGATACCATGGGTAAATACCTCAGTAGCCAAGAGCGGATCTTTAATATGTTCGGTAGGCAGCCTTGGAATCACCGTTCTGATAACGCATCTTCTCATGTATGTGATCACTCTTATGGAGTTTCTGTCTGCAAATCCAAGGTACATTGACCTTGAGTTTGAACGGGCGGCCGATGTAGGAACTGGCCCACCAGAAGTACAGAGGAATACCTATTTTTCCCGGTGGGCCCGGTCTTTAACCCAATAATGGAAACACCCAGAGGTCAATCAGAAAACAACCCATTGAAGGGTGCTAGAGTATATTTTCTGGGGCGATACTGAAGAGGTGGGCCCTAAGGAAACACTGTCCGACACTGTGTGCCCCCCTCTCCAGCTTGGCAGGGAGCGGGAGACGGAGGGGCTGCACGAGCACGTGAGCATATGTATATAAACAACCTATCTATATACTGCTTAAGTTGCAACAACCTCCAGAAGTGGAACATAAAACTTAGCTATTCATGTTAATAAGCCTCTCCTACCCAGGGACAATCGGAAACAGACTTCATCTCCGATTATCATGTATTGACCGATTCTTATATTTAGTAATTGGATGCCAGAGGTCACATGAACATGATCCTCATGTGGACTATTCTGGGTCACATATTAAACTCTCCCCCTGACCCAGAATGGGTCCAAATACGTTGCAGTGACATGTAAAACACACACGGTCTTAAAAACGAAAAAATGAGTTCAACACTGTCTCTTAGGTTATACCTGCATTATGGCGTTTAATAGTATCAACTGCAAAGAGCTCTGTTTTGATGATAAATATTTAGGGATTATATATTGTGTTGGGGATATACATATTTGGGGGGGGGGGGGAGTTACAGTTGTTTAAATTGTAAACAAAACAATACCAGTGTGATGTGCAGTGCAATTTTTGGCAAAAATTTTTGCCACACCCCACAGATTTTATGTTCCCATTGCTACATATTTTGGTGATATACACAGAATACCAAACTCCTGCTGTTTTTTAGGACAGTACAGGTGGTCCTACGTACGAACACCTGATTTACGGCGACCCCTAGTTACTTAGCCTAGCTAATCAGCGTAAGTTATCAAATTGTTGTCTGAAATTAAGTTAATCCTGGTTCTCTAAGAAACCCAACATTTTTAAAAGTCCCAATTGGCCACAGAGACCAAAAAAGTGTCTGGGATTACAATTATAAAGTATTTTTACTAGGTTCGATGACATATTGTAACTCGGACTTAAGAACAACCTACAAAACATACTTGTACATAATCCAGGGATGCTGTTATTCTGGAATGTTGCAATTATTTAGTGGAATTTTTCATTTTTACACTTTTATCACAGTTTGCTGGAGGGTGCATCAAGGTTGGTGGTGTGTATTAATTATACAGGCTGTCCCTACTTAAGAAACCTCGATTCTTCCATACGACCCCTAGTTACAAACGGACATATGGATATTGATAATTATTTACTTTAGTCCTAGGCTACAATGAATCATCTGGAACCGCTATCAAAGTATCTGTAAATTTTTGAAGCTTTAGTGTTTATTATATTGATTTTTATGACATCCAACATTTTAAAATCCAATTGTTCACAGAGACCAAAAGATTTGGCGAGGTTACAATTAAAACGATACAGTTAGACATTACATTACAAATTCAACTTAAGAACAAACCTACAGACCTTATATTGTAGTAACCCGGGGCCTGCCTGTATGTATTTTTTATAATGGTAGACTTTGCTTTTTGGATAAAAGTCGATTTTGACATTATATGAGTTTGATATGTGTGTGCAAAAGATTTGTGGACTACAACCAAATACGGCATGGGCTTTGTTTTACATTTTTGGGGGTGTATTGTTGTTGATGTTGAGAATTGTGGGAAATAAATCTGCTACCATGGACTTATACGTTTACATTCCCTCTTTGTATGTAAACCTCCATTTGTTGTTGAGTTTGATGTAAAAATTATCGTTTTCATTTGCAATTATTTTTTAACTAATTTGGGTGTGTTCATGAGGGTGGTAAAAGGTTCAATTGTGAAAACTGAAAGCAATTGCCTTGTTGTCTGATTTAAAAAAAATTATAGATGCATTACATTTGAATGTGTTTATTTTCAGCTATATTTGAGGTCATGAATATTGACAATTCTAGGGAAAACCAGTATCTTTGGTACATTTCAGTTGTATGAATGTAGTATCATTTGTTAACCATGTAGGCTTATGACAGTAAATATGAGCTCTAGCACCCGTTAATTTATTACACTTAGGAGCTTTGAAAACACCATATATCTCTTTGGCAAAATTTTTTGCCCAGCACAAGTCGAAATTTGGTGCAATTTTTTACAATAAAGAAATGTTACACTTTGAGATATGAAAATTGCATTTAGTTGCCTATGTCATAAACTCAGAAAACATGTGGTTTTATGGGGGGTTGAGTAACCTCTTATGCTGTAATGTTTTAGCTTTTATTTGTATAATGCATGAGGGAAAAAGGGTTAATTTATCGCCATGCTTCATATATTACAGGGTTAAAGTACTGCAAATTGTATTAACTAAAAAAGACAACACATGGGAAGGTTTGCTACATGTGTGAGATATGGTCATATACTATTGCATACCACATGCGGATAATCAGTTTTCTCGTGAACATGGGGTCTAGGTCAGTGTCAGGACTGGCCCACCATGAAGCATCAGAGGAATGGATTCTCCGGGGCCCAGGTTTCTAAACCAGATCCTGTAGGTATTGGACTAAGAGAGGAATTAAACGTTCAATTTAGAGGCTACTTGGGTGTATATCAAAGTGGTAATTGAGGTGGACCCCCAGACACTGGTCTTAGTGGAACTCCCCCCCTCCCCCAAGTGAGTATCAAAATGTCTTAGTGTCACACTCCCTTATTTACCTATTATCAAGCAGATGTTATTTACATCAGAGATATCACAATTAAAACAAAAGAGTGTCTTGATAATAAAACATGCAAGAGAAGCATACGGTATATTGGTAAAGTGTAGGAATACATACATCACATGACGTGGCCGACAGCGCCGTGTGAGCATGGCCAAGCGACAGCGAGATGCTTAATAGGAAAGCCACAATGTGCCACTATAGAAATTTTTTTTGGGTTTGAATATTTCCAGAGAAACTAACTAAAGACGAACCTAACTAATATATGCAATTAATTTACGGACACCTAAAAGCTAGAAATTCCCGGGAGATGTAACATGATAAAAACATTCTTTCATGCATTTTAATGCCATAGCAAGAAAATACAATGTGGTCAGGTGTTTCAAGTAGCTTTGCCATTCCTGCACAGTCACTGCTTGACAGCCACCAGTAGATTGCCATAACACAAATATAAAAGGGGAAATGTCAAACTTGGACAGGTCATTTCTTATTGGTTGCCAGGATTCCAAAAGCCTATGCTATGTGATTTTAAAAATGTCTTGTCATCATTTAAATCATTTCAGTACTTTATATAATAAGTTATATAAGTTTATTTAACATTAGCCAGCCCCTGAAAGGAGTATGGTGAGTGAGGGGAGTGGTAAAATGAGCCTTGCAGCCAAAGTCCTCATGCATTCGTCCTCTCCCCTACCACCTCCCCCTCCTTGCCATGCTGCTCAATTGTGTGGGGAGAAAGAGAAGAAGAGAAGAGGAGAAGTGGAGACGAGGAGATTGTGCACAGACACACAGGTGCCGATTGCCCCTCCCCAGGGACTCATAAAAAATTGCTGGCAAGGAGCCAGGTAAGTGAATTAAACTTATATTAAGACTATGAAATGATTACAGATACTGACAAAGGCATTTTTGAGGCTCAGATAGCATAGACTATTGGAACCTGGTACCGCTAAACATGACTTTCTGGTAGGAGGGTTCCCCTTAAGTGTGAGGATCCTGGTAATGAGGGTCCTAGAAAGCTCAAAAAAATATAAAGGTAAAAGCCATTATCTACAGGCCCAGGAATTGGTGATGATAACATTGGCTGCGTACCTCTCTTTCACAGTCTTGGGATCGATTCCACCCAGAATAAATGGGCGTTTCTGATTAATTGTACGGAATTGTACATTTCATTTCATCCGTGATCCTCTTGTCATTTTAGGGTTGAGTCCTCTGTTCTGTAGGTGCAGCCCTAGCTGCTGTGACTAATTCTACGTGATGGCAACGGGGTTGTTCATAAATGAATGTATTTTATGCTCAATGTGACGACTGTTTGAATGTGGATCTAATGCATGAAATGGCCCATAAATGGATATATCAGCAGCTTGCACATAGGGTCGGTCTTTCAGGATTTCTCCGTGAAATTGATTTCCTTCCGCCGCTTGTCTTTACGAATCATCCGATGGAAAAAAACTGCACAGCGCATAGGATATATGCCTAGCCTACTCCCACCTATAAAAAATCGACATTCCCTTTTTATTAAATACTCTATGAAAAAATCAGTTTATGCGGGTTCCCCTGATTGTGACCCAGCTTCTGTTGATCTCTGCCGCCCTCGTTTCCGTTACCTGTGGTCACTACAGCCTGGCTACAAGGCATAAATATCAGGATATTCTATTCTGCAATCCAAATGGAATGAGCTCTGACCTCCGACCATCTTTGAGAATCTATTATTTATGCCGTGATTGTCATGTTTCGATTGCACAGCCCTAGGACATAATTAATTCCATACTAGCTAGGGCGCGCCACCAAGATACAAGTGTGTTGTATTATGTTCGCAGTTCTTCTACACATGTGCAAGAAAGTGACCATCTCGAATCATCTCCCTCAACAGGCCTGGCGCCAGGATGCAGTGTATGGGAGGGGATGGGGAGAGGTGGCTGTCAACGAAACCACTTTCAAAGTTGTTAAACATCTGTAAAAAGGTTGAGAAAAATATATAAATATATGTTGTAAACATATAAGGATAGGAGTAGTTGTAATGTGGGTGCCTATATATACAGGATAGGAGTTTAGTAGTACTGTGCTGTGCCAATAGTATAAAGGATAAGAGTGTAGTAGTACTGCATATGCCCATTTTATACCAGGATAGAGTAGTCTAGTACTGCGCTGTCCTCCATTATATAAGGGATAATAGGAGTATCACTGTGCTGTTGCCCAATATACGGATAGGCGTATTAGTAATGTGCTGTGCCCCGAGTATATGCAGGATAAGAGTAGAAAGTATCTGTGCTGTGCGGACATAAATATACAGGATGAGAGTGTAGTACTGTAGCTGAGGGTGGAAGTGTGCCCCCCATATAGACAGGATAGGTGTAAGTAGTACTGTGCTGGCTCATATATACAGGATAGGAGTAGTAAGTACTGTGCTGCACTCCCAATAGAAGGCTAAGACCTTACATTTCAACACTCTCCTCATTCCTCCCCTGCAATTAGGGTGCACACCTCCGACTTGCCTCAATTTTTTCTTCCATCATTAACTTTAAACCTCCCCATGTAGTGATTCGCCTGTCTTTGGTCCTTACTGAGGATAACCACCGAATTTTCTTCTTACTCCTACTTGCCCTAGCTGTCGTTCTTCCGCTTTTTATTACATCCTGTCCCACTGGGCAGTCCGTGCTACATTGTCATTCTACACTCAACCGGTCAATTACATACCCGGTACCAACCCCTCATTCCACCACCCCGTCCCCATGTCCTTTTCCTACTCCCCATCTTTTTACCACCTTCCCCATTTTCCCCACTTTTTTCTATGCTCTCTATCCCTTTCCTCCCCTTTTTTTGCCTCCTTCTTGCTGTTCTCTAATTTCTCATAGCTGTATACTTTTGCCTTTAAGCTAATCCTCTTTATACCTCATCTTTCCCTTTTTCCTTTGTCACCCCCTCCTGTATTCTAAACTTTTGTTTGTCTTCTGCATGCTAATTTTCTCGCTTTACTTTTCTCGATCTGTTTGTTTCCCTTATTTTTACCCTTTTTCTACCCCGTTTCTCCCCCGACATTCATTCCTTTTTTAACCTTTCTCACGTCGCCCTCCTCTAATTTGCCTTTTTCTCTGAGACTCCTCCCCTCGCCGGAACTATTCTCGGTTCTTCTCATTCTCACCCGTCCTGCCATCCTGCTTCGCACTCAGGTCTTTCCTTTTTTTTCTACGTACACGCTCCCCCATCCCTTCTTCCCTTCTCTACCCCTCTACCAGTAATCTGCACACTACCTCGGCGTTATTTGTCTCCCCCTCGCTTTCTTTACGATCTATTTGACGTTTGACCACCATATATACAGGATAGGGTAGTAGTACTGCGCGTGCCCAATATAAGGGATAATAGTAGGTATTCATTGTGCTGTGCCATATATACAGGATAAGAGTAGTAGTGACTGTGCTATGACCACTATAAAGGATCGAAGAAAGGGAAGTAGTGTCTGTGCCCATTATTACGGATAGGAGTAGTAGTACTGTCTGTCCCATATATACAGGATGGAGGTAGTAGTACATGTGCGTGCCCATATCTATAAGGGATAGGAGTATAGTACTGTGCGTAACCTTATATACAGGATAGAGTTAGTCAGTACTGTGCTTTGCCCATTTACAGGATAAGAGTAGTGCTAGTATACTGTGCTTGTGCCCTATATAAGGATAGGAGTCGTAGTAATGTTGCTGTGCCCATATTACAGGATAGGAGTAGAGTAGTTAGTACTGTGCTGGGCCCATATATACAGTATAGGGTAGACGTAGAAAGTTACTATGCTGTGCCCATATATACAGGAGAGAAATGAAAGTACGTGCTGTAGGCCCATTATATACGGCTAGAGTAGTATTAGTACTGTGAGTGCCCATATATACAGGAATAAGAGTAGTAGTTACTGTGCTGTGCCCATATTAAGGGATGGAGAGTAGTAGCTACTGTGCGGTGCCCATGTATAAGGAGGGACTTAGTAGTGTCAGTGCCTAATACACAGGATAGGAGTAGAGTATGTTGCGCTGTTGCCTCGATATATGCAGGATAAGAGTAGCAGTACGTGCTGTGCCCAGATATAACAGGATAAGAGCAGTAGTTTACTGTGTGTGCCTCATATATACAGGATAGAGCAGTAGTAGGTGTTGTGCCATATATTACAGGATTATTAGAGTAGTAGTACTGTGCGTGCCCATATATAAGGGATAGGAGTCGTTAGTAGTAGTACTGTGCGTTACATTATTATACATGGGCACAGGCACATACCTAACTACTCCTTATATATATCCGATGCGATGTGTATTATAAAGGATTGGAGTATAATAGAGTAATACCGGATAAAGATAATAGTAATTCTATGCCAGTGTCCTTATATGTATAAGAATAGAAGCGCGTGTTCCATATACCGTATACAGCTACATGTAGTAGTACTTGCGGTATCCATGTGTTACAGGATAGGTTGTTGTAGTTGATAGGTGCTCATTATACATAATATACTATGTATTATCTATTCAAAATTTATACTTACGATAGCAGTATGGGCTGTGCCAAAATATTCAGGACAGAGTAATAATAATTTGTTGTACTATTATAAGGATAAGAGAGTCATACTAGTGCAAGTTGTATAAAGGGATGGGCGCAGTAGTAGTGCTGTGCCCATATATAACGGATTGGAGTCTGAGTAAGGTGCTGTGCCCATATATACAGAAAGCGAGTAAGAGTACTGTGCGTGTCATATATAGGGATAGAGAGTAATAGTACTGTGCTGTGTCCATATAAAGGATATGAGTAGTAGTACTGGCGTTGCCCAAAATACAGGATAGGAGTAGTAGCATGTGCTGGGCGTATATTTAGGGATAGGAGTAATAGTACGTTGCCCTGTGCCCATATAAAGGATAGATTAGTAGCCCTGTGCAGTGGCCAGATATAAGGGATAGGAGTAATAGTACTGTGCTCCCCCTTGATGCCCATTATATGAAGGATAGGATTAATAGCAATGTGCAAGTGCCAATATATAAGGGATAGGAGTAGTTAGTACTGTGGGTGCCCATATATACAGGATAGTAGTATTCGTACTTGATGTGCCCATTATATACAGGATAGGAGTAGTAGTCCTGTGCTGTGACCAGAGTATACTGGATAGGAGTAATAGTACTGTGCTGGCCCATATATACGGTTAGGATAAGTAGCACTGTGCAGTGCCCATATATAAGGGATAGGAGTAATAGTACTGTGCCTGTGCCCGTATATACAGGATAGGATTAGTAGCACTGTGCAGTGCCCATATATAAGGGATAAGGAGTAATGACGTGCTGTGCCCATGAGAGAGAGAAAGGGGAAAAATATGTACAATCTGCTCAGCTCCTCCTGCTCTATAACATGCTTCCTGCAGATAGGACACTATGTACAATCTACACAGCTCCTCCTGCTCTATAACATGCTACCTGCGGTTAGGACACTATGAATAATCTACTCAGCTCCTCCTGCTCTATAACATGCTGCCAGCAGATAGGACACTATGTATAATATGCTCAGTTCCTCCTGCTCTATAACATGCTGCCTGCAGATAGGACACTATGTACAATGAATATGATGTTATGAAGATCTTTACTGTGAATTAAAAGAAGATTTGTGACTACAGAATTCCCAGAAGATGTTGTACAGAGCAGCGACTATCGGGGTCTTTATTCTGTCTTGAATCCTGATGAATATATTCTAGAGGTAAAACTATAGCATGGATAACCTTATAGTGTAACATGGATTGGTTTACTACATATGTCTGTAAGAATAATCAATAAATTGAATGAAAAAATTACCGTAACGAGGTCATGAAACACCTTGACACCGAGGTCTCACACTGCCCAATCCTCAATCTACAGAAACAGCCCGGAGCTATTGTTAGACTCAAGCCATCAAGTTTGATACTAAGATACAGTAATACGTAGAGATTATAAGGAGTTTCTTCTGCCCTACACTGTACAGATATCCTTATACTGCTCGTAAGCACACAGTAAATTACTACTACTCTTGTTCTGTACACACACCACAGCACAAACACTAATACTCATTCCCATATGTATGGGCACAGTACTAATATATATATGGACACAGCACAGTACTATTACTCCTATCCTGTATATATGGGCACAGCACATTACTACAACTCCAATCCCTTATATATGGGCACAGCACTACTGCTCCCATCCCTTATATACAAGCATTGCATAGTATTACTGCTCTTATCCAGTATATAGGTACAACAAATTATTATTACTCATGTCCTGAATATTTGGGCACAGCCCAGTACTGCTAATCTTATATATAAATGAATAGATAAATACATATATATTATGTATAAATGAGCACCTATCACTACAACACCTATCCTTTACACATGGATACCGCACAGTACTACTACATGTATACTGTATACGGTATATGGATACAGCGCTTCTATTCTTATATAGTATAAAGGAGCACTGCATAGTATTACTATTATCTTTATCCTGTATTACTCTATTACTCTAATCCTGTATAAATACATCGGCATCGGCATATATATAGGAGTAGTAGGTCATGTGCTGTGCCCATGTATATATAATGGGTACAGCACAGTACTACTACTCCTATCCCTTATATATGGGCACAGCACAGTACTACTACTCTTATCCTGTATATATGGGCACAACACAGTACTACTGCTCTTATCCTGTATATATGAGCACAGCACAGTACTACTGCTCTTATCCTGTATATATGGGCACAGCACAGTACTACTACTCCTATCCTGTATATATAGGCACAGCACAGTACTACTACTCCTATCCTGTATATATAGGCACTGCACACTACTAGTCCCTCCTGTATACATGGGCACAGCACAGTACTACTACTCCTATCCCTTATATATGGGCACAGCACAGTACTACTACTCTTATCCTGTATATATGGGCACATCACAGTACTACTACTCTTATCCTGTATATATGGGCACAGCACAGTACTTCTATTTCTATCCTGTATATATGGGCACAGCATAGTACTTCTACTCCTATCCTGTATATATGGGCACAGCACAGTACTACTACTCCTATCCTGTATATATGGGCACAGCACATTACTACTACTCCTATCCTGTATATATGGGCACAGCACAGTACTACTACTCTTATCCTGTATATATGGGCAAAGCACAGTACTACTACTCCTATCCTGTATATAAGGGTACAGCACAGTACTACTACTCCTATCCTGTATATATGGGCACAGAACAGTACTACTACTCCTATCCTGTATATATGGGCACAGCACACTACTTCTCCGATCCTGTATATATGGGCATAGCACAGTACTACTACTCTTATCCTGTATATATGGGCACAGCACAGTGATACTACTATTATCCCTTATATATGGGCACAGCGCAGTACTACTACTCCTATCCTGTATATATGGGCACAGCACAGTACTACTACTCTTATCCTGTATATATGCGCACAGCACAGTACTTCTACTCTTATCCTGCATATATGGGCACAGCACAGTACTACTACTCCTATCCTGTATATATGGGCACAGCACAGTGATACTACTATTATCCCTTATATATGGGCACAGCGCAGTACTACTACTCTTATCCTGTATATATGGGCATAGTGCAGTACTACTACTCTTATCCTGTCTATATTGGCACAGCACAGTACTACTACTCCTATCCTGTATATATGCACAACACAGTACTATACTCCTATCCTGTATATTTTTTTACAACATATATTTATATATTTTTCTCAACCTTTTTTACAGATGTTATACAACTTGAAAGTGGGTTTCTTTGACAGCCACCTCTCCCCATCCCTCCCATACACAGCATCCTCGTCTCAGGCGTTGAGGGAGATGATTTCTGAGATGGTCAACTTTTCTTGCACATGGTAGAAGAACTGCGAACATAGACAACAACACTTGTATCTTGGCGCCCCCTAGGCTAGTATGAATAATTAAATTCCTAGGGCTGTCAATCGAAAAATAGACATCACTGCATAAGTAAAGATTCTCATAAGATGTTCGTAGGGCAGAGCTCAGTCCATGGGGATTGCAAATAGATGATCCTGATATTTTCCCTTTCTATCCAGGCTGTAGTGACCACAAGTTAACGGAACGGAGGCTGGCAGAGATCAACCGAGCTGGCCCATCAGGTCATGAAAATCCTGAAAGACTGACCTAGGGCAAGCTGCTGATTATCCAGTTATTGTCCAGTATATTGCATTAGATCCACATTCAACAGGGTCACATAGAGCTAAAAATCATTCATTGTGAACAAACTTTGCTCAAGGAGAAGTGAGTCACAGCAGCTAGGTCTGCGGCCTCAGAACGAGGACTAAACCCTAAAAATGACAAGAGGATCACGGATAAGAATGAAGATTACAAGTCACATAATGTCAGAAACTTCCCATTTATTTCTGGATGATCAGGATCACAGGACTGAAAAGAGGTACGAGCCAATGTTTATCATCACCATTCCTGGGCCTTGTAGATAATGGCTTTACCTTTATATTTTGTAGCTTTCTAGTACCACTAGTACCAGGATCCTCCCCTTAAGGGAACCTGCACCAGGAAAGTCATGTTTAGCTGGTACCAGGTTCCAATAGTCATTGCTATGCTGAGCTCTCAAAAATGCCTTTGTCAGTATTCTGTATCATTTCACGTAAGTTTATATAAGTTATTTCACATTACCTGGCTCCTTGCCAGCATTTTTATGAGTCCCTGGAGGGGCAGCGGCACCCTGTGTGTTCTGTTCACAACTCCTCTTCTCCACGATTCTCCTCTTCCTTTCTCCACACAATTGAGCAGGCAGGGCAGGAGGGGGGATGGTGTAGGAGAGGAAGAAATTGCATGGAGGACGTTGGCTGCAGGCTGCAGTTGCCACTCCCCTAGACTCACCATACTCTCTCAGGGAGCTGGCTAATGTTAAATAACTTATGATACTTAATATAAAAGACTGAATGATTTAAAATGATGACAAAGACATTTTTAAATCAGCATAGCATAGGCTATTGGAACCTGGCACCAAATAAAATGACATTCCGGTTGACAGGTTCCCTTTAATTTGTGTATGGCAGCGGACTGGTGGCTGCAGCAGTGACGCAGGAATGCAAAGCTAATGAACAAACCTGACACAGTATTTTCTTGCTATGCATTAAAGGCATTAAAGATGTTTTATCATGTTACAATCTCCAGTGAATCTTTCTAGCTTTTAGGTTCCGTAATTATTGTCAATATTAGTTAGTTTCTCGGGAATAGTTTTAACCACAAGATAAAACTTCTATGTGCACAGTTTAGTTTCCTATTAAACATCTCGCTGCTGGCCATTTCTCACACGTCCTCTGTCTGCCCGTCATTTGAGTATATTCTACACTTACTAATACTTGTATTCTTCTCTGCAGTTTTATCAGACATCTTTTTTTTTTATTGTGATATCTCTGATGTAAAATAATCATCTGCTTGATAATATATGTAAATAAAGGGAGTGTGACACTAAGACATGTGATATCACTTGGGGGAGGGGGGATTCCACTAAGACCAGTGTCTGGGGTGTCACCTCATTACCACTTGATATAGACCCAGTAGCCTCTAAATTGGATGTTATTCTTACCTAGCATACAGGATCTGTTTAGAACCTGGTCCCACCGAAATCCTCTGATGCTCTGGTGGGCCAGTCCGACACTGACTAGGACCCCCCATGTTCACGAGAACTGGATATCCCGCATTTTGTATCACAATAGTATATGACCATCTCCACATGTAGCAAACCTGTCATGTGTGTGGCTTTTTAGTTAATACAATTTTGCAGTAATTTACCTGTATAGATGAAGCGATGGGTAAATTAACCCTTTCCCTGCAATTGCATATGCACAATAAACTAAATTACATGCATAAAGAGTTATCTAAACCCCATAAAACCACATGTTTTCTGATTTTATAGACATAGGCACTTAATTGCATTTTTCATTCAAAGTTACATTCTTATTATAAAAAATGCACAAAATTGACTTTGATGGCAAAAATGTGTGCCAAAGGATATCTTTGTTTCAAATCTCCTAAATGTAATAAATAGAACGTTTGCAGAGCTCATATTTACTTCATAGCCTATGGTCAAATGAATAAATCTCATAAAAACTGAAATGACCAAGATCTGGTTTTCATCAGAAATTGTAGATATTCATGACCGGCAAAATATAGTGAATAAACACATTCAAATGTAAATGCATCTATAATTTTTTTTATCAGACAACAAGGCATTGCATTTCGGTTATTTCACATTTGAGAGCCTTTACCACCCTCATGACAAACCCAAATTATTTAAAAATAATGCGCATGAACATAGATTTTACATCAAACTCACACAAAGTGGAGGTTACATACAAAGGGATGTAAAAAGTATAATCATCAAGGTGAGCAGATTTATGTAACCACAAATGCTCAACATCAACAAGCAAATACACCCCCAAAAATGGTAAAACAAAAGCCATGCATTATTGGTTGTAGTCCACAAATCTTGTTAAAAACATATAAACCATATACGTTCAAAAATAGACTTTTATTTCCAAAAAGCAAGTCTACCATGTATATAAAATGAACTATACAGGCAGTCCCCCGGGTTACATACAGATAAGTCTTGTAGGTTTGTTCTTAAGTTGAATTTGTATGTAAGTCGAACTGTATAGTTTTAATTGTAACCTTCAGCCAATTCTTTTGGTCTCTGTGACAATGGGATTTTAAAATTTGGATTGTCATAAATCAATTATAATACACTAAAGCTTCATACAGATACTTGTGATTTTAGCTGTTCATATGATCATTGTAGCCTAGGACTAAAGTACAATAAATTTCAATATCCGAGGTCCGTTTGTAACTAGGGTCGTATGTAGTCGAGTGTTCTTAAGTAGGGGACCGCCTGTATAATTAATACACACAACCACCTTGATGCACCCTCTCAGCAAACTGTGATAAAAGTGTAAAAATGAAAAATTTCTCACTAAAATATGCAAAATTCAGAATACAGCAGTCCCTGGATTATTTACAAATAGTTTTGTAGGTTTGTTCTTAAGTCGAAGTTGTATGTAAGTCGGAACTGTATATTTTATAATTGTAATCCCAGACAGAATTTTTTTGGTCTCTGTGGCAATTGGATTTTAAAAATGTTGGGTTGTCATAAGAACCAGATTAACTTAATTGCAACACATTTGATAACTGTTACAGCTGATTACCTAGGGCTAAGTAACTAGGGGTCTCCTGTAAATCAGGTGTTCTACGTAGGCCACCTGTACTGTCCTAAAAACAGCAAGGAGTTTGGTAAGTGCGTTGTGTATATTCACCAAAATATGTAGCAATGGGAACATAAATCGTGGGGTGTGGCAAAATTTTTGCCAAAATTGCACTGCACATCACACTGGTATTGTTTTGTTTACAATTTAACACTGTAACTCCCCCCCCCAAAATATGTTATCCTAACACAATATATATCCCCTAAAAATTTATCATCAAAACGAGCCTCTTGCATTTTATAAGAGTTTAAAACGCCATAATGCAGGTATAACTAAGAGACGTGTTGAATTTTGTTTAGAACGTTTGTGTTTACATGTCACCTCAACTTTTTGGACCATGTTCTGGGTCGGAGAGTTAATAGTGACCAGAATAGTCACAGAGGATCAAATGTTCCCCTCTCCATTACTAAAAATAAAGATCTGTCAACACATGATAATCGGAAATGAGTCTGTTTCCATTGTCCTGGGTTAGGAAGGCTTATTACATGAACATAAGTTTATGTTGCCACTTCTGTAGGTTTAGCTACTTAAGCAGATAATATTTGTTTTATATACATATGCTCACTCTCTGCAGCCCCTCCGTCTCCTCCCTGCCAAGGCTGGAGAGAGGGGGCACAACCAGTGTCGGACAGGGGTTCCTTAGGCCCACTCTTCATTATCCCCCAGAAAATATACTCTAGCAACCTTCAAATTGGGTTGTTTTCTGATTGACCTCTGGGGTTCATTATTGGGTTAAGCCAGGCCCACCGGAGGATCCCTGGTACTCTGTGTGGCTCAGTCCGACAACGGGTCGTAAAAAAAAACCTCATAGTCAATGACCTGATACAGAACCTATAAGAATGATACATACATGAGAAGATGCTTTATCGAACTGTGATTCCCAAGGCTCTCATTAACCCGAACATATTAGATACGTCTTGGCTACTGAGATGTGACCCTGTATCATATACGTCCTAGGCGGGATAAGGTTTCATGGCGTTGTCCAATTTTTAGAAATAATAAAATTGTTTATGTAATGAAAGTCCACACATAACATGAATCATTCTGGAATAAGTTTCATTTTCTGTCTGGCAGATTGCAGCCATGGTAACGAATCGGGAAACAAATTTCCGAAAGGATGTGTTACTTTTTCTGGGACATGGTCAACGTCCAAGACGATCGCTCTAAACGCCTAGCACAAGCCACCCCACGCCCTCCATACTCCACTTTGTGCTCTCCATATCTCCTGTATCATCGGATATGCCGGGAACCTTATCGTCATCTTCATCACTGGATTCCTGATGAAGAAGAAGAAGTCGACCATCTGGTTCCTGAACTTGGCTCTGGCGGACTCACTTTCCTTCCTTTCATCCACTTCATGCCATGTCCATATTCAGGCAAATTGGTCATTTGGGCCCAACATGTGTAAATTATACAACTTTCCTCACCTTTGTGAATATGTACGCCAGTATCTTCATCCTCCACAGCCCTGAACATTGATCGGGCCATGTCCAAGCTAAACCCATAGGCACATGAGGTTTGTGTCCCGTATGATAGTTATAGTGTATGTGCACTTAATCTGGGTGGGTAGCCGCCATATCTAGTGTCCCTGCCATCTCTACAGCGATGTGTTTTCTTTGGTGACACATCTCAAGCTTCTGTATCCTGAAGACCTCACCAGCATCGAGTATACCCGACTGACCGAAATGTCAAGTGAAATTACAGGAATTCTGACTCGATAAATTGTAAGGGATACAATGATCCAGAAATGCTCCCCACATGGATAGATATGACCTCTACAGCGACAGTTCTTGTAGTCCCCCTTGCTCATTGGTTTGTGTCATCCCGCTATGTGTCTCCAGTCTCCATACACCATTGCCCTCCATGTGAAGGATTCCCCGAAGACGTTCCTCCTCCCACTGTGACCGAGTGGTGGTAGCGCAGTCCTGGCCTTCTTCTGCACCAGACTCCATTACTAGTAGCGGCAGTTATACTTAGTGGCCAGTTATACTCACAGTTACATCTCATGTTAAGTTACATTATATTGCCGCTGTTATCCCAGCATAGCCGCCACTAACGCTTTCCTGAATCCTAGTGTTATATTGCTGATGGGGAAAACAATTACGGAAGGAAGTTTCTCATTTTTTAAGTGAAACATATCACAGTTGACCTCATATTTTAGAGCAGTGGTTTCTCAACCTTTGCAATACTTGTGACCCCGCAATACTGTTCCTCATGTTACTGTGACGCACAACACATGTGATTCTCTGACAAAAACGCAATACAAACGTGGCCTTTGATGGCTTTAGGTGACCCCTGTTGTTGGTCGTGTTCGACCCCCACTGGGTCGCGACCCACAGGTTGAAACCGCTGGTTAGAGCAATGACATTCCTGCTCTTTAACATGCTGCCTGCGGATAGCACACTATATATAATCTACTCATCTCCTCTGCTGTATAACATGCTGCCTGTTAGATTACCTAGTACACACTCTCACTCCTCCTGATCTATAACATGCTGGCCTGCAGATCAACACTATGTGGGGCTCATTTACCAAGGGTCCTTTGCCGCGATTCCGTCAACTTTTCCCGATTATTTCGGATTTGCGGTTTTTGCGTCAAATTGCCCCAGGTTTTGGTGCACGCAATCGATGTGTCGCATTTGCGCCGGCTTGCATGCGACGGAATGGGGGCGTGGCCATCGGAAAAACCCGACGGATTCAGAATACCAAATATTTTTTTTAAAAATTGTGTCGCTTTGACCGCACTTACATGCACGTTAAGAAATATGGTGACTCTCGGCGCCTGTGCAGCGGCGACACCTGCTGGATTTCGGACGCACAACCGTTGGATCCCGTCAACCTGAATCCACGTCGGATACGTGCCGCGGGATCCACAAATGACCCTGTCCACTTGACAAGTTTCAACAAACTGAATATGATGTTATGAGAATCTTTACTGTGAATTAAGAAGATTCGTGACTACAGATTCCCAGAAGTGTTTAACAGGGCAGCGACTATCGGGGCTTTATTCTGTCTTGAATCGTTGAATATATTCTAGTGGTAAACTATACATCATGGATAACTCTATAGTTTAACATGGATTGTGTTTTCTACATGTCTGTAAGAATAATCAATAAATTGATGAAATAGCCAGACTATGGTAGTAACCCATTAACTCTTAAATACCTTTATAGTTGCACTTTGGCTACATAACTAAACATACCCTTCAATAAACGGGGATAGGCTTGTTGTTGTGGAAACGGTCCACAGCATATTTTAAATGGCACATCCTTGTGGCAAACAGCTTCCAATTTAAACCATCAGGTTTTTAAGGCAGCCAACGGTAAACATTTTTCACACCACACCACCAGGAGCGGTATGCCCAGCCGGACTCCGGCTGGCAATCGTCACCTGGTACCACACTCATCTCCTTTTTTCGCCAGCTGTGACTTTCAATATATAAAGAATAACAAAACCAACATAACATAGCAGCAACAGAACAGTATAAAAATCAAAACATAAAAAAGGGAGGGAGGCGGGAAGCTGAGGTGAAGTTCAAGAGGCTACTCTAGACCCCACCCCCCCTTTTATACCCTGAATTGATTGCTGGAGGAGGGAGCGGAAAAACTCTGCCCAATGGGACACAGCATCCCATTCACTTCCTAAAGTGCATGCTTAACCCTATTATGCCTGATAAAGACTATGGACACCAACAGTCCGTGTGCCCGTTCTTATACAGTCGGGTTACACTCCAGACTATTGGTAGTAAACCCATTAACCTTCAAGTAACTTATAGATTGCACTTTGCAACATAATAACTAAAACATACCCTTCAAATAAAACGGAGGCGAGGCTTGTTTGTTGGTTGTAAAACGTCACGCATTTTTAATGCACATCCTTGTGCAAACAGTTTCCAATTTCAAACCATCAGGTTTATAAGGCACCAACGGTAACATTTTCACACCACCACCAGGAGCGGTATGCCCAGCCGGACTCCCGACTGGCAATCTCTCCACCTGGTACACACTCATCTCCTTTTTTCCTCCACAAGGAGAGCAGTATATTCCTATACTGCACTCCGACCGCCCACCCAGCAAAAACAGAGCTGTTCAACTTCCGTCCTGAGGCCCGACAAGAAAATGTCGAGGTCGATGTACATTTAAAGTGCACTCCGTCCTCCTCATTAAATTCGCATTGTCCCCTTCAAGCTGCGTGTGGTAACCACAACACCAAAACGAGATCTAACAACCTGGCCATACGGGCATTAACTATCCGCCTAGCCCATCGAGCGCCCCCGATCCCTCGCCCCTTGCCATAACCACCCTTGGGACTATCTCGACCACACTAGGACCATTTCAGAGAAAAGAGAGGAAAGCCTCTCAATATCTGAGCGCATCAGAGTGAGCAGCTCAGGAGCCCTGGTAAGACACAATCATCCCCCAGCATGTATCACTAAAATACTGGGCCCTCTGCAGATCCACGTATATTTGACGACCTCCGAAGAACGACATACCACCTCAGCCCCGAATCCTCTCCAATGCAGGTAATTTTGGAAACCAAGATTCTTGCCTCGGCCGTAGTTCCGCTCTTTGTGCTGCCCAGAAAACGTAGGATATAACCTAATACCCAAACGGAGGGTGCCTGGCTTTTGCTGCAAGCATAACCTGAAAAGAGAGAAACGTTAAAACCGAATCACTGTAACAGGTCAGGCCTTTGTACCTAGAAAACAAGCTGGCGCCACCTCCCTATGCGCATCACCTCCGCATCGGGAAAGCCATCCCTGGCCGCTTCCGTAGCTGCGGCCAACGCGGACGAATGCGTGGCCATACTCGGAAGGGGACATACCCGAAACCTGCAAGCTTTCTTAAAAACCGAGGAGAAATTGAAAACGCGTGAGAGGGAACGTCCCTCATGAACCAATAGCGCTCTGCTGCTAAAGGAAGCGCCAAAAAACGAGATGCAAGCGCAACGGGCAAGCAGGCCCAAAACTGACTGCAATCGCACCACGCTCCCCTCCCAAAACATCCGTCTTAGACTTGCGCACCCGTATGCGGACCACATCAGGACCCAGTACCACATCCCTTCTAGAAGGCCACAGGGCGAGAGGATGAGAGGGGCACTAGTTCCCCAATGCGGAACGCACCGCAAAAAGAAAAACTAAAACGCCAAAGAAAAAGTAACACCTCATGCTCAGATGAGCATACTACCGCGCACGCCTGAACTAAAGAGCACAAGCACGAAAAAGACACCGGGCGGCGAATTCTTCAGACACTCCTGTCCCGTTCTCCAGCCCTTCGTATTTGCCCGAACTATGAAAGCCCTGGGACATCTGTCCCATCCCCGCAATTGGAAATGGAACGAATGCCACAAGGCGCCTCTGAGCCACGAACCAGAACACCTGACCGTCCCGCAGAACAGCCAGTATTGGCACGTTACAGCGAGGCGGTCCGACTCACTAGAGGACACCGTCCTCCCCCAATGGCCTGCCAGCCACCCACGCCTTACCATATTGCTGCCACGTTGCCGGGCCATGACCGTCACCAAGGCCATCAAACCTGGACTAAGTCCCACAGCAGGACGTACACTCCGGAGGAGTCCCTCCGGGAGGGACGACGGCAGCAGGACCGAATTCCTGCCAATGAACCGAGATAAAGATCAGCAAAGTATTCAACACACCCGACATGACGGGACCTGAAAACGATATTGAATTGCAAAACAACGTAGAACCAGATGACGAAGGAAGATAGCACTGGTAGAGAGAAGAAGATATGTTGTTACTACGTAAACCACCAAAAATTATCTGTCCAGAAACATATGCTTCGGTTTGGCCATCTCCGGTCCCCAAATCTCGACAGAGCGCTACAATTGGAAACAACTCCAGGAGAGTTCAGTTCCTACATAGACCAGCTCTCTGCCACTCGACGGCTCCATGGAGCGGCGCACCAATCGGTGCGAAAAATCGCCCAAAACCCCGTCGAACCGGCCATCGTGAACAAGACCTCTCGGAGTGAAACCGACAATATGAGCGTAGGGAGATAGTATGAGGGCCAAAATAGAAATAAAGATTTCTCAGCTGCTGAGAAGCCACAAATGGGGTGTGTTTTAGTAGGCATACAATCACCTTGCCAAAACCTTCATCGTGTCATGACACATCAGATGTACTGTCGCTTGTTCACATCACCATTTGTTTGTGTGGTGCTAAGGGAAAATTTAGGGACTCTTTCCAACCGCCTAATTATGTTCAGGTTTTAAAAAAAAGTGAGCTGCAAAAATGCCTTGTCACTAGATGGAGACAAGTTCTTGAAGAAGAAGCTCCGCATCTCTGCATCCCAAAAAGAAAAAACAATCAACCTTTTCTCGCAATGATCATTTTCATTCATAATGCAACCTTCTCATGCTGCAAATACCATCTTGCATCTCTGGCGCTATTCTCATAAAAGGGGACAAACTTATGTGGGGTGGCCCCCATGCTCCTCTGACTCACCCCCACTGAGAACCTCAGGAGCATTCATTAAAAGGAGTGTTCTATAATGTCATGTGTTGTCTTTTAGTTATACAATTTGCAGTAATTGAACCTAATAGATGAAGCGATGGGGTAAATTAACCCTTTCCCTGCAATTGCATAGACAAATAAACTAAAATTACAGCATAAAGAGTATACTAAACCCCATAAAACCACATGTTTTCTGAGTTTATAGACATAGGCACTTAAATGCAATTTTCATTCAAAGTGTACATTTCTATTATAAAAAATGCACAAAATTGACTTTGATGGCAAAAAAAGTGTGCCAAAGAGATATACTTTGTTTCAAATCTCCTAAATGTAATAAATATGAACGTGTGCAGAGCTCATATTTACTTCATAAGCCTATGGTCAAATGAATAAATCATCATAAAAACTGAAATGACCAAGATCTGGTTTTCAGCTAGAAATTGTAGATATTCATGACCTGCAAAATATAGTGAATAAACACATTCAAATGTAAATGCATCTATAATTTTTTTTAATCAGACAACAAGGCAATTGCATTTCAGTGTAGTTCACAATTGAGAGCCTTTACCACCCTCATGACAAACCCAAATTATTTAAAAATAATGCCATGAAACATAGATTTTACATCAACTACAACAAAGTGGAGGTTTACATACAAGAGGGATGTAAAAAGTATAAGTCAAGGTGAGTAGATTTATATAAACCACAATGCTCAACATCAACAAGCAAATACACCCCCAAAAATGGTAAAACAAAAGCCATACAATATTTGGTTGTAGTCCACAAATCTGTTAAAAAACATATAAAACTCATATACTGTCAAAATAGACTTTTATTTCCAAAAAGCAAAATCTACCATGTATAAAAATATAACTATACAGGCAGTCCCCGGGTTACATACAAGATAAGGTCTGTAGGTTTGTTCTTAAGTTGAATTTGTATGTAAGTCGAACTGTATAGTTTTAATTGTAACCTCAGCCAAATTCTTTTTGGTCTCTGTGACAATGGGATTTTAAAATTTGGATTGTCATAAAATCAATATATAAACACTAAAGCTTCATTACAGATACTTGTGAAGCTGTTACAGATGATCATTGTAGCCTAGGAACTAAAGTACAATAAATTATCAATATCAGCAGGTCCGTTTGTAACTAGGGGTCGTATGTAAGTCGAGTGTTCTTAAGTAGGGGACCGCCTGTATAATGAATACACACAACCACCTTGATGCAACCTCTCAGCAAACTGTGATAAAAGTATAAAAATAAAAAATTTCCACTAAAATATGCAAAAATTCAGAATACAGGCAGTCCCTGGATTATGTACAAGATAGGTTTTGTAGGTTTGTTCTTAAGTTGAATTTGTATGTAAGTCGGAACTGTATATTTTATAATTGTAATCCCAGACAGAATTTTTTTGGTCTCTGTGGCAATTGGATTTTAAAAATGTTGGGTTGTCATAAGAACCAGGATTAACTTAATTGCAGACACATTTGATAACTGTTACAGCTGATTAGCCTAGGGCTAAAGTAACTAGGGGTCGCCTGTAAATCAGGTGTTCTTACGTAGGACCACCTGTACTGTCCTAAAAACAGCAAGGAGTTTGGTAAGTGCGTGTGTATATTCACCAAAATATGTAGCAATGGGAACATAAAATCTGTGGGGTGTGGCAAAAATTTTTGCCAAAAATTGCACTGCACATCACACTGGTATTGTTTTGTTTACAATTAAACACTGTAACTCCCCCCCCCAAAATATTGTTCATCCCTAAACACTATATATATCCCTAAAATATTTATCATCAAAAACAGAGCCTCTTGCAGTTTATAAGAGTTAAAACGCCATAATGCAGGTATAACTAAGAGACAGTGTTGAATAATTTTTGTTTTAGGAACGTTTGTGTTTTACATGTCACCTGCAACTTTTTGGACCATGTTCTGGGTCGGAGAGTTAATATGTGACCAGAATAGTCACAGAGGATCAAATGTTCACCTTGCTCCATTACTAAAAATAAAGATCTGTCAATACATGATAATCGAGAGAAGTCTGTTTCCGATTGTCCGGGTTAGGAGAGGCTTATTACATGAACATAAGTTTATGTTGCCACTTCTGTAGGTTTAGCTACTTAAGCAGATATATTTTGTTTATATACATATGCTCACTCTCTGCAGCCCCTCCGTCTCCTTCCCTGCCAAGGCTGGAGAGAGGGGGCACAACCAGTGTCGGAAGGGGTTCCTTAGGCCCACTCTTCATTACCCCCCAGAAATATTTACTCTAGCAACCTTCAAATTGGTTGTTTTCTGATTGACCTCTGGGGTTCATTATTGGGTTAAGCCAGGGCCCCACCGGAGGATCCTCTGGTACTCTGGTGGGCCAGTCCGACAACGGGCGCAAACTCAGAGGTCAATGACCTTGGATCAGCAGAACCTATAAGAATGATCACATACATGAGAAGATGCTTTATCAGAACTGTGATTCCAAGGCTCTCAGTAACCAGAACATATTAGATACGTCTTGGCTACTGAGATGTGACCCTGTATCATATACGTCCTAGGCGGGATAAGGGTTCATGGCGTTGTCCAATTTTTAGAAAATAAATAAAATTGTTTATGTAATAAAAGTCCACACATAACATGAATCATTCTGGAATAAGTTTCATTTTCTGTCTGGCAGATTGCAGCCATGAAGTAACGAATCGGGAAACAAATTTTCCGAAAGGATGTGTTACTTTTTCGCGGACATGGTCAACGTCCAAGAATCGAGCGCTCTAAACGCCTAGCACAAGCCACCCCACGCCTCCAGTACTCCAGCTTTGTGCTCTCCATAGTCTCCTGTATCATCGGATATGCCGGGAACCTTATCGTCATCTTCATCACTGGATTCCTGATGAAGAAGAAGAAGTCGACCATCTGGTTCCTGAACTTGGCTCTGGCGGACTCACTTTCCTTCTCTTTCATCCACTTCATGCCATGTTCCATATTGAGGCAAATTGGTCATTGGGCCCAACATGTGTAAATTATACAACTTCTCTCACCTTTGTGAATATGTACGCCAGTATCTTCATCCTCCACAGCCCTGAACATTGATCGGGCCATGTCCATAGCTAAACCCATATGGCACATGAGGTTTGTGTCCCGTATGATTAGTTATAGTGTATGTGCACTTAATCTGGGTGGTAGCCGCCATATCTAGTGTCCCTGCCATCTCTACAGCGATGTGTTTTCTTATGGTGACACATCTCAATGCTTCTGTATCCTGAAGACCTCACCAGCATCGCAGTATACCGCTACTGACCGAAATTGCAAGTGAAGATTACAGGAATTCTGAACGTGAGAATTGTAAGGGATACAATGATCCAGAAATGCTCCCCACATGGATAGATATGACCTCTACAGCGACGGCTTTGGTTCCCCCTTGCCATCATTGGTTTGTGTCATCCCGCTATGTGTCATCCTAGTCTCCATACACCATTGCCCTCCATGTGAAGGATTCCCCGAAGACGTCTCCTCCCGAACTGTACCGAGTGGTGGTAGCGGCAGTCCTGGCCTTCTTCGCACCAGGACTCCATTACTAGTAGCGGCAGTATATACTTAGTGGCCAGTTATACTCACAGTTACATCTCATGTATAAGTTACATTATTTGCCGCTGTTATCCAGCATAGCCGCCACTCACGCTTTCCTGAATCCTATGTGTATGTGCTGATGGGGAAAACAAAGTACGGAAGGAAGTTTCTCATTTTTTAAGTGAAACAATATCACAGTTGACCTCATAGTTTTAGAGCAGTGGTTTCTCAACCCTTTGCAATACTTGTGACCCCGCAATAACTGTTCCTCATGTTACTGTGACGCCAAACCATGGATTCTCTGCAAAAAACGCAATGAAAACGCGGCCTTTGATGGCTTTAGGTGACCCTTGTGTGGTGTCGTTCGACCCCCACTGGGTCGCGACCCCAGGTTGAGAACCGCTGGTAGAGCAATGACATTCCTGCTCTATAACATGCTGCCTGCGGATAGCACACTATATATAATCTACTCATCTCCTCCTGCTGTATAACATGCTGCCTGTATATAGGACACTATGTACAATCTCTCAGCTCCTCCTGATCTATAACATGTGGCCTGCAGATCAACACTATGGGGCTCATTTACCAAGGGTCCTTTGCCGCGATTCCGTCAACTTTTCCCGATTATTTCGGATTTGCGGTTTTTGCGTCAAATTGCCCCAGGTTTTGGTGCACGCAATCGATGTGTCGCATTTGCGCCGGCTTGCATGCGACGGAATGGGGGCGTGGGCCATCGGAAAACCCGACGGTTTCAGAATACCAAAGTATTTTTTTTAAAAATTGTGTCGCTTGACACGCACTTACATGCACGTTAAGAAAATGGTGACACTCGGCGGGACCTCGGTGCAGCTGCGACACTGCTGGATATCGGACGCACAACTTAGGATCCCGTCAACCTGAATCCACGTCGGACAACGTGCCGCGGGATCCACAAATGACCCTAAGTCCAACTTGACAAGTGTCAACAACATGAATATGATGTTATGAAGATCTTTACTGTGATTAAAAGAGATTCGTGACTACAGATTTCCCAGAGATGTTTAACAGAGCGCGACTATCGGGGCTTTATTCTGTCTTGAATCGTTGAATATATTCTAGTGGTAAACTATAGCATGGATAACTTATAGTGTAACATGGATGGTTTATCTACATGTCTGTAAGAATAATCAATAAATTGATGAAATAGCCAGACTATTGGTAGTAAACCCATTAACTCTTAAATAACTTTAGATTGCACTTTGGCAACATAATAACTAAACATACCCTTCAATAAACGGAGGCGAGAGGCTTGTTGTTGGGTGTAAACGGTCACAGCATATTTTAATGGCACATCCTTGTGGCAAACAGCTTCCAATTTAAACCATCAGGTTTTATAAGGCAGCCAACGGTAACATTTTTCACACCACACCAGGAGCGGTATGCCCAGCCGTGACTCCAGGCTGGCAAGTCGTCCACCTGGTACACACTCATCTCCTTTTTTCGCCAGCTGTGACTTTCAATATATAAAGAATAACAAAACAACATAAAATAGCAGCAACAGAACAGTATAAAAATACAAAACATAAAAAAGGGAGGGAGGGCGGGAAGTTGAGGTGAAGTTCAAAGAGGGCTACTCTCAGACCCCACCCCCCCTTTTATACCCTGAATTGATTGCTGGAGAGGGAGCGGAGAAAACTCTGCCCAATGGGACACAGAGCATCCCATTCACTTCCTAAAGTGCATGCTTAACCCTATTATGCCTGACTAAAGACTATGGCACCAACAGTCCGTGTGACCCGTTCTTATACAGTCGGGTAACACTCCAGACTATTGGTAGTAAACCCATTAACTCTTAAATAACTTATAGATTGCACTTTGCAACATAATAACTAAAACATACCCTTCAAATAAACGGAGGCAGAGGCTTGTTTGTTGGTTGTAAAACGTCACAGCATTTTTAATGCACATCCTTGTGCAAACAGTTTCCAATTTCAAACCATCAGGTTTATAAGGCACCAACGGTAACATTTTCACACCACCACCAGGAGCGGTATGCCCAGCCGGACTCCCGACTGGCAAGTCGTTCCACCTGGTACACACTCATCTCCTTTTTTCCGCCACAAGGAGAGCAGATATTCCTATACTGCACTCCGACCGCCCACCCAGCAAAAACAGAGCTGTTCAATTCCGTCCTGATGCCCGACAAGAAAATGTCGAGGTCGAGTCATTTAAAGTGCACTCCGTCCTCCTCATTAAATTCGCATTGTCCCCTTCAAGCTGCTGTGTGTGAAAACAAACACCAAAACGAGATCTAACAAACCTGGCCATACGGGCATTAACTATCCGCTAGCCCATCGACGGCCCCCGATCCCTCGCCCCTGCCATACACCCTTGGGACTATCTCGGACCACACTAGGACCATTTCAGAGAAAAGAGAGGAAAGCCTCTCAATATCTGAGAGCATCAGAGTGAGCAGCTCAGGAGCCCTGGTAAGACACAAATTCCCCCCAGCATGTATCACTAAAATGACTGGGCCAGCTGCAGATCCACTGATATTGTACGACCTCCGAAGAACCTGAGACCACCTCAGGCCCCGATCACCTCTCCAATGCAGGTAATTCTTTGGAAACCAAGATTTTGCCTCGGCCGCAGTTCCGCTCTTTGTGCTGCCCAGAAAACGTAGGATATAACCTAATACCCAAACGGAGGGTGCCTGGCTTTTGCTGCGAAGCATAACCTGAAAAGAGAGAAACGTTAAAACGAAATCACTGTAACAGGTCAGGCCTGATTGTACCTAGAAAACAAGTGAGCGCCACCTCCCTATGCGCATCACCTCCGCATCGGGAAAGCCATCCCTGGCCGCTTCCGTAGCTGCGGCCAACGCGGACGAATGCGTGCCATACTCCGAAGGGGACATACCCGAAACCTGCAAGCATTTCTTAAAAACCGAGGAGAAATTGAAAACGCGTGAGAGGGGAACGTCCTCATGACCAATAGCGCTCTGCTGCTAAAGGAAGCGCAAAAAACGAGATGCAAGCGCAACGGGCAAGCAGGCCCAGAAACTGACTGCAATCGCCACCAGCTCCCCTCCCAAAACATCCGTCTTAGACTTGCGCACCCGTATGCGGACCACATCAGGACCCAGTACCACATCCCTTTAGAAGGCCACCAGGGGCGAGAGGATGAGAGGGGCACTAGTTCCCCAATGCGGAACGCACCGAAAAAGAAAAACTAAAACGCCAAAGAAAAAGTAACACCTCATGCTCAGATGAGCATACACCGCGCACGCCTGAACAAAGAGCAAGCAACGAAAAAGAACCGGGCGGCGAGATTCTTCAGACACTCCTGTCCCGTTTCCAGCCCTTCAGTATTTGCCCGAACTATGAAAGCCCTGGGACATCTGTTCCCATCCCCGCAATTGGAAATGGAACGAATGCCAGCAAGGCGCTCTGAGCCACGGAACCAGAACACCTGACCGTCCCGAGAACAGCCAGTATTGGCACGTGACATCGAGGCGGTCCGACTCACTAGGGACACCGTCTTCCCCCGCAATGGCCTGCCAGCCACCCACGCCTTACCATATTGCTGCCACGTTGCCGGGGCGATGACGCCGTCACCAAGGCCATCAAACCTGGACTAAGTCCCAAAGCAGGACGTACACTCCGGGAGGAGTCCCTCCGGGAGGGACGACGGCAGCAGGACGAATTCCTGCCAATGAAACCGAGATAAAGAATCAGCACAGTATTCACACACCCGGGACATGACGGGACCTGAAAACGATATTGTATTGCAAAACAACGTAGAACCAGATGACGAAGGAGAGATAGCACTGGTAGAGAGGAAGAAGATAATTGTAATACAGTAAACCACGAAAAATTATCTGTCCAGAAACATAGCTTCGGTTTGCCATCTCCGGTCCCCAAATCTCGACAGAGGCCTACAATTGGAAACAACTCCAGGAGAGTAGTTCCTACATAGACCAGCTCTCTGCCACTCGACGGTCCATGGAGCGGCGCACCAATCGGTGCGAAAAATCGCCCCAAAACCCCGTCGAACCGGCCGCATCTGTGAACAAAAAGACATCTCGGGAGTTGGAACCGTAGGAGGCAGCCAACAGGTCTGACAATTGTAGAGAACAGAAAAATCCGCACTACCATCAAACCTCACGGAGGGATCGGGTTTGATACGAATGTGATGGTGAGGCCTCAGTCAACACCTCTTGTGCGCAGAGACAACGGCGGAAAAAACCCCGCCCCATGGACATTACCTGCACGCAAAAACCAGCATTACCGAGCAGGGATTGGACCTGCCGGAGAGTGCCTTGCTAACAGAACACAACCGCGTCCACCACAGACAGCAAACGTTCGAGCTTCTCAGAAGGAAGGCGGAAAAACCATAGCACAGAATCCATCTATCCCGAGGAAAGTGATAACCTGGCTAGGACCCTCGTCTTCTCCTCGACACAGGGGGACCCCGAAACATTGCATGAGAAAACGGAAGCAATGTGGATAACAAAAGGAACACCCCGGCTGTCGCAGGGCACAATGAAAGATAAATCGTCAAGGTAGTGGGTGACGGAGCGAGTTTTTTTTTGTCCCGACTCTGTACCACTACCCATTCCAAAAAAGAACTAAACATCTCAAAAAATAACACAGGAAATGGAACACCCCATAGTGTAAAGCATGCCGTCATAGTAATACTGCCCGTCAAACAGACCCCAACAAATGGTTTAGTAGCAGTCGGGATGATTGGGAGTAAGCGAAATGGCCGACTCAAGTCAGATTTGGCTAAAGCCCCCGGTCGGCAGAGCGCAAAAGCAATACGGCCCGTCGGAATGGACGCGTATGTAACCGACGACTCCATCGAAGGATACCACATTCAACAGAGGAGCCTTTTTGGAACGCACAAGGATGTATCAGGCGAGTACTTACCGGTTCCTTCTTGGCACCACCCCCAGCGAGACACCCCGAAAATGGAAAAGGGGGGCGAAAATGGACCAACAATGCGTCCTAAAATACTACTTCCTTGTATACCTTGCTTCCCTCAACCGTCTGGAAATTCCCGGCAGACTTTAAATATCGAGAAAAACCCAGGGTAACCTCTCCCAAAGAAAAAAGAATAAAAACCAAACGTGAAACCCTCGCGCAGCAGCCTGCATCCGACTTATGGGGTGGGTCCGTCGAGCCAGGCACCATCGCGGCTACGCTCCCCGGGGTCCTTTGTTCTCTGACCAGGGGGTAGTTTCTGCCCGATTTGACAGGGGGCGAGGCATCGCAGGCGGCGTGTGACCGCCGCAGGAGGAACATTCGTGCTTGTATTGTAACACAAGCCGAAAAATTACAATGGCCTTCGTGAAGAGCCAACCGGCCCGGGTCTTTGAACGGCCACTCCCGCGGCTCGCGGATATTTTGCGATGCGGAATTGGCCCGCTGACTGAAAGGGGGGTCTTTTGGGATAACCATGAGGCGCAGCCATACGTCCGCTGCTTTAACCCCCCATCCTATCCATCTCTGGAGTTAATGCTAAGCTTTTCGAAAATCCTCATCGTAGGCCACCACGGGGCGACACCCCCGTGCCTCTTATCGACATATAGATCACGTCATGTACGTAAAAAAAGCGCACGCATCGTCAGGGTCTTCTCACCCAGAACACAGCCGAGACCATAAAAGCTTGCCAAACCAATATTTAGTGGTTTTTGCAAAACCCTAGGACTTAACCTACCTGAGGCTTCTCGGACCAAACTCTCACTCTCTTTATCCACAGTGTGCTGATTGCTGTAATTCCAAAGGTCCACAGTCCAATAGTCATTGATCCCAAATCTTCTCTTTTACCTCTTGGTCTAAATGCGAACCCCACGGCGGACTACTGCACAGAAAAAACTGAGTGCCTTGTGTACCACCTCCGGACGTGTGAGCAGATTCGACAGGGGGAGCGGGCGCCCGCCAGCGGGAAAAAGGGGAATCCTATCCAATAGTATTTTATAGTCTTGCAAATATCTCCCCTCCCACCCCCGCTGACCCGCATCACCCTTTTCCCACGCAACACCGCGGAAACGAAACACTCACCAGACCTGAAGCTTGCCACTGGAAGAGCCACTGGCGATGGAGCTGGGTCTGTAGGTAAGACCTACTGCTGCATCACAACTCTGGACCCTTGAAGCTCCCTTCGGGTCCGTACGCGGCCGCTCCCTGCCACAGAGGACCCAGGCACTCGATTTCCTGGATACAGGTCGGAAGATGGACGTGATCGCCATTGAGGATCTTGACCGCCGCGACAGGCAGATGAACTGGAACGTCTGCTCCGTCGGATAATAACGCTCCGAGGAGTCAGAATGCCGGAGTCGCCGACCTGCGCATCAACGCCCGCGGGCGAATAGAGCGGTGACCTGCTAGATCTATAGAGGTGTGCATGCGGACCCGGCCACTGCTGACTGGTGGTCCATAACAGCCAGCAGCCGCCACTGGAGGCAAAGGGGGGAACTAATGCTGCCGCCAGGTGGGGGGGAAGGACCCCAGCACCTACGGGGGTGGGGCAGGCAGCTGCCTCTGCTCAGCTCGCATGTTGGGCGGAATAGGTTCAGGTTGGCACCGCCAACTGAAATGGCGTTGCGCCGCGCATTTAAGTTCCTCCGAGAGGCAGGAGACTCGCCCGCGGCCCATCTCGCAAAATGGCGGCTGCCCGCGAGTAACGGAAGTGCGGAGGCGCTCGGGGATGGAACGGATAGTGAGTCATAGGGGTGGAGCTACCACGGGGAGGCTGTGGCCGCATCGCAGTGTCGCCCGCTCCGGGAGCTGCGCCAGATTTGACCGGCGGGGACCCCCGCCCGGTACTGGAACTAGGTAATGAGTAGACGGGTTGTGAGGGTGAGTGACGGGCTCAGCGGACGCGGCCGTGAGCAGGGGGTCGCAGTGGGACCGGCCAAGATGCGGCCAGCTTGGTTTCAGAGAGGGGGGCATAACACGCTCGCAGATGCCGGCACACCTCAGGGGAATTATCTGGGAAAGCCACCTACACCCTCTCTCTAAATGGTCCCGCAGGGCCGCGATAAGGTGGTCCCCATGATACCGGGAGGAAAGCGCCCAGGAAAAAATTCTCCAATTATAGCTCCACAGCTATGCCAAGCTTGAGGTGAGTTCAAGAGGGCTACTCTAGACCCCAACCCCCCCTTTTAATACCCTGAAGGGGGGGGGGGGTGATTGCTGGGAGAGGGATGGGGAAAAACTCTGCCCAAGGCGACACGACATTCCCACCCACTCCTAAAGTGCAGCTTAACCCTATTTATGCCTGACTACAGACTATGGACACCAACAGTCCCGTGTGTACTCTTCTTATACGTCGGGTACACTCCAGGAGCTATTGTTAGAACTCAGCCATTAAGTGTATACTAAGATACAGTAATACGTAGATTCGAAGGAGTTTCTTCTGCCCTACACTGTACAGGTATCTTATAAAACTCTCGTAAGCACACAGTAAATTACTACTACTCTTGTTCTGTAACACACACCACAGCACAACACCATAATACTCATTCATATTATGGCACAGTACAATATTACTTTCCTGTGTATATGGACAACTGCACAGTACTAGTTACCCATACTATACCTGTATATATGGAACCACTGCTCGGTACTACTCTCTTACACTGTATATAAAGCACAGCAAGTACTACTACTCCATTCCTTTAATATAGGGACATCACAGTACTCCTATCCTATCCTGATATATGGACAAACACTGCTCTGGTAACTAACTACTCTTACACTGTTATAAAGCACAGCACAGTACTATACGCTTATCACGTATATATGGGCACACACAGTACTACTACCTCTTATCCTGTATATATAAGGCACAGCACAGTACTACTTACTCCATATCACTATACATATGGTCACAGCCACAGTACTATACCCCTCCTGTATATATGGGCACAGCACAGTACTACTAACCCCCTTATCCTGTATATATGGGAACATCACAGTACTACTACTCTATCCTGGTAGATGAGATACGCCTACAACTACTACTCCGATCCTGTATATTATGGGCACAAGCACAGTGTCAGGCATCTGGGTCAGTGCACCGCCCCTGGACCCCGGCGGGAGGTGGTATACCGGGACTGGACCAGAATCTAAAGTTGCACCGGCGTCCTTCACAGAGCCCGTCACAAAGCGGGATACGTCTGACTGCGGCAGGGCCACAAGGTCATTCCACGGTGCGACTAGCCGAGCCGGTGGGAGCCAAGGTCGAGGAATCACAATTCAGAACGTCTCGTAGTCAGGATCGAACTGGTAGTCAAGGAGCGGCAGAGATGCAGAGTCCAAGGTTCACGTCCAAGTCAATAAAAGGAAGATCAAGATAAGTTACGAATGGTAAACAAACGCAGGGAATTTGGTGATCACAAGGGAAGCTTTTCTCTAGAGGCTCGGTAGTTCAAAGCTCAAGGCGGGGAGTGATGGGAGCTTCCAGATCGAATAGAAACCAGAAGTGGCGTGGCATCAGCTGTGCACGGCCCTTTATCCTCTTATCCTTTACTATATTGGCCACAGTACTACGTATCTAGTATAGAGCAGTGGTAGGGTGCAACCAGAATAATGGAGAACGGGCGCCACAATTCATGAATCGGCGCACTTCTGCACACTACACTGGGGAGCTTCACAATAGAGCACCTTGCACTGTTTTTGATAAATGTGCGGCCATAGTGTTGAACTCAGCTGAGACCATATGCACAATGATGAAATTCAAGTGCATTTTAAAAATGTACTTTCTAGCCAATTGGAGAATCTCCTCCCGAAACAGATGTGTTAGACGGCTGGTAGACGCAACAAATATTCTGCCACCCTACAAGCATTTACGGACTAACCCATCTGCGTTGTGTTGAGTATACTCGTTGAAGATACTCCTGATGCACTTGACATACATTTTAGAATGCAATTCAACAGCACGTTGTTGTGAACATGGAATTGGAGTCCAGCATAAGGTATGACCTCTATTAAAATCCATCTGTGGCTCTGCCAGCACCACACACACTGTGTCCTCATATTCCACCTCAATTCCTGACCTCTCTTACCCCTTCTATTGTAAACCCCCCATCTTTCCCTCAATTGTGACCTTTTCTCATCTCTCCCTCTTATTGTGGCCCCCCTCTTGCCCCATGATATGCACAACTCCCAACTTTTGCTGAAGAAATAGAGGGACAAAAGAAACATTTGGTGCTTTTAGACCACGCTCATTGCCCTGCTATTGCCCTAATGCCAAGCTAGATATTATTATCCTTAATGGATCCCACATAGTACTATACGCCCTCTTCTTCTGGTCAAACCCCCCATTTATACATATAATACCCCCATCTTATTTTACCCCTTGATTTGGCCCCCACACACTATTGCATTAGTTTTGTACTCCTAGAACTCCCTTCATATTATGGCTCCTGTCCTCCATCCCCTCATACTTGGACATCCTGTCTCATCCCTTCATATTGTGACATCCTGTCCTCAATCCCCTTCATATTGTGACCACCTGTCCGCCATTCCATTCATATTGGACTCCTTGTCCTCGATCCTCCCGGAGTGCTTCCTGTCCTCCCCCCACCTACATAGTGTGGACATTGTCCTCTAGTCCCCCCTTCCAGTGGATAGAGGGGCCTCCTCTCCTCCATAGGTTTAGCCTCTGATCCTCCATTCCCTTCATATTGGGGCCTCTTGTCCTCCATCTTCCTTCATAATATATTGTGACCGTTTTCTGTAACGTTTAAATAACAAAAAAAGTTACTTAATTTCTCTTGTTCCCCGCGGCAGTCCTGCTCCATCTTCTCCTTGCTACTTCAACAGGTTGTCTTAAGAGAAGCAGACATGTATGGAGGCTCCAGTGAAGCTAATCCACCTCATTCTGCTTCCTTATGCTCGGCTGCTTTGTGGTATGAGTTCTGGTCAATCTCCCACTCAGGGACTACTCGTCCCTGTCTCAGTCCTGTGGTTGTATTCTGTTGCTCCATGTGAACACTTTGGTGGTTTCACGGTGCTTGCTCCCGCGATCCCTGTCTCGGATCGCGGGTGCACCCGTGCTCTCCAGGTTTCCGGGCCGGCGGCACTCCACCTTCCCAGCTCCAGCGGCCGTCCTCCGAGCCTCCCACGCTCGGCGCGCCGGCTCGCGAGATTTAAAGGGCCATGCGTCAATAATTGGCGCTGGCCTGTATTTAAATTTCAGGCCTCTTTCCTTTGGCCTTGCAGGATCTTCAAGTCTCCCCATTGAAGTGAAGGCTTCCGTGTTCCTGCGTTTCCCGGCTGTCCGAGTTCCTGTGACGCATTCCTGTGATTGCGTCCTGTGCATTCCTTGCTTCTCTGTGTGATCCTGCGATTCTGCAGTTCCTGATTCTTCCTGTGATTTCCTGCTTTCCTGTGTTCCTGCTCCTTGCCAGTCTCATCTGACGTGAGTGTGTCTCCCTGTATACAACCTGTGCAGCCACCGAAGGCCACGTGCACCTGTGGAACGACCTGGTGAATCCGCAGCAGCGCAAAGTCCATCCCGCTTTGCGGCGGGCTCTGGTGAACACCGGGGGTTCCACTTAGACTCCGTCCCAGGCGGCTAGTACCACTCCACGCTGTGGTCCAGAGGGTCCCACAGCTCTGGCCTGACAACCTGGTCTATTCCGGTTTCTGTTCAGTCCTGCGTTGGTATTCTGTGGCTTCCAGTGTGAACACGGGTTAATACCTGTATTTCTTACCTGTCCGCTCCACCATCCATCAGCTGCCAGAACAAATAAGTGCCCCTGTCATGTTGTAGGGTTCACTGCGGGACTGTCAGTTAGTTTCCCAGTTTTGGGTTCGCCCTTTTCAAGGCTTTTATCCATGCTTTAGGCAGTGGCCTTAGCCCGCAGGACTGTCGCAGGGGAGTTCGTCACCACTTACCCTAGTCTGCACAGCTAGGCAGAAGCTTGGTTATTTGGTGGCGCGTTTCTGGAAAGGTGCTGACATCCCATTTATTCACTTTATATTGGTCGTCTACAACATCCCCTAGCCCTGATGGGAAACCTGTAAGACCCGATGCCCAAAACTGCAACCCAAACCAATAATTACTATCGCAAGTGCCAGGTAGCTAATTAATTACCTGAAAACTGACGGTTTTTAGTTTAGAATCAATAAAATTGATACATCCCATCAGAGGCAGGCTTCCCTCCCTGCGCGTTTTTTCGCTTTCAAAACTCCTATACTTGTTTCATTCGTGTGACATTGGGAGAGGCAGCAGCCTATACCCACCTGAAACGCCACTTTTACCCATTTTACTCATATAAAAGAGTATAAAATAATAAAAGTTAGCAAAGGTACACCAGTGCCTCAAAATTGTAGCAATGAAATGACACAACGGCTCATTACAGAAAAAAATCACACCTCCCCAGCTCCGTGCAGAATTCCGCCGGGCTGTGGGATTTGCAAGTGGTAGGGTTTCGGGAAGTTTCCGCGGCTTGTGGGCGAAGTTTTAGGGGGGGGCGGGGAGGCGGGCAGGAACCCGTCGTTTCCTCCGGCTTTCTGCTCTTTCTGCACACAGTAAGGTCCAGCAACTGGCCAGCATAATTGACTATCGTCCTGCCAGCGCTGGGACAGCTTACGCTGTGCGCTGCAGTCATCAGTTGTGACCCCCCAGGAGCAGGCCAGGTGTCAGCCGCCCTGCTCTGTCATCGATTTTACACATCTCGGGACGCGGCTCTGAACTGCTTAAACCTGAGTTAAATCAAAGGACCGCGTGCCAGCACTGAGGCTCTGCGGCCCTCCTGGACCGCGTGCCATGGGTTTGCCATCGCTGCCCTAGCCTTTTCTTTGGCCTGGGATAAAGCCAGGGCCCGGAATACCTGAGTGGTGGCGGTTTGCGGCCTAGGGACGCTAGTGTCACGGTGCTTGGTATGGGGAACCGGGGGTCTTTTTTGTTTTCCTACAGCCTCGGCAGGTTCTCCAGCAGGGGTGGTGTTGGCAAGTTCTCCCTGGGGCAACCCCGTTTGGGGTTTGGAGTAGAGTCCCTTTGGCGGGGAAATAGTGGTGCACCCGTGATGGTGACAAGCACGAGAATATGGACCAGACGGAGGCAGACTATAATAAAATAACTTAGATTCTTTAGTGGAACGACCGGAACGGTGGATTACGTGCCAAACGAATCTTTGAACCAAAAAAAAATATTGAGAATGCTGGAGATGTCAGTTGGAGAGGAGCCACAGGATAGATCACCAGCCTGGATGCAAGGCCAGGGCTTGGGACGATAGGCGGTCCTAGTAGTATGCCTTCAGGCTTGTCCTGGGTGTGCTTCAGATATCACCCTTGAAGAAGGATGATACCCCTTCTCTCACTAACTAACCTCTCAGAGATGCTCAATACATGAGCTGAGCTCTGGCTGACACTTGACAACTGTACTGGTCTGGGGTCTCTTCACACGAGCTAACTACACTCCTCTCAGTCTGAGCTAGACGGAACTGAGCTCTAACTTCCTGAACCAGGGGTTTTATCACCCCACTTGGTCAGGTCAATCAAATCAAAACACATTGATTGGGCACGATGAATAATCACTCACATAAAACAATTAACTCTGCTTCCCAGGCGGAGGAGATCGTTGATGCATTTCCCCCGTGTGTGTGTAGTGACCTGACTTGGGGTTATCAGACTCCTCACAGTTGCAAGCTTACATGTACGAACGTTCGCACAATCCCTGCTGCTTGCATCGGCAGGGGTGTTTGTTGCAGGTCCTTTCCTCCTCCTTTCCCTTATTTCATCCCAATTCAAGAAAATAAACAACCACATACTCCGGTCCACGTTTCCATCCCAGCTCTCCTCTTCTCTTCTTTCACTGCTATTCTGTTTAGAAAACTCTGAGCATCATCTTATTCACCTGTGTCCAGAGGATGCCTGATAGAGTTGATAGTTCTTATGTCACTGTAGATGGGGGCGCGTTCATGACTGGGGAGGAACCACGAATTGTCGGAGGCCCACCAGGGTTTTTCCACCGTGCACAGTGGAAGGTCCAAACACAGTAAGGTAAGCGGTGGGGGCTGCGCAGGATCAACCTAGCAACGAGGAATAAATGGGTCAGTACTGCAGACAGTACAACATTCTTATACCGTCTTGAGTATCAAAGGTCCACATGAGGGGCAATTAAAAAAAAGAAGGTCTGTCCTCTATGTGTAAGCTGAAGATGTGTTCAACTAATTATCCGGTAGATCTCCATTAGACACAATTACAGGGCCAATAGAGTAAAACGATCATTAAGTTTTTAAACCTATTTTGTTAGGAGAGGGGTGTGAGTCACAGCAGCTAGCTCCACCCCCACAGAGAGGCTGATCACACGATAGAAGAGAACATAAGATTAACAAGTACAAATCATCAAGGATTGGAATCTGTCCAGAACTCGATCCCCGGCTTTGTCTTGTGCATGGAAGTGTCCGGAGGCTTGCAGCATTGAGACAATAGGAACGACTACTACTAACACATCTGACACAGAATTTTTTAAAGGATATAAACTAAAAATGTTTTATTTTATCTACACTATCAGTGAATTTCTACCTTTCAGCTTCTTTGCTACATGAATATTGTACAATGTTAGTTTCTGAGAAATATGTTTAACCAACAAGAGAAATATTATTCTGCCTAACTACGAAGGATTCTCAAGTCTGCGCCTGATGTGAGTAGGTCGAACACTTACTTACTCTGCTTTCGGTTGTATTATCTATATTAGTAATCTGTGTATAACATCAACAAGCAAATACACCCCCAAAAATGGTAAAACAAAAGCCATGCAGTATTTGGTTGTAGTCCACAATAGCCTAGGACTAAAGTACAATAAATTATCAATATCCAGAGGTCCGTTTGTAACTAGGGGTCGTATGTAAGTCGAGTGTTCTTAAGTAGGGGACCGCCTGTATAAGGTTGATGCCACACGTCCCGTTTTTGAGCATGCGTTTTCAGTCCTATTAAGACAAACAGGTTCAAAGCAGCCAAACGAATTGGTAAACAGTAAAAAACGGATGTGTTTTAAAAAAAGAGTTTTTAAACGGACTGAAAACGCATGCTTTAAAATCGTCCAAAAATTTTTGTTTTAGGAACGTTTGTGTTTTACATGTCACCTGCAACTTTTGGACCATGTTCTGGGTCGGAGAGTTAATATGTGACCAGAATAGTCACAGAGGATCAAATGTTCATCCTCTTCTCCATTACTAAAAATAAAAGATCTGTCAATACATGATAATCGGAGATGAAGTCTGTTTCCGATTGTCCTGGGTAGGAGAGGCTTATTAACATGAACATAAGTTTATGTTGCCACTTCTGTAGGTTTAGCAGATAATATTTGTTTTATATACATATGCTCACTCTCTGCAGCCCCTCTGTCTCCTCCCTGCCAAGGCTGGAGAGAGGGGGCACAACCAGTGTCGGACAGGGGTTCCTTAGGCCCACCAGAGAAAATCAATCTGGGGGGCCCACTCTTCATTATCCCCCAGGAAATATACTCTAGCAGCCTTCAAATTGGGTTGTTTTTTGATTGACCTCTCGGGTTCATTATTGGGTTAAGCCAGGGCCCACTGGAGGATCCTCTGGTATTCTGGTGGGCCAGTCCGACATGGGGCACAACTCAGCGGTCAGTGACCTTGGATCAGCAGAACCTATAAGAATGATCACATACATGAGAAGATGCTTTATCAGAACTGTGATTCTGGGGCTCTCAGTAGCCAGAACATATTAGATAGGTCTTGGCTACTGAGAAGTAACCCTGTGAGGATGTATCATATACGTCCTAGGCAGGATAAGGGTTCATGGCTGTGAGGATGTATCATATACGTCCTAGGCAGGATAAGGGTTCATGGCGTTGTCCAATTTTAGAAAATAAATAAAATTGTTTATGTAATGATAAGTCCACAAATAACATGATCATTCTGGAATAAGTTTTCATTTTCTGTCTGGCAGATCGCAGCCATGGTGCTGATGGGAAAACAAGTACGGAAGGAAGTTTCTCAATTTTTTAGTGAAACAATATCACAGTTGACCTCATAGTTTAGAGCAGTGGTTCTCAACCTTTGCAATACTGTGACCCCGCAATACTGTTCCTCATGTTACGGTGACGCCAAACCATGTGATTCTCTGCAAAAACGCAATGAAAACGTGGCCTTTGATGGCTTTAGGTGACCCCTGTGTGTTGGTCGTTCGACCCCCACTGGGGTCGCGACCCACAGGTTGAGAACCGCTGGTTTAGAGCAATGACATTCCTGCTCTATAACATGCTGCCTGCGGATAGCACACTATATATAATCTACTCAGCTCCTCCTGCTGTATAACATGCTGCCTGTATATAGGACACTATGTACAATCTGCTCAGCTCCTCCTGATCTATAACATGCTGCCTGCAGATCAGACACTATGGGGCTCATTTACCAAGGGTCCTTTGGCCGCGATTCCGTCAACTTTTCCCGATTATTTCGGATTTGCGGTTTTGCGTCAAATTGCCCCAGGTTTTGGTGCACGCAATCGGATTGTGTCGCATTTGCGCCGGCTTGCATGCGACGGAAATGGGGGGCGTGGCCATCGGAAAACCCGACGGATTCAGAAATACCGCAGTATCTTTTTAAAAAATTGTGTCGCTTGACACGCACTTACATGCACCGTTAAGAAGATGGTGAACTCCGGCGGACCTCGGTGCAGCTGCGACACCTGCTGGATATCGGACGCACAACCTTAGTGAATCCCGTCAGAACCTGAATCCACGTCGGACAACGTGCCGCGGGATCACAAATGAGCCCCTAAGTCCAACTTGACAAGTTTCAACAAACATGAATATGATGTTATGAAGATCTTTACTGTGAATTAAAAGAAGATTCGTGACTACAGATTTCCCAGAAGATGTTGTACAGAGCAGCGACTATCGGGGTCTTTATTCTGTCTTGAATCGTGATGAATATATTCTAGTGGTAAAACTATAGCATGGATAACCTTATAGTGTAACATGGATTGGTTTATCTACATGTCTGTAAGAATAATCAATAAATTGAATGAAATAGCCAGACTATTGGTAGTAAACCCATTAACTCTTAAATAACTTATAGATTGCACTTTGGCAACATAATAACTAAAACATACCCTTCAAATAAACGGAGGCAGAGGCTTGTTGTTGGGTGTAAAACGGTCACAGCATATTTTAATGGCACATCCTTGTGGCAAACAGCTTCCAATTTTAAACCATCAGGTTTTATAAGGCACCAACGGTAAACATTTTTCACACCACCACCAGGAGCGGTATGCCCAGCCGGACTCCAGGCTGGCAAGTCGTCCACCTGGTACACACTCATCTCCTTTTTTCCGCCAGCTGTGACTTTCAATATATAAAGAATAACAAATCCAACATAACATAGCAGCAACAAGAACAGTATAAAAATACAAAACATAAAAAAGGGGAGGGAGGGCGGGAAGCTTGAGGTGAAGTTCAAAGAGGGCTACTCTAGACCCCAACCCCCCCTTTTATACCCTGAATTGATTGCTGGGAGAGGGAGCGGGAAAAACTCTGCCCAATGGGACACAGAGCATCCCATTCACTTCCTAAAGTGCATGCTTAACCCTATTTATGCCTGACTAAAGACTATGGACACCAACAGTCCGTGTGTACCCTTCTTATACAGTCGGGTACACTCCAGACTATTGGTAGTAAACCCATTCACTCTTAAATAACTTATAGATTGCACTTTGGCAACATAATAACTAAAACATACCCTTCAAATAAACGGAGGCAGAGGCTTGTTGTTGGGTGTAAAAACGGTCACAGCATATTTTAATGGCACATCCTTGTGGCAAACAGTTTCCAATTTCAAACCATCAGGTTTTATAAGGCACCAACGGTAAACATTTTCACACCACCACCAGGAGCGGTATGCCCAGCCGGACTCCCGACTGGCAAGTCGTCCACCTGGTACACACTCATCTCCTTTTTTCCGCCACAAGGAGAGCAGTATATTCCTATACTGCACTCCGACCGCCACCCAGCAAAAACAGAGCCTGTTCAATTCCGTCCTGAATGCCCGACAAGAAAATGTCGAGGTCGATGTCATTTAAATGCACTCCGTCCTCCCTCATTAAATTCGCATTGTCCCCTTCAAGCTGCCTGTGGTGAACCACAACACCAAAACGAGATCTAACAAACCTGGCCATACGGGCATTAACTATCCGCCTAGCCCGATCGACGGCCCCCGAATCCCTCGCCCCTTGCCATACCACCCTTGGGACTATCTCGGACCACACTAGGACCATTTCAGAGAAAAAAGAGGAAAGCCTCTCAATATCTGAGCGCATCAGAGTGAGCAGCTCAGGAGCCCTGGTAAGACACAAATCATTCCCCCCAGCATGTATCACTAAAATGACTGGGCCAGCTGCAGAGCCACTGATGTTGACGACCTCCGGAAGAACCTGAGACCACCTCAGGCCCCGAATCCCTCTCCAATGCAGGTTAATTCTTTGGAAACCAAGATTTCACAGCTATGCCAAGCTTGAGGTGAAGTTCAAAGAGGCCTACCCTATACCACAACCCCCCTTTTGTACCCTGAAGTGATTGCTGGGAGAGGGAGGGGAAAAAACTCTGCCCAATGGGGCATAGAGCATCCCACCCACTTCCTAAAGTGCATGCTTAACCCTTTTTATGCCTGACTAAAGACTATGGACACCAACAGTCCGTGTGTACCCTTCTTATACAGTCGGGTTACTACTCTTACACTGTATATAAAAGCACAGCACAGTACTACTACTCTTATCCTGTATATATGGGCACAGCACAGTACTATTACTCTTATCCTGTATATATGGGCACAGCACAGTACTACTACTCTTATCCTGTATATATAGGCACAGCACAGTACTACTACTCCTATCCTGTACATATGGTCACAGCACAGTACTACTACTCCTATCCTGTATATATGGGCACAGCACAGTACTACTACCCTTATCCTGTATATATGGAGACAGCACAGTACTACTACTCCCATCCTGTATATATGGGCACAGCACAGTGTCAGGGCTCTGGGTCAGTGCACCCCCTGGACCACCACGGGAGGTGGTAATAACCGGGACCTGGGACCAGAATCTAAGTTGCACCCGGTCTTCACCAGAGCCCGTCACAAAGCGGGATGGTCTTGCTGCGGCAGGGTGCCACCAGGTCATTCCACAGGTGTGACTAGCCCGCGGTGGCAGCCAAGGTCGAGGTAACAATTCAGGAGTCTCGTAGTCAGGATCAGGCTGGTAGTCAAGGCAGGCGGCAGAGATGCAAAGTCAAGGTTCAAGTCCAAGGTCAAATAAAAGGAGATCAAGATAAGTCAAGAATGGTAAACAAACGCAGGGAACTTGGGAATCACAGGGAAGCTTTCTCTAAGGCTGGTAGTTCAAAGATCAGGCAGGGAGTGATGGGAGCTTCCAGATCGAATAGAAACCCAGAAGTGGCCAGCGGCAATCTGCGGTGCGCTGGCCCTTTAAATCCTCTTATCCTGTATATATTGGCACAGTACTACTATTCTTAGTCAGAGCAGTGTAGGGTGCACCAGAATAATGGAGAACGGGCGCCACAATTCATGAATCTGGCGCACTCTGCACACTACACAGGCGAGCTTCACATAGCGCAGCTTGGACTGTTTTTGATAAATGTGGGCCATACTGCGAACTCAGTCTGAGACCATATTCACAAGATGAAATTCAATTGCATTTTAAAATGTATTTCTAGCCCATCTGGAGAATCTCCTCCCTGAACACAGATGTGTTTAGACGCATGGTAAGACGCAACAAATATTCTGCCACCCTACAAGCATTTAGGACTAAACCCATCTGCGTTTGTGGAGATACTCGTGAAGATACTCCTGATGCACTTGAAATACATTTTAGAATGCAATTCAAGCACGTTGAGTGAACATGGACTTGGACTCCAGCATAAGGTATGACCTGTTATTAAAATCCATCTGTGGCTCTGCCAGCTACCACATACACTGTGGTCCCTCATATTCCGACCTCATATTGTGACCTCTCTTATCTCCCTTCATATTGTAAACCCCCATCTTTCCCTCATATTGTGACCTTTCTCATCTCTCCCTCTTATTGTGGCCCCCTCATTGCCCCCACTTATTATGCACAACTCCCAACTTTTGCTGAAGAAATAGAGGGACAAAAGAACATTTTGTGCTTTAGACCACGCTCATTGCCCTGCCTATTGCCCTAATGCCAAGCATAGTATATTATTAACCTTAATGGCTCCCCACATAGTATAATGCCCTCTTCTTCTGGTCAAACCCCCCATTGATACATATAATACCCCATCTTCATTTTATCCCCCTTTATTTGGCCCCACACACATATTGCATTAGCTTTTTGTACTCCTAGACCTCCCTTCATATTATGGCCTCCTGTCCTCCATCCCCTTCATATTATGTCCTCCTGTCCTCCATCCCCTACATATTGTGACCTCCTGTCCTCCATCCCATTCATATTGTGGCCCCCTGTCCTCCATCCCATTCATTTTGTGGCCCCCTGTCCTCCATCCCATTCATATTGTGGCCTCCTGTCCTCCATCCCCTTCATATTGGGACCTCCTGTCCTCCATCCCCTTCATATTGTGACCTCCTGTCCTCCATCCCCTTCATATTGTGACCACCTGTCCGCCATTCCATTCATATTGGGAACTCCTGTCCTCGATCCTCCCTGGTGCTTCCTGTCCTCCCACCCCCTCATATTGTGGACTCTGTCCTCTATCCCCCTCATGTGGATAGAGGGGCCTCCTCTCCTCCATATTGTAGCCTCTGATCCTCCATTCCCTTCATATTGTGGCCTCTTGTCCTCCATCTCCTTCATATATATTGTGACGTTTTTCTGTAACTGTATTAAATAACAAAAAAAGTTACTTACATTTCCCTTGTTCCCCTGCGGCAGTCCTGCTCCATCTTCTTCCTGCTACTTCCACACAGGTGTGCTTAAGAGAAGCAGACATGTATGGAGGCTCCAGGAAGCTAATCCCACATCCTCCTGTTCCTTATGCCTCGGCTGCTTTGTGTAGTGAGTTCTGGTCAATCTCCCAACTAGCTAGGATTTTGGGACAGAGATGGAAAACTGAGACTGTCCCGCTGAATCAGGGATGGTTGGAAACTAAAGTATTGTGCCACCCTCACATCCCACATTGTGGTGCCCTCAACCTACTGTCCCCCTGTAACGTCCGTGCCTAACTTTGCACTATCCACTGTTTGCGGAATAGATGGACGTTTATTTGTGTGTGTGAACTGTGGCTTACTGCATGTCATTACATTAACTGAGCCACACCCTGTTCCTTGCATTTTAGTTCTGCCCAGCAAGGGTTAATGGCTTGATGGACAGTTCCTCCATTGTGCTAGTGGGGGCGTGTCCGGGATCGGCTTTATATACCTGCCTGCTCCCATCTTACCTTGCTGGTTATTTTGAGTCTGTCCTGTGTATAACTTGTTTGATCTTGACCTGACCTGTGTATATCCCGCCTGTACCTGTATCTGGATCTGACCTGTGATAATCTGCCTGAAGACCTGTATATATCTGTCCCTGTCTCAGTCCTGTGTTTGTATTCTGTGCTCCAGTGTGAACACTGGTGTCACGGGTGCTCCCGCGATCCCTGTCTCGGATCGCCGGTGCACCCGTGCCTCTCCAGGTTCCGGTGCCCGGCGGCACTCACCTCTCCCGGCTCCAGCGGCGTCCTCCGCAGCTCCCACGGCTCGGTGCGCGCTGGCTCGCTGAGATTTAAAGGGCCAGTGCACCAATAATTGGCGCTGGCCTGATTTAAATTCCAGCCTCTTCCTTTTGCCCTTGCTGGATCTTCAAGTCTCCCCATGAAGTGAAAGCTCTCCTGTGATTCCTGCGTTCCTGTGATTCCTGCGTTCCTGTGATTCCTGCGTTCCTGTGATTCCTGCGTTCCTGTGCTAGCTCCTGCGATTTCTGACGTGAGTGGTGTCTCCTGTATTACAACCTTGGCAGCCACCGCAGGCCAGTCGCACCTGTGGAACGACCTGGTGGAATCCCGCCGCAGCAAGTCCATCCCGCTTTGCGGCGGGCTCTGGTGAACACCGGGGTTCCACTTAGACTCCGGTCCCAGGTCGGCTAGTACCACCTCCCGCGGTGGTCCAGAGGGTCCACAGACTTCTGGCCCTGACAACTGGTCTATTCCGGTTTCCTGTTCAGTCCTGCGTTTGTATTCTGTGCTCCAGTGTGAACACTGGTCTATACCTGTATTTCCGTTACCTGTCCGCTCCACCATCCACACTGGTCTATACCTGTATTTCCGTTACCTGTCCGCTCCACCATCCAGCAGCTGCCAGACAAAGTAAGTGCCCCCTGTCATGTTGTAGGGTCACTGAGGGACTGTCAGTTAGTTTCCCGATTTTGGGTTCGCCCTTTTCAGGGCTGTTTATCTGCTTTAGGCAGGGCCTTAGCCCGCAAGGATGTCGCAGGGTGAGTTCGTCACCACTTACCTAGTCTGACAGCTAGCGCCAAGCCTGGTTATGGTTGCGCGGTTTTCTGGACAGGTGCTGACACCCCCATTATCTTCACTTTATATTGTCGGTCTACAACATCCCCTAGCCCAGTGATGGCGAACCTTTTAGAGACCGAGTGCCCAAACTGCAACCCAAAACCTAATTACTTATCGCAAAGTGCCAGTACGGCAATTTAACCTGAAAACTGACGGTTTAGTTTAGAATCAATAAAATGATACATTCCCAATCAGAGGCAGCTTCCCTCCCATTGCGTTTTATTCGCATTTCAAAACTCCTATACTTGTTTCATTCGTGTGACATTGAGGAAGAGGCAGCAGTCCTATACACACTGAAACGCCACTTTTACACCATTTTACATCATATAAAAGAGTAATAAAATAATAAAAGTTATCAAAAGGTCACACAGTCCTCAAAATTGTAGCAATGAAAACAACGGCTCATTAAGAAAAAAATCACACCTCCCCAGCTCCGTGCAGAATTCCGCCGGGCGGTGGGATTTGCAGTAGTGGGTAGGGTGTTCTGGGAGTTTCCGCGGCTTGTGGGCGAAGTTTTAGGGGAGGGGCGGGAGCGGGCAGGAAACCCGCTTTCCTCCGGCTTCTTCTGTTCTGCACACAGTAAGGTGCCCAGCACTGGCAGCATAATGACATCATTACGCTGCCAGCGCTGGGACGCTTACCGTCCTGTGCGCTGCAGTCATCAGTGTGACAGAGCAGGCAGTGTCAGCGCCCTGCTCTGTCATCGATTTTAGCAGTCTCGGAGCGCGGCTCTGATACTGCTTAAACCTGAGTTAAATTCAAAGGACCCGCGTGCCAGCACTGAGGGCTCTGCGTGCCCTCTCTGGCACGCGTGCCATAGGTTCGCCACCGCTGCTATAGAAGATGGCATGCAGAGGCAGCGGCAGGCTAGAGAGTGTCATGGCGACATACCCTAAATGGACTCAGGCTTCAAACCAATGGGTGGCAGAGAGGAACCAAAGGAGGTGAGCAAGAAGCGCTGAAATGATTTCCTATGCGAACAAAAGCATGGTGGCGACATAGTGACCAAGTTCCATAACGTATCTGGTGAAACACCCGAAAAATGAGCCTGACACTGCTCGTTTGATAAGGTGACCACATGTGGAGGCAGCCATGGAGACGACTTCCATGATTAAGAGTGACAGTATGGGGCATCCATATGCTATGATTGAAACTTCAGGTCTCGAGCATGGCGGCGACAGATGCGCCGAGTTCCATTATATATCTGGTGAAACACCTGAAAATTCTGCCTGACACAGCTCGTTTGCTAAGGGGATGATGTGCTGTATATCCTCTCGCGCTCCAGCGTCTGGGGTATAGACAGTTGAAAGTTGCGCATGGAGACATTGGTGGACGCTGTGGAGGATCGTGGAGGCGAAATGGACAGGAAACAGCAGGGCCAGTATGCATGGATGCCTCTGAGACTGCCTAATCTTGGGATGGAGCTTTCGCCTGTCCAAGCCCCTGTCTCTAGGCTCCTCTCCACCCAAAATGGGCTTGGGGGCCAGAAGCGTTTCCTTTGAAAAAAGTATCATTTTCAAAGCAGGCGGGGGCTACAAACAGCACTTCTAAGAACGTTTTGGATAAGATCAAGTGTAGTACTGTTCTTATAAGTTTTGGTTATGGCGGGTGAGGGGAATGTAAACAGATGCGCAAGAAGAGCTGAAATAATATCGGTAAATGATAAAAGTTTGCCAGTATATTCTGTGGATAACACACAGGGTGGCGACAAAGTTAACAAGTTTGATGTGGAAGCCATGAAAACAACCCAAAATTCTGCCTGACACAGCTCGTTTGCTAAGGGAACGATGTATGGAGGCAGCTATATGGACGACTTTGGGAGGCAGCTATGGAGATGATTTGTGGAGGTAGCAATGGAGACAACGTGTGGAGGCAGCTATAAAGACGACGTGTGGAGGCTGCTATGGAGACAATTAAAATTGGATAGTGCCTGTATGTGGCATTCCAAAAAAGTTTTCAAACCAGAGGAACAGGTAGGTGGTCCTCCAGAAAAATTAAATTATGGGGACCGGAGGGCTGTCCTACAGCCTGGCAGGTCTCCAGCAGGGTGGTGTTGGCAAGTTCTCCCTGGGGCAACCCTTTGGGGTTTGGAGTATGAGTCCCTTTGCGGTGGATAGGGTGACCCGTGATGGTGACAGCCGTAGTATCAGGGACCAGACGGAGGCAGACGTTATATAAAAGTAACTTACAGTTCTTTATTGGAACCGACAGGAACGGTGGATAACGTGCCAAACGAATCTTGAATAAATATTAGAATGCTGGAGATGCAGTTGGAGAGGGAGCCACAGGAATAGATCACCAGCCTGGATGCAAGGGCAGGCTGGGAGATAGCTGTGTCCTAGTAGGATGCTTCAGCTTGTCCTGGGTTGCTTCAGATATCACCCTTGAAGGAAGGATGATACCCCTTTCTCTCACTAACTAACTCTTCAGAGCTGCTCAGACAATGAGCTGAGCTCTGGCTGCACTCTGACCAACTGGTCTGTTCTGGTCTCTTCACACTAGCTAACTACAACTCCTCTCAGTCTGAGCTAGACTGGAACTGAGCTCTAGAACTTTCCTGACCAGGGGTTTTATCACTCCCACTGGTCAGGTCAATACAATATCAAAACACATGTGATTGGCCGATGGAATAACATCACATAAAACAATTAACTCCTGCCTTCCCAGGCAGGATCTATTGCTGCAGTGTTCCCCGTGTTGTGTAGTGACCTGCTGTGGGGTTGATCAGACTCCTCACAGGTTGCAAGCTACATGTACGAACGTATTCGCAACAATCCCTCTGCCTTGCATCGGCAGGGGTGTTGCAGGTCCCTTTCCTCCTCCTTTCCTTATTTCATCCCAATTCAAAAAGAATAAACACCACATACTCACCTGTCCACGTTTCCCGCGGTGGCAGCCAAGGTCGAGGTACCAGTTCAGGAAACAGTTTCATAGTCAGGATCAGTCTGGTAGTCAGGGCAGGCGACAAGGTTCAAGTCTGGGGATAAACAACAGGAGATCAAGGCAAGGCAGGAATGGGAAACAAACACAGGGAACTCGGGAATCACAGGGAAGCTTCCTCTAAGGCTGGTAGTTCAAAGATCCGTCGCGGAGTGATGGGAGCCGCCAGATTAATTAGAAACCCAAAAGAGGCCAGTGGCAATCAGCGGTGCACTGGCCCTTTAAATCCCCGAGTGGCAGCGCACGCACCCTAGAGAGTGGGTATGCGCGTGTGGCCTAGCCGGGACGGGGGCAGGATCGTGGAAAGGTAAGTGCGGGCCGGGGACTCCGCCACAGAGAGGGGCACGGGTGAGTCTATGATCCGTGACATGGATCGCAGGGACAACCGTGACACACAATACTACTACTTTAGCCTCTATAAATGGACATTATTATGGAATAACTGTAACATGGACATGCACCACACTGTACTCCTTATCCTATCCTGTATTGTATATATTGGCACAGCACATTACTACTACTCTTATCCTGTATATATTGGCACAGTACTACTATTCTTAGTCAGAGCAGTGTAGGGTGCATTCATGAATCTGGCGCACTCTGCACACTACACAGGCGAGCTTCACATAGCGCAGCTTGGACTGTTTTTGATAAATGTGGGCCATAGTGTGAACTCAGCCTGAGACCATATTCACAATCTCCTCCCTGAACACAGATATGTTTCGACCTAAACGCTTGCGTTTTGTACGCCGGAACAAATATTCTGCCACCCCACAAGCATTAAGGACTAAACCTTGAATCTGCGATCATGTAGATACTCGTGAAGATACTCCTGATACACTTTTAGCATGCAATACAAGCGCCTTATGTGAACATGGAATTGGAGTCCAGCATAAGGTATGACCTCTTATTAAAATCCATCTGTGCCTCTGCCAGCTACCACATACACTGTGGTCCCTCATATTGTGACCTCTCTCATCTCCCTTCATTTTGTAAACCCTCATCTTTCCCTCATATTGTGACCTTTCCCATCTCTCCCTATTATTGTGGCCCCCCTCATCTCCCCCTCTTATTAAGTAGAGGGTCAAAAGCACATTTTGTGCTGTAGACCACAACCATTGCCCTGCCTATTGCCCTAATTCCATGCATAGTATATTATTAACCTTACTGGCTCCCCACATAGTATAATGCCCTTTTCTTGTGGTCAACCCCCCATTGATACATATAATACCCCATCTTCATTTTATCCTCCTTTGTTTGGGCCCACACACATATTGCATTAGCTTTTTGTACTCCTACACTCTCCCTTCATATTATGTCCTCCTATCCTCAATCCCCTTCATATTTTGACCTCCTGTCCTCCATCCCATTCATATTGTGGCCATCTGTCCTCTATTCCCTTCATATTGTGACCACCTGTCCTCCACCCCATTCATATTAGGACCTCCTGTCCTCAATCCCCTTCATATTGTGACCTCCTGTCCTCCACCCCCTTCATATTGTGGCCCCCTGTCCTCCATCCTTTTATATTGTGACCTCCTGTCCTCCATCCCATTCATATTGGGACCTCCTGTCCTCGATCCTCCCTTGTGCTTCCTGTCCTCCTATCCCCTCATATTGTGGACTCTGTCCTCTATCCCCCCCATGTGGATAGAGAGGCCTCTTCTCCTCCATATTGTAGCCTCTGATCCCCCATTCCCTTCATATTGTGGTCTCCTGTCCTCCATCTCCTTCATATTCTGGCTTCATGTCCTCCATCCCTTTCGTATTGTACCCCCCTGCCCCCTGTGACTGTATTACATAACAGAAAAAGTTTATTACATTTCCCTTATTCCCCTGCGGCAGTCCTGCTCCATCTTCTTCCTGTTACCTCCACACAGGTGTGCTGAAGAGAAGCAGACATGTATGGAGACTCCAGGAAGCTAATCCCACATCCTTATGCCTCGGCTGCTTTGTGTAGTGAGTTCTGAATCTCCCAACTGGCTAGGATGTCGGGACAGAGATGTAAAACTGAGACCGTCCCACTGAATCTGGGATGGTCGGAAACTATGTATTGTGCCACCCTCACCTCCCACATTGTGGCGCCCTCAATCGACTGTCCCCCATTATCTCCACTTTACATTGTGGGCCCCTTTCCTCCTCCTTTCCTTATTTCATCCAAATTAAAAAATAATAAACACCACATACTCACCCGTCCACGTTTCCCGACAGCTCTCCTCTTCTCTTCTTTCACTGCTATTTACTGTGTGCAAACTCTGCAGCATCATCTTATTCAACTCTGTGTCCAGAGGATGCAGATAGAGTTGAAGTTCTGTCACAGTGGATGGGGATGGAGTCAAAGACCGTGGGAGGAGCCAAGAGTTGTCAGGGCTCACCAGTGTTTTCACCGTACACAGGTGGGCCAGTCCCACCACAAGGGTAAAGCAGCGGGGGCTGCCAGAGATCAACCCAGCAAGAGGAATAAATGGGTTCAGCTGCAGACAGTCACAACATTCTTCATTACCTCTCGATTATAAAAAGGTCACATGAGGGCACTGAAAACTTGAAGAAAAAGAAGGTCTGTCCTACGTGTAAGATGAAAATGTATCCAACTAATGTATCCGGTATATCCATTAGATCAGCAATTAACAGGGTCCAATAGAGCTAAAATGATCATTAATTTTTTAACAAATTTTGCTTAGGGAGGGGTGAGTCACAGCAGCTAGGTCTCCACCCTACACAACGGAGAGGCTGATCACAGATAGAGAACAAAGATTACAAGTAACATAATCATTCAAAGGATTGGATCTGGTTCCAGAACTCGGATCCCCGGCTTGTCTTGTGCATGGAAGCTGTCCGGTGGCTGCAGCAGTGACGCAGGTAAGGCACGGCTACTACTAACACATCTGACACTGATTTTTTAAGATATAAACTAAAAATGTTTTATTTTATTACAATATCCAGTGAATTTCTACCTTTCAGCTTCTTTGATTACATGAATATTGTACAATGTTAGTTTCTGGAGAAATATGTTTAACCACAAGATATAATATATTCTTCCTAAGAAGGATTCTCATAGTCTGCGCCTGATGTGAGTATGTCTCTACACTTACTACTCTGCTTTCTGTATTGTCTATGAATAATTTGTGTAAGTAGAAAGTCATCTTTCTTGTGTTATAGTTAATATAAAATAATCATCAGCTTGTGTGATAGGTCACAATTTTTCCTCAGTTTTTAAAGGGGATGTGACACTAAAGACATTTCAGGACAATGGAGGGTTCAACCACTGAGACCAGTGTCTTGGGGTCCATCTTCCATTAACCCTTTTTAAAAAGAAACTAGAAGTCTGCACTTGGTTGTATTCTCCTAGTCCTAGAATACAGGATCTGGTTAGAACCTGGGGCCCACCGGATCCTTTGATGCTCTGGTGGGCCAGTCCGACTCTGACTAGGATCCTTCTTAGGACCCCTAAGCTTGTCTTCCTGGTTATTCCTAATGTCTATTGATTTGGTAATTTTTTTTCCTCTGGGTTTTTGAGTTTTGACTTTTCCTATTTGTTTGTTTGTCTTGTCCTCGTCTGTTGTTTTTGCAATTAAAGGGAACCTACCACCACATATCTACCTATAAAGGTAGATCGGGTGGTAGGTACATCTACAGGACGTGAGGATAACCCTTTTAAGGGCTAATCCTCACGCCCCCATAATCTTTTGATAACTTTTATTTCGCTAATATATAAATTTTCTAAAGAGACTACTGGGGCGTGGATTAGCCGGAGCTGAGGCTACACGGCACAGCTACTCCCCGCCCCAGTAGCCTCTTTTATCCTCCCACTAGATAACTTTGGCGCGCAGCTTCTCATAGCTGCGCCCCCTCGTCTGTGCATGCGCAGAACAGCATGCCTGTGGCTGCATAGTCACTGCTCTTATGCTGGAACCACTGTGCATGCTATGAGGAGCTGCGCGCCAAAGTTATCTGGTAGGAGGATAAAAGAGGCTACTCTTTTAGCGAAATAAAAGTTATCAAAAGATTGTGGGGATGTGAGGATTAGCCCTTAAAAGGGTTAGCCTCACATCCTATAGATGTACCTACCACCCGATCTACCTGTATAGGTAGATATGTGGTGGTAGGTTCCCTTTAAAGAAAATCTACCATTTGCTTTCATGCATTATGAACCAAACATACCTTAAGAATGCTGTAACTACACCGATGCAGAAACATACTTTGTTTAATCCCCAAGCCGATTGCTTTCTGCTCAGTTTCATGTGACTTGGGAGGAGATTTTTTTTATAGGTAGATGAGTGAGATTTCACATTAAAGAGGAAATTCTAGAAAGGACATTTCATACCTGATCTGAGGGGGCTGCTAGTTTGTGGGATAAAAGTAGGTGACAGGTTTGCTTTAAGCTACACCCCTGTCTTTGCTGATGTTTTAATAAAACAGGTCTTGATATTCCCCGGATTGCAGCAAAACTGCAAGTGCACAGAGGGCGGGACTTTACTCTGAAGTGCTCTGGATATTGTGGTTCGAGCAGCTCAAAGTGATGTATCTGGTTGTACAGAAAATATGAAGTGTCTGTATATAAAATAAGTTTTCATTTTCTGTCTGGCAGATCGCAGCCATGAGTAACGAATCGGCAAACAAATTTTCCGAAAGGATGTGTTACTTTTTCTGGGACATGGTCAACGTCCAAGAACTGAGCGCTCTAACGCCTAGCACAAGCCACCCCACCGCCCTCCAGTACTCCAGCTTTGTGCTCTCCATAGTCTCCTGTATCATCGGATATGCCGGTAACCTTATCGTCATCTTCATCACTGGATTCCTGATGAAGAAGAAGAAGTCGACCATCTGGTTCCTGAACTTGGCTCTGGCGGACTTCACCTTCCTTCTCTTTCTACCACTTCATGCCGTGTCCATATTCGAGGCAAACTGGTCGTTTGGGCCCAACATGTGTAAATTATACAACTTCCTCACCTTTGTGAATATGTACGCCAGTATCTTCATCCTCACAGCACTGAACATTGATCGGGCCATGTCCATAGCTAAACCCATATGGCACATGAGGTTTGTGTCCCGTATGATTAGTTATAGTGTATGTGCACTTATCTGGGTGGTAGCCGCCATATCTAGTGTCCCTGCCGTCATCTACAGCGATGTGTTTTCTTATGGTGACACATCTCAATGCATTCTGTATCCTGAAGACCTCACCAGCATCGCATATACCGCTACTGACCGAAATGCAAGTGAAGATTACAGGAATTCTGAACGGGAGGATTGTGATGGTTACAATGATCCAGAAATGCTCCCCATGTGGATACATATGACCTCTACAGCGACAGGTCTTGTAGTCCCCCTTGCCATCATTGGCTGTGTGATCCCGCTATGTGTCATCCTATTCTCCAATATCACCATTGCCCTCCATGTGAAGGATTCCCCGAAGACGACCTCCTCCCGACTGTACCGAGTGGTGGTAGCGGCGGTCCTGGCCTTCTTCTGCACCAGGACTCCATTACTAATAGCGCAGATTATATACTTAGTGGCCAGTTATACTCAGCAGTTACATCTCATGTATAAAGTTACATTATATTTGCCGCTGTTATCCAGCATAGCCGCCACTAACGCTTTCCTGAATCCTATTGTGTATGTGCTGATGGGAAAACAAGTACGGAAGGAAGTTTCTCAATTTTTTAGCGAAACAATACCACAGTTGACCTCATAGTTTAAAGCAATGACATTCCTGCTCTATAACATGCTGCCTGCAGGGAGGACACTGTGGGGCACATTTACTTACCCAGTCCCTGCCCGATCCCCGAGGTGCATTGTCCGACAAAGATGAAGTCTGTCGTAGATCGTGCGCCCGATTTCCTGCATGTGTCGCTTCCCCGCTGAGGTCCGCCGGAGTTCACCTTTTTCCTCCCAGTGTATGTCCTGACTATTTGAAAACTGTTTCCTGAACGGGGGTACTGTACCTCGAATTGGCTTGCCACCGCGGGTGCTAGCGACCTGTGGATATGATCTGGTGGCCCCTGCCGCAGCACAAGACCATTTGCTTGTGGCAGGCTCTGGTGAAGACGTGGTGCAACGTAGATTCCTGGGTCCCATGTGCCGGCTAGTTACCACCTCCCGTGGTGGTCCAGGGGGTGCACTTGACCCGAGCCCTGACACTGGGCTGTGGTATACTCATATATACTGAATAGGAGTAGTTACTGTGCTGTTCCATATTACAGATAGGAGTAAAGTGTAGTAGTACTGTGCTGTGCCCTATACACAAGATTAGGGATAGTTATGTTACTGGCGTGCCCATATATACAGGATAGGAGTAGTAGTACTGTGCTGTGCCCAATAATCAGGATAGGAGTAGTAGTACTGTGCTGTGCCCAATAACAGGAAACAGTAGTAGTACTGTGCCGGTGCCCAATATAACAGAGTTATAGTAGGGAGGTAGTAGAACTGTGCTGGATGCCCCATATATACAGGTAAGATAGTGAGTACTTGCTGTGACCATATATAACTGGATAGGAGTGTAGTACTGTGCTGTGCCTGTATATACAGTGTAAGAGTAGGTAGTAGTACGAACAGTGTCCATATATACAGTATAGGATAGGGGATTAGTTTATTGTGCAGAGTGTCCAATACACAGGATAGTAATAGTACGTACGTGTTCTCTATGCAGGATAGGCTAGTGCCTTTTTTACATTATATATGTTGTGGTGGTGTGTCGACAGAGTATGTACTGTTGCTCGTAACCATATGGTGGCGAAGGGGATAGGTTGCGTCGTGTCTTGTGCTGTGACCGAATAACACAGAGTAGTAGTACTGTTGCTGTGCCCAATATACCACATGGGATTAGGTAGTAGTAGTTAACGCGCTGTGCCATTATAACCAGGATAAAGAGTAGTCAAGAGTACTGTGCTTGTGCCATATATTACAGGTAAGAGTAGGTTAGTACTGTGCTTGCTGGCCCATATATACAGGATATAGAGTAGAGTAATGTGGTTTCTGCCCATATATACAGAGAGTTTGGATAGATGTTGGCAATTGAGTAGTTATAAGCTTTATGCCAAAGGTAGTATGTAGGTAATTCGTATAGAGCTTAAAAGTTGTAACAGTGTAGGGCTGAAGAATTACGTCTTACAGTATCTCTACGCCATACTGTATCTTAGTATCACAGACGTGTATGTTTGAGTCAGTTTTTGGGTGACTATGGGCCCCCGGAGCCTAGTTTGCCCATAATTGTGCTGCCACAAATAAAGAACCATATGAGCCTAATGAGGGGGGGGCCTCTGTGTGTCGTCATCCTAAACACAGCAAGAATTACATGATGGCTGAGCCTGACCATAGCTCCGGGGGATTGTCCTGTAGAATGAGATTTTGGGCAGTGGTGTGACCTCAGTGTCAAGGTGTTTCATAACACCCGTACGGTTAATTTTTTCATAATTAATTATAATTATTTTACAGACATATGAGATAAACCAATCCATGTTACACTATAAGGTTATCCATGCTATAGTGTTTTACCCTAGAATATACATCAGGATTCAAGACATATGAAGACCCCATAGTCGCTGCTCCGTACAACATCTTCTGGGAATTCTGGAATTCTGTACAGTCACAAACTTCTTGTATTTCATAGTAAAGTCTTCATAATCATCTGTTTGTTGAAACTAGTCAAGTTGGGACATAGCGGGCACATGTACTAAAAGGGTCCACGGACCGCATTTCCGTCAAGGTTTTTTTTGAGCAAAAGCCAGATTGGTTTTGGCCAAAGCCGCGCCGGAACTTTCAATGCAACACAAAATCGAGTTGGGCGTGGCCGTTGGACAAACCCTGATTCTTTTGATTTTTGGATAAGCACGGATTATTTAAAATTGTGCGAAGATACAATTTGCACTCGGGAGGCATTGCAAGGATACACCAAAGGTCACCATGAGGCATTAAAAAAAAGAAGGTCTGTCCTATGTGTAAGATGAAGATGTATTCAACTAATGTATCCGGTATATCCATTAGATCAGCAATTAACAGGGTCCAAAGAGCTAAAACAGCATTAATTTTTAACCTATTTTGCTTAGGGAGGGTGAGTCACAGCAGCTAGGTCTCCACCCTACACAACGAGAGGCTGATCACAGATAGAGAACAAAGATTACAATAACATAACATTCAAAGGATTGGATCTGGTTCCAGAACTCGGTCCCCGCTTGTCTTGTGCATGGAAGCTGTCGCGGAGCTGCAGCAGTGACGCAAGTAAGGCACGACTACTACTAACACACTGGACACAGATTTTTAAGATATAAACTAAAAATGTTTTATTTTATTACAATATCCAGTGAATTTCTACCTTTCAGCTTCTTTGATTACATGAATATTGTACAATGTTAGTTTCTGGAGAAATATGTTTAACCACAAATATATATATTCTTCCTAAGAAGGATTCTCATAGTCTGCGCCTGATGTGAGTATGTCGCTACACTTACTACTCTGCTTTCTGTATTATCTATTAGTAATCTGTGTAAGTAGAAAGTCATCTTTCTTGTGTTATAGTTGATATAAAATAATCATCAGCTTGTGATAGGTCACAATTTTTCATCAGTTTTTAAAGGGGCTGTGACACTGAAGACATTTCATGACATTGGAGGGTTCAACCACTGAGACCAGTGTCTTGGGGTCCATCTTCCATTAACCCTTTTTAAAAAGAAACTAGAAGTCTGCACTTGGTTGTATTCTCTAGTCCTAGAATACAGGATCTGGTTAGAACCTGGGCCCACCGGATCCTTGATGCTCTGGTGGGCCAGTCCGACTCTGACTAGGATCCTTCTTAGGACCCCTAAGCTTGTCTTCCTGGTTATTCCTAATGTCTATTGATTTGGTAATTTTTTTCCTCTGGGTTTTGAGTTTGACTTTTCCTATTTGTTTTTGTCTTGTCCTCGTCTGTTGTTTTTGCAATTAAAGGGAACCTACCACCACATATCTACCTATAAAGGTAGATCGGGTGGTAGGTAACATCTACAGGACGTGAGGATAACCCTTTTAAGGGCTAATCCTCACGCCCCCATAATCTTTTTAACTTTTATTTCGCTAATATATAATTTTCTAAAGAGACACTGGGGCGTGGATTAGCCGAGCTGAGGCTACACGGCACAGCTACTCCCCGCCCCAGTAGCCTCTTTTATCCTCCCACTAGATAACTTTGGGCGCGCAGCTTCTCATAGCTGCGCCCCCGTCTGTGCATGCGCAGAACAGCATGCCTGTGGCTGCATAGTCACTGCTCTTATGCTGGAACCACTGTGCATGCTATGAGGAGCTGCGCGCCAAAGTTATCTGGTAGGAGGATAAAAGAGGCTACTCTTTAGCGAAATAAAAGTTATCAAAAGATGTGGGGATGTGAGGATTAGCCCTTAAAAGGGTTAGCCTCACATCCTATAGATGTACCTACCACCCATCTACCTGTATAGGTAGATATGGGTGTGGTAGGTTCCCTTTAAAGAAAATCTACCATTTGCTTTCATGCATTATGAACCAAACATACCTTGAGAATGCTATAAAATCACCGATGCAGAAACATACTTGTTTAATCCCCAAGCCGATTGCTTTCTGCTCAGTTTCATGTGACTTGGGAGGAGATTTTTTTTATAGGTAGATGAGTGAGATTCACTTAAAGAGGAAATTCTAGAAAGGACATTTCATACCTATCTGAGGGGGCTGCAGTTTGTGGGATAAAAGTAGGTGACAGGTTTGCTTAAGCTACACCCTGTCTCTTGCTGATGTTTTAATAAACAGGTCTTGATATCCCCGGATTGCAGCAAAACTCAAGTGCACAGAGGGGCGGACTTTACTCTGAAGTGCTCTGGATATGTGGTTCGAGCAGCTCAAAGTGATGTATCTGGTTGTACAGAAAAATGAAGTGTCTGTATATAAAATAATTGTTCATTTTCTGTCTGGCAGATCGCAGCCATGAGTAACGAATCGGCAAACAAATTTTCCGAAAGGATGTGTACTTTTTCTGGGACATGGTCAACGTCCAAGAACTGAGCGCTCTAACGCCTAGCACAAGCCCCCTCCGCCCTCCAGTACTCCAGTTTGTCTCTCCATAGTTCCTTGTATCATCGGATATGCCGGTAACTTTATCGTCATCTTCATCACTGGATTCCTGATGAAGAAGAAGAAGTCGACCATCTGGTTCCTGAACTTGGCTCTGGCGGACTTCACTTTCCTTCTCTTTCATCCACTTCATGCCATGTCCATATTCAAGGCAAATTGGTCGTTTGGGTCCAACATGTGTAAATTATACAACTTCCTCACCTTTGTGAATATGTACGCCAGTATCTTCATCCTCACAGCGCTGAACATTGATCGGGCCATGTCCTAGCTAAACCCATATGGCACATGAGGTTGTGTTCCCGTAGATTAGTTATAGTGTATGTGCACTTATCTGGGTGGTAGCCGCCATATCTAGTGTCCCTGCCATCATCTACAGCGATGTGTTTTCTTATGGTGAAACAATCCAATGCATTCTGTATCCCGAAGACCTCACCGGCATCGCATATATAGCTACTGACCACAGTGTGAATGAATATTACAGGAATGCTGAACGTGAGGATTGTGATGGATACAATGATCCAGAAATGCTCCCCATGTGGATACATATGACCTCTACAGCGACAGGTCTTGTAGTCCCCTTGCCATCATGGCTGGTGTTTCCCGCTATGTGTCATCCTATCTCCAATATCACCATTGCCCTCCATGTGAAGGATTCCCCGAAGACGACCTCCTCCCGACTGTACCGAGTGGTGGTAGCGGCGGTCCTGGCCTCTTCTGCACCAGACTCCATTACTAATAGCGCAGATTATATACTTAGTGGCCAGTTATCTCAGCAGTTACTCTCATGTATAAAGTTACATTATATTTGCCGCTGTTATCCACATAGCCGCCACTAACGCTTTCCTGAATCCTATTGTGTATGTGCTGATGGGAAAACAAGTACGGAAGGAAGTTTCTCAATTTTTAAGCGAAACCTTGCCACAGCTCACCTCATAGTTTAGAGCAATGACAATCCTGCTCTATAACATGCTGCCTGCAGATAGGACACCATATACAATCTACTCAGCTCCTCCTGCTCTATAACATGCTGCCTGCATATAGGACACTATATACAATCTACTCAGTTCCTCCTGCTCTATAACATGCTGCCTGCAGATAGAATAGAATGTACAATCTTCTATAGAGCATGAAGGGGGTGCAGATTAATATCACTTACTGCCAACAGATAAGACACTAAATACAATTTGCTCAGCTCCTCTTGTTCTATAACATGCTCCCTGCAGATAGGACACTATGTAATATCCGTTCATCTCATCCTGCTCTGTAATATGCTCCCTGCAGATAGGACCCTGTACAATCTTCTCAGCTCCTTCTGCTGCATAAAATACTTCCTTCAGATAGAACACTAAATACAATCTGCTCAGCTCCTCCTGCTCTATAACATGCTTCCTGCAGATAGGACACTATGTACAATCTACTCAGCTCCTCTGCTCTATAAATGCTGCATGCAGGAGGACATTATGTACAATCTCTTAGCTCCTCCTGCTCTATTACATGCCGCCTGCAGATAGGACACTATGTACAATCTGCTCATCTTTTCCTGCTGAATACCATGCAATATCCAAGTGAATATTGCCGCTAGGGATGTTGGGTCTTCTGCCTGTATGTCTCGTGACGGCCTCTATAGTATCTCAGGGTGTGAATCTCTGTGTAAGTATGTGTACAAAGTAACTGGGGAGACACCGCTTCTGGTGGTGACCTATAACCTTGTGGATTGAAAAGACTGGACATTCAACACCCCTCATCCTACCAACGTCTTCTGTTAGGAAAATCGGGAAAACCCTCTAAATATGATGGGTTCAATAAACAAGATGATATATGAAGATCTTTACTATGAAATACAAGAAGATTTGTGACTGTACAGAATTCCAGAATTCCCAGAAGATGTTGTACGGAGCAGCGACTATCGGGGTCTTCATACTGCCTTGAATCCGGATGAATATATTCTAGTGGTAAAACTATAGCATGGATAACCTTATAGTGTAACATGGAATGGTCTATCTACATGTCTGTAAATATAATCAATAAATTGAATGAAAAAATTACCGTAACGAGGTTATGAAACACCTTGACACTGAGGTCACATACTGCCCAATCCTAATTCTACAGGAACAGCCCCGGAGCTATCGTTAGGCTCAGCCATCATGTAATCCTGTTCATTGCAGAGTGGAGAAGAGGTTGTAGCCTTCTTCTATGGCCTGTCCTCTTAAGCATCTGATAAAATACAGATCACAGCATTTGAGGAGTTAAATGGATAGGGTCATAATTATCTCCATTCCCAGGGGTTACAGCAAGGGTGCAGCTATCAAACACTCTGATCCTTCTGCTACTAAATATGATAATACAACATGGTACATTTAAGCAGTATTAAAAACCTGTCACATTAAATATGCAATCTGATCAGTAGGCAGTATGTTATAGAGCATGAGGAGAGGTGCTCTATAACATGCTGCCTACAGATAGGACACTATGTACAATATGCTTAGCCCTCCGTGCTCTATAACATGCTGCCTGCAGATAGGACACTATGTACAATATGCTCAACTCCTCCTGCTCTATAACATGCTGCCTGCAGATAGGACAGTATGTACAATATGCTCAGCTCCTCCTGCTCTATAACATGCTGCCTGCAGATAAGACACTATGTACAATCTGCTCAGCTCCTCCTGCTCTATAACATGCTGTCTGCGGATAGGACACTATGTACAATATCCTCAGCTCCCCCTGCTCTATAACATGCTACCTGCAGATAGGACTCTATGTGAAATCTACTCACCTCCTCCTGCTCTATAACATGCTGCCTGCAGATAGGACACTATGTATAATCTGCTCAGCTCCTCCTGCTTTATAACATGCTGTTTGCAGATAGGTCACTATGTTCAATATTCTCAGCTCCACCTGCTCCATAACATGCTGACTCCAGATTGGACAAATTGTACTATCTGCTCAGCTCCTGCTGCTGTATAACATGCTGCCTGCAGATAGGACACTATGTACAATATGCTCAGCTCCCCCTGCTCTATAACATGCTGCCTCCAGATAGGAAAATTTGTACAATCTGCTCAGCTCCTCCTGCTGTATAACATGCTGCCTGCAGATAGGACACTATGTACAATCTGCTCAGTAGCGATGGGTCGTTTGCGAACAAGCCACCTCTAAGAGCCAGCTCTTGTTCGTGAACCACAGGAGCCAGCTCCCCTCAGTGAGCTGATGGCTCACTTAACCCTGCCCCTTACTGGCTCACCATGCCTTCTTTAACCCGATACAATCGGGTTAAAATTGGAGTGGTGTGGGATGATTGGCCTGCGGCTCCCTAATATACATGTAATAGGAAGCCGTTCAGGAGCCAGAAGAGACGCAAAGGCTAGCTTATTGCTAACACTTGCGATTATTTGCCCCAATCCACCACCTTCACGCTGGTGTGAGGGGTGGGCGCGACCGGCCAAGTGGAGGGTGAGCCCGGGAATGGGCCGGCGCAGGACGTTACTGTCCCCATGCTGGTGCACTCGTTGCTGCCGGAGACTTTTCAAATGTGCAAACGCTGCACGGCAGCCTGCTCGATGCATCAAGATGCGGAAGCGGGCATATCTTCTGTCTTGTCCTTCATCCTGAATGCACCCAATGGGGCACATTTACTAAGAACAATGCAGTCTGTACTATGTGCAGTTACCTGTGTAGTGTGCAGGGGGCGCCAGAAACTGGATTTCTGGTGCACGTTGTTCATGAATCTGCACTGCTCCGACAGAGTGCACCAACTTTTTTTTTGTTGCACCTTTAACCCAATTTTTCGGACTCTGCGCACGGACCCACTGAGCACCGGAACGCCCATTTCATTGCCGAAATTTGTGTCGCACAAAGAATAGTGCAGCCGCGCCACAATTGTGTCTTGGACACTTCTTAAATACATGTGCAAGCAGTTTGCACATGAAAAAACATGCAGAAATCTGGTGCACGGCCCTAAGTAAATGTGCTCCAATATATTCTGTATTCTGTATGTCTTTCCAGAGCAGAGAACAGATGCTACATTGGGGGTCATTTACTAAGGGACCGCGACGAAAATCGGGGGGAGTGGCCGAACGAAAACCCGACGGATTCGGAAAAACCGCCGCATTTAAAAAAAAAAAGGGTTGCGGGACTCGCGCTTACCTTCACTCGGTCCGGCTTGGTGAAGATCAGTGCATTTCGGGGAACTTCAGCGCAGCAGCAACATCTGGTGGACGTCGGAGGAACTACCTTAGTGAATCCCGGCCGGACCCGAACCCACCGCAGAGAACGCGCCGCTGGATCGCGAATGGACCGGGTAAGTAAATCTGCCCCAATGTGTCTGAGCCGTTACATAAAGACATTGGGGCACATTTACTTATCCGTCCCGTCGCGATCCCCGGTGTGCGTTGTCCAACGAGGATTCGGGTCTGCCGCGATTCACTAAGATTGCACGTCCAATTTCCTGCATCTGTCGCTTCCCGCGCTGAGGTCCGCCGGAGTTCACCTTCTTCTTCCCGGTGCATGTGAGTGTTGATCTTGCGACATAATTTGCTTTTTAAATTCTGTGGTTTGTCCGAATCAGTCGGGTTGTCGGTAACTTCAGATCTGCATCTATTGATCTGAGTGGGGTCTAAGGGTGATGTCACACATGGCGTTTTTAGGCTTTTTTTGGGCTATTATTAGCTAGTGTGTTTTCAGATCGTAAAAAACGCATGTCCGTTTTTAATTGCGCAAATTCAGAACACAGGACAAAAACGCATGCATTTTTAAAAATGTATGCGTTTTTTAACGTCTGCGTTTTTTACGATCTGAAAACGCACTAACTAAAAACGGACCAAAAACGGCCTAAAAACGCCATGTGTGACATCATCCTAAGCTGAGGGTAAACTTCCACTACACAGAGAACGGAGCTGCTCCATTCTCTAAATATGAGCTGGGTTTTGGATAACAACAATCTAATATTGATGACCTATTATTAGTATACACCATTAATACTTTGAGTCTAGTAAAAATTCAATCAATTTCATTGGTCACGTGGCATTTTGCTCCCACTTTACTGGTCTGTGATATTGCTATTAATGGTTTAAACTTAGTCTCATTCAAATGAATAGAGCAGAGCTGCAATACCAAGCACAACCACTATTCAATGTACGTCACTAAGGAGTAAAGAGGCCACAGGGGTCATTCAAATGATACGGTCTCATCAAGCAGCCGAGCAGCAGGATTTCAGGGTGTTAGATCCCCATTGGTTTGATGTCCCCATTCTTATCCTGGAAAAACACTTTAAAGGAAATTCACCATCAAAATCCAGCGTGATAAACCAGGGACACTTACCCATCAAGTTGCCCTGCATACAACACACACCAGGGGGCGCTACAAGAGAGTGAACCTTGATGTTATAATAACGGGGATGGCAGGAGATTAGATATAACATGGAAGATGTCAAATAGGTAACAGGGCTGGTATTGCAGAAAAATCACATTCAATTAACACTCAGTTCCTTCCTGACACCCCAAGCATCCAAAATGTGGAGCACTTTATTTATTTTAAGCCAAGGAACCCATTATAGACTGCAGAAAAACTTGAAACATTAGAATCCCGGGAAGCAACAAGAATATGTGTTTCTATGGATAATGTAGAATGCAGGCTGAGTATCTGATGTACAGTAATCGCTGTGTCCGGCCATTCCTGTGTATCCAGCTCTCACAGGTGTAACATTGGGAATCAATTAGCCCTTTAAGAGCTGAACATCGTTAACGGTTCACAAATGATCCGGGTTACAATCACATATGTGATAGGAGGTGATCATATTACCCATCACACACCTGGAGCCAGGCAGAGCAACGTGAAGAGGTTTTCCAGAATACAATATTAATAAGCTATCGTCAGGGGGATGCCCCACATGGCGTTTTTGGTCCATTTTTGAGCATCCGTTTCCCCAATTAACTTAATAGATAAACAGGTTGTAAGCAGCCAAAAGCATGGTAAACGGCCAAAAACGGATGCGTTTTAAAAACGCAAGTGTTTTTAAATGGACTGAAATCATCATGGGGGTCATTTACTAAGGGCCCGAATCGCTATTTTTCGTCGGGTTTCCCGAATATTACTGATTTGTGCTGTTTTTTCCTGAATTTCCCCGGGTTTTTGGTGCACGTGATCGGATTGTGGTGCATCGGCACCGGCATGCATGCGACGGAAATCTGGGGGCGTGGCCGTCGGAAAACCCAACGGATTCGGAAAAACACACGGAATTGTTTTTAAAAAAGTGTCGCTTGCTCCCAGGATAAGATCGTGAACTCCAGTGGACTACAGTGCAGCAGCGACACCTGGTGGACATCGGGCGCACTACCTTAGTGAATTCCAGCCGGACCCGAATCAGAGTCAGAGAACGCGCCGCTGGATCGAGACTGGACCGGGTAAGCAAATCTGCCTCCATGTGTGGCATAACCCTCAGCATAGATATGTAATGAGGATAGATCTTTCATATTAGATCATTGTAGCACTGATCAGATAATCTTAAGGGCACATTCACACATTGCGCTTTGACCTGCGTTTTCATCGCGTTTGAAACGCATATACAACAGCTGAGGAGAGGCGATTTGCCTAATTATATCACTCTTAACATTTCCGTTTACAAAACGCATCGTAAACGCGATGTTAACGCATGCTTTAACATTGCGTTAACAAACGTAAACGGTAATGTAATTAGGCAAATTACCTCTCATCAGCTGTTGTAATGCGTTTCAAACGCAATGAAAACGCGCCCAAAACGCAATGTGTGAACGCGCCCTCAGGGATATATAAATAACATGTCTATAGAATAAAAAATCACTATATCAGATTGGCGCGGGCTACAACAGCGATCACTTGTTCTCAGTAACTGATGCAAAAAGAATGCAACAGAAAGCAGACAGCGCCGTTCTCTATGTAGTGGTCAGACCAGCAGAGCCGGATCATCATTGGCGCTAATGGAGCGGCGCAAATGGAGCGCCAGCGCCGGGCCCCCGGATCCGGATTTATTGGTTGGGGGCCCCCGGCCTGGCGCTTCAATAGCGCCGATGCTCAAGCTCCTGCTGGGGCCCCGGCGTGCCCCGACACTCGCCTCGGCAATCGGGCAGGTGCCTCCGTCCGTCCGGACAGGAAGCTCCTGCCCGTCACTGTATAGTGCTCGATGCGGCCGTTTCCGGCCACTCGAGCACTATTACTGGAGCGATGTGGCCGGAAGACAACCCCGGCGCACATCGCTCCATGAACTAGGATGCGCGGCCGCGTGATGACGTCATCACGCGGCCGCGCACCCTTTCCTGCAGGGCCGCGGCAAGAAGATAGAAGACGCGGGACCCGAGGTGAGTATAAGGTTTTATTTTTTTTACATCAAACAGCAGTAAAAGATGGTGGGGGACTAAATATTTAAAATAATTAATTGGGGGTGGGCATCATATTAGTTAATTGTGTGGGGGGAAGCATATTAAATATTTAATTATGGGGGGCAGCGTATTAAATAATTAATTGTGTGGTGGGCATCATATTAAATAATTAATTGTGTGGGGGGAAGCATATTAGATAGTTAATTATGGGGGGGCAGCATATTAAATAATTAATTATGGGGAGGCAGCATATTAAATAATTAATTGTATGTGTGTGTGAGTGAGGGGTACAATATTAACTCCCTCACGCTCTGAGGCTTACATGTACGGCGCAGAAGTGCGGGACCTGTATGAAGAGGGCTCACGGGCTGATACTGTGTAAAAATTGGATATACTGCAATACAGTAGTACTGTAGTATATAGTAGGAATGATGAGACCATCTAGGGTTAAAGTACTCTAAAAAAAATAGTGAACTATTTTTAGAACTGATACTAATTTATTGAACAGTAAAAATCACAAACACGTTAGGTATGGCCATGTCTCAAAATGTCCGATCTATCAAAATGGTCATTGCTGGTGTTGAACCACATAACTGAAAATCGCGCCCAAATGTTCGAAACGCAACTTTTACACCATTTTACATAACATAAAAAATTTCATAAAAACTGATCAAAAGGTCTCACAGTCCTCAAAATGGTAGCAATGAAAACATCAGCTCATCCCACCAAAAAATAAATCCTCACGTATCTCAGTACCATATATACTCAAGTATAAGCCAACCCTTATATAGCCAACACCTGCCCCTGATATAGCCTGCCCCCATATAGACCTTTCCTGCGCCCCCACAGATCTTCTCTTGTTCTGTCGGCAGCGCTGCGGGGGCGCTGGAAAGGTGAGTTTTGACTTTTTTTTTCTTGACTCGAGTATAAGCCGAGTTTGAGGTTTTTAGCATATTGATGAGGTTTTAATTTTTTCAAATGTATTAAAACTCAATAAAACCTGTATAAATTTATTATCCCTGTGATCTTACTGAACCGAGTGAAGTGCAAAAAAATTCATTTGGGGGCCCAGTATATTACATAATTAGTGGACAGAGGAAGCCAGTGTATGAAGTTTATTGGGGGTGAGGCCTAGTATTTAAAATAGTTTATAGGGTTGGGTGGGGGTGGGGGCAGTATATTAAATAACTAAATGGGGGGGGGGGCGGGCGTATATTAAATAATTACTTGAGGGCCAGCCTTTAAAGTGTGGCACCCCAGTATATTAGAAAGGGCATAAATAGGTGGTTAATTCTTAAAGGGAGTAAGTATATAAATAAGTAATGGGGGAACATATTTGTGTAATTAGGGGTGACATATAATTAGGGGTACAGTATCACTCAGGGTCTGTAGTAAGTATATATTGCAGGGACACCGAGGTTTAATTATGGGTTTTGGGGGGCATATTTCTGTTATCCAGTGGCATTATAATGTGAGTAACTGTGGTATTTTTAGGTGCAAAGTGTGGGGCATGTGCTGCCAGGAGCAGGCAAAGACATCTGGTGAAAATTCTTCAGCCATAAGTTACATCGATTCTGGCCCTGAAGGAGAAGACATGTCACCTGTGAGTACTAGATGCCACTTCTACCTGTGTCAGTCAGTATTGTACTCACTGACTAACCTTCTAGTTTGAGACATCTCTCAGCTTGTACTGTACATGTCCTGTAATCCTAGTGTTCATAGTGAGCCAGCATTGGGGTGTGGGTTATTGTCATCAATATTGTTATGGTTTTCAGCATTTCTTATTGATATATTGGTGCTGTGACTTCATGTTGTGTATTAACCCCTGTACTGTGACTCACTGTGTGTGTGTGTATTAACCCCTGTACTGTGATCACTGTGTGTGTGTATTAACCCCCTGTACTGTGACATCCGTGTGTGTAACCGCCCCCTGTGCGTAACGTCACTGTTGTGCATAACCCCCTGTGCTATGACATCACTGTTGTGCATACATCACCCCTGTGCTGTGACATCACTGGGTGTGTCTTAATCCCCTCGCTGGGACATCACTGTGTGTGCGTATCAGCCCCCTGAATGTGACAGCACTGCATGTGTAACAGCCCCCTGTGCTGTGACATCACTGTTGTGCATTACCCCTTGGCTGTGACATCACTGTGTTTAACCCTTGTGCTGTGACATCACTGTGTGTGTATCAGCCCCCTGTGCTGTGACATCACGTTGTGTATAACCCCCTGTGCTGTGACATCACTGTGTTTGGTATTGACCCCCTGTGCTGGGACATACACTGTGTGTTTTACCATCCCCCTGTGCTGTGACATCACTGTTGTGTTTATATCCCTTGCTGTGAATCACTGGTGTGTGTGTATCAATCCCCTGTGCTGGGACATCACTGTTGTGGTATTAACCCTGTGCTTGACATCACTGTGTGTGTGATCTCCCCTCTGTACTGTGACAGCACTGTGTGTGTATAACACCCTGTGCTAGACATCACTGTGTGTATGTATTTATCACCTGTGCTATACTGTGTGTGTGCGTATGTGTGTATTAATCCACTGTGACATCAGTGTGTGTATAACAACTGTGCCTAAGAAATTCATAAGGGGAGACCTACCTAAGTGATTTATTAAAGGAGAGTCCTGCCTAATGAAATGCTAAGGGGAGACCTACCTAATGAAGTACTATGGGGGGACCTGCATAATGGTTATGTACAGTGTGGTCACTGTTAGTTAGTCGTTGTGTGGTGAGAGGTATATATGATATATGTAGGGGAGGTATGGCCAGTGTGGTGTGAGGGGTATATATGATATATGTGGGGGCACAGTGGGTCAGTGTGTGGTGAGTGGTATATATGATATATGTGGGGGGGCAAAGTGTGGTCAGTGTGGTGTGAGTGGTATATATGACGTATGTGGGGGTTACAGTGTGGTCAGTTTGTGGTGTGAGTGGTATATATGATGTATTGGGGGTACAGTGTGGTCAGTTGTGGTGTGAGGGATGATTTGGTATAGTGGGGTACAGTGTGGACAGTTGTGGTGTGAGGGTTATATGATATATGTGGGGCACAGTGTGGTCAGTTGTGTGTGTGAGGTGGTATATATGATATATGTGGGGGTACAGTTGGATCAGTTGTGGTGTGGAGGGGTGGGATATATGTATATGTGGGGTACAGTGTGATCAGTTTTGTGGTGAGGGGTATATATGATATTGGGGACACAGTGTGGTCAGTTTGTGGTGTGAGGGGTATATATGATATAGTGGGGGCCATGTGGTCAGTTGTGGTGTGAGGGGTATATATGATATATTCAGGGGTACAGTGTGGTCAGTTGTGGTGTGAGGGGTATATATGATATATGTGGGGACACAGTGTGGTCAGTTGTGGTGTGAGGGTATTTGATATATGTGGGGGCACAGTGTGGTCAGTTTGTGTGTGTGAGGGTATATATGATATATGTGGGGGGCACAGTGTGGGTCAGTTTGGGTGTGAGGGTATATATGATATATGTGGGGACAGTGGGTCAGTGTGTGTTTGTGGGGGTATATGATATGGGGGTACAGTGTGTACGTTGTGGGTGTGAGGGGTAATATGATATATGTGGGGGTACAGTGTGGTAGTTGGTTGTGTGAGGGGTATATGATATTCTGTGTGGGGTACAGTGGTGTGGTCAGTTGTGGTGTGAGGGCATATATGATATATGTGGGGGCACAGTGTGGTGATTGTGGTGTGTGAGAGGTATATATGATAGAGTGGTGGGGGGTACAGTGTGTCCAGTTGTGGGTGAGGGTATATGTATATGTGGGGTACGTGTGGTCAGTTGGGTGTGAGGGGTATATATGATATATGTAGGGGGTACATGTGTCTATGGTGGAGGGTTATATGTATATGTGGGAGAGTGTGGCAGTTGTGTTGTGGGGGTAATATATGATATTGTGGGGGCACAAAGTGTTCCTTCTACTATATCTGCTACATACTGGTCTGTCTGGTGGTTATCATAGTATTGCAGTATTATTCAGTTATTATGTAGTGGTGATAATCCTGATGTAATGTTATTATTTGGGCTTGTACAGGGTGCTATTAGTGATATTGCCCCTTTGCTCGGTGATGTTTGTATATAACATATGGCGGTAAAGATCATCAGTAATGGAGTTATAGTTTGGTAATTATTGGTTAATCCGGTCACGTGGTCGGTAATCCTGTGGGTCAGTTTCGAGGGATCATTGCAATTGTAGCGCTATTGTTTGGAATATTGGTCTTATGGTACTTTTATTTGATACAGTATGTGGTATCATTATTCGGTAATAATATGCGGTGGATTATTTTTAGTTTGTCATAGACCAAATTGGAAATGGTTAGTAAAGGTAGGAATTTATCTACAACTAAAGAGATTCCTTTGTTTCTAATATCTCTAGAGACTGTTGGAATGTGTAACTATGTGAAATCTTTTTACATATATTGGTTGGGGAGGGGCCCACTGGCTGCCGAGTGGGGGGCCCCATCCTAAATGAGGTGCTCCATACCGCTGGGACACTTAATCTGGCCCTGCAGACCAGGTAACTTCAGATCTGCATCTATTGATCTGAGTGGGGTCTAAGCTGAGGGTAAACTTCCACTACACAGAGAACGGACCTGCTCCATTCTCTAAATATCAGCTGGGTTTTGGATAACAACAATCTAATATTGATGACCTATCCTTAGTCGACTCAGCTTCAGCCCATTGTTCTTGTTGGGAAAGATTTGGTGGAAGTTCTCATGGGAAATCGTCACATAATGATTGCGGTTGATGCTGCGATCATAATGAATTCTAATGAATGACAGATGGGAAGTAATTCTGCTATTCCAACAATATATTATTTCCAAAAAACACAGAATGACAGAATTATAGAGATAAAAAAGTTAAACATGGAGACCGAAAGAATTATCACCAAATAAAGTATAAATCCCAAATTATTCTCCATGACATACATGATGAGGAATTAAAAACTGGAAGATGACATTATTGTAATATTATAATTATAAAGAAAATTCCATTTGAATCTTTATGTAAATAAGGTTGTAGGTGCACTAGGGGTGTGGCCATAACTGCGATGCACCTTAGTTGTATGGTGTTTGCCTGCTAATACTCTCAGCCCCTACAGACCTGTACTCTTGTTGCCAAGAAGAATCCATAGAGTGAAACGGGAGATGGTATGGACTTCAGGGTCAGCAAAGGGTGAGGGGGTGGGGCAATGTGCTTGTTCCCTTCTCTGCTCATTACAGGAAGCAGCCCCTTCATGTTTGTTCTGTCTTCTGTACTAAACAGTTTACTTTCTCTCTTCCCTTGCCCCTACAGCTGCGTAGTATTGTCCACAAGCCTGGTCTGCACACCACCCCCTTCTCTCTGGGTTTTGACAATGCTACAGATAGGTCAGTGACAAGATTGGGGGAAGGTCACACAGGATGAAAACTATTTACTTCTGTGTGCTATGTCTCCTCCGTCCTCTGTGCTCATCCCTCCACACTGTCCTGGGGATGAGGGGAGAGAGGTAGCATGTGCAGAAAGGCCTGGCTGACATATCCATCATAGCAGGTAGTGTGTAGCTTTATTAGATTATAGGTCTATCTGTGTAATAGTGCATAGGTGTATAAATGTGTGTGTGCCATAACCTTATGTATAGCTTACTGTAATGCATGTTAGTATGGAGCTAAGGATGTAAAACTGACAAAGAAATTATCTATCAGGTTAGGGTTACAGCTGTGTAGTACAAAAGTAGGATTTTACAGATAGGTCTGATAGTTATACATGGCTGGATCTCAGGCTAGAAAGAAGCCAGTAGCATGATATAGGTATAATAATAATTCTTTATTTATATAGCGCACACAGATTACGCAGCTCTGCACAGAAGTTGTCAAATCGGTCCCTGTCCCCTTGGGGCTCACAATCTAAACAACCTAACTGTATGTTTTGGAGTATGTTTGGAATTGGTGTCAAAGGTTCTATCGAGCTTTGCTAAAACTATTTTGGTCAGATAACTTTGGGTCAACTGTATTCTGAAGGACTTTATTGGGAGGGGGGGGGCAGGTTGTAGAGTGTGTCTGACTAAATCAAAATCAGTATATAGGTAAGACATCAGAAGGAGAACAGAACAGAAAGAAGGACATGGATCATGTCAACAAGAACTCTCCTCTATCCCAGCTTACATATATGAGATCCATAGAACTAATCTCAATAGTCCTAAGCAACTTTTTGTAATATTCTCATTCTATTATATTGGAATATCAAATGTCTCCTTAATTTCGATTATTTGCTCAAAATCTTTTCAATGGCCAATAGAGAATTTTCCAATAGTTGGTAGGCCAAGTGAGGCAACTTGGATGTGTCCTTAAATGTTAACAGTTGACAATGGCTTGACTTGAGACGTGACAATGGGCGACTTTCCAATGGATTCTCACCAATCGTACAGTCACGACGTCACACTAGTTTCCCACAAAAACAGGGGTTTTTTTTTAGATCGCTGAATTGTCCTTGGTTTGAAGACCTTTGTAGTTGGTGTGATGATTGTTCTGGTTGACATGTCCAGGATCTAGCATCTTCTTCCAATGACTAGTTAAGGGTATGAAGCTTCAAACGGTTGGTTATCAGAGCAAGGGACAACACGACACTGGAAAAATATATAGAGTAGATTTCATTTGGTTAAATAAGTTGATTCTTTGTGAGCATAATGGATCCAGATTATGCCTTGTTATGTGTTGCTACTTCTGATGCTACTGATGAAGTCGGAGAGCCCCATTCGCATCTGTCCACCACTTAGAACATACAAAATAGGGTTCAGGCAGCAGTTTGTATAGGCAATGTTTACGAAGAGCGGCATGTATAGAAAGACATTAAGCATGGCTACCAGGTCTCTATTAACAATGGCGGTAAATAACACAGTCTCCGATATGACTACTGGAGTCCATGTTATAAAAAACACTGCGATGATGATGAGGACAATTCGATAGATCCTGTGGGTATTAATGGTCTTGGATTCTCTGACCTGAATAGCTATGGTTACATTGCAAACTATTACAATGCCAAGGGGTAAAAAGTAACCCATAATAATGAAAGGTATCACAAACTTCTCTGCGGTAAACAACATATGGCTCCAAAGATCCAGTGCCATCTGGCCACCACAACATGTATCGGATGAGCATTGTTGGAACAAGGGGTTGAACTTGGTGTAGATTTCAGAGTATAAGATGTCTCCTGTAGCGTTACCACTACTTATATTATACCTGATGTCAAAGGTCTCAGTGTTCATGTAGCTACAGATCACAAAATCTCCAATTTTGACTTCACCACCAAAGTAGAAGACTGGGATGCAGGACAGAATTGTAAAAATCCAGATGAAAGAACAGATCCAAAATGAAACGCGTCGGGACATGAATTTGAGATGAAACATGGGTTTTGCTACGGACAATACTCTGGCAATATTTAGGGCGATTAGTATGAAGACACTGGCGTACATATTGGTACATAACGAAAAGAGAAAGAGTTTACAGACGTGCGGCCCCATTGTCCAAGAGCCTTCTAATGTTGCGGTGGCATGAAGGGGTAAGGTCAGGATACAAAACGCATCGGCAATGGCCAAATTTAGGAACCAGTACTTAGACTTGTGGTTCTTCATGACGAATCCAATAAAAAAGATGACGATTGCATTTCCCACCAATCCTACCAGGCATATCACAATGGACATGACAAAATTGAAGTACTGAAAGGCAATGTAGTAAGCGTCATATTTTTCCACGATGAGGAGTAGATCCACAATGGGATAACAGAGATCTTGGGACAAAACCATGATTCCAGTGTTAGATCCTGCAAATGAGGACAGACATTTAGTAAGAGTCCATCACAATCCATCATTGGTTATGTAATCACTCAAGGAAATGCAAAAGCAGCACACTTTAAAAAGATCCAAGTATGGCGGTGGGTGCACGCTCACAGGGCCCGGCCCCAGGTCCTCCAACAATACAATCCAGAGAAGTAAGCAGCACTCCGAGACAGCAATGGTCAGGAGATGAAAAAAAGTGTTCCTTTTATTCCATGCTTCAAAAGTACAGTGAGGTACAGCAACGTTTCAGCTCCAGGGAGCCCTTTTCAAGCCAAGTGATAACAGTGAACAGCACATATATATACTCCTACAAACAGTCACATGATCAAGTAGTGTCCACCCCTAATTAGCATATCCCGTCATGATAATAGTGTACAAAAAGGAATCCTTTTTTTCATCTCCTGACCATTGCTGTCTCGGAGTGCTGCTTACTTCTATGGTTATGTAATCAGTTATATGAAAAAGTATACACACCCCACTTTAGGAAACTGGTGGCCAAAGGATCACAAGATGCCCTTTAATGCACTCTACTGTATTCTTGCATCTTTTGCTTAAGATCAAACATCATTATAAATGTCTATGTGCAATAGTGCCAGCACAAAGGTGTGTAGGACCTGCAGAGATAAGGTCACATGACTCAATTTGTGCAGGTCCTGAATCCAGAGGAGAATGTATTTTCCTGTATGGGGTCTCATCTGGCATCTGTATTCGTTTAGGGGGTTAATTCATTAGGGGGGGTTGATTTTGGGGGTTAAATTTATTTAAACGTGGTGTAAATATTTATTTTGGTGTCTTGGGTCTGTTTTTATTTTAAGTCTGCATTTTTGGGCTACTCTGGAGTTTGGGGATAGGGTGTAGAAGTGCGGGTCAAGTTTATCAGGACAGTAAAATTTTACTCATCAGTTGATGTAGTCATGGTAGTTTGGGCCATGTAGAAGGGGGAAGTTAAAGATATAGAATCACTTGAAAGTCACTGGATTAATAACCACCTATAAACACCTATCCTGAGAAGTCTGTTCAGGATAATAGATCCTAGCATTCCACAAAAAGTCTCTGTGTAGACCAGGTCCAACAGACAACTGGGGGTCACTTTACAGGACTCCTAAAATCAAAATCAAGCATGATAAACCAGGGTCAATTATTCATATATTTAGGCAGCGTGACTGTGGTAATCTTGTTATCCATGGTCTTATTCCTTTTAAAATCAACTTTTAAAATTATACAAATAGCCAGAAGGGCTCCTCGGGAGCCCCACTCTGTCCTGCTCTCTCAGCACTTCATCCCTTCCTCTACCTGATGTGATCTCATTGCGGCAGAGGAAATTTCAGCACACAGTGAGGGGCTCTGGTAACACCCCCAAGAGCATTTGAAGCTCATTAGGGTGATTTTAAAACTTTATTTTAGAAGGAAGGAGACCACAGATCATAGACATAAAAAGATTACCACAGTTACAGTACCTGGTTTTATATATAAGTGTCCCTGTCCCTAAATTTAGAGAAATCGTTATAACTACACATAAAGCTACAGTAATTCAATATTTGTATTTATTCTTGCCTCTGTTTATTTAGTGACGGATTTGGGACTTTGCAGTTACAGGCAGTCCCCGGGTCACATACAAGATGAGGTCCGGAGGTTTGTTCTTAAGTTGAATTTGTATGTAAGTCAAAACTGTATATTGTATAATTGTTGCTCCAGACAAAAAATTTTTGGCCCCAGTGACAATTGGAATTTAAACATTTTATGCTGAAATGGGACCAAGGATTATCAATAAAGCTTCATTACAGACACCTTACAGCTGATCATTGCAGTCTGGGACTATAGTAACATCCAGAGAGCTTCACCAAGGGTCAGAAGGGGTCTGCCTGTTACTATGGGTTGTCTGTAAGTCGGGTGTCCTTAAGTAGGGGACCGCCTGTATTTGTATTTTTACAGAGGCTGCGAATAAGGTTTGTAATCACTGTACAAATTTATCTGGACATTAAACTTTTCGGTCATCAGTAGAAGAAGTCATGGCAGTCTAGGTAAGATAGAGGTGAAATGGTAGAAGAGAAGACATCACTTGTATATCAGTGGATTAATAGAACTTAGACCTAATAGAACTTACATATTTTCAACGCAATTTTAAAACGCAAAAAAATTCAATTTATAAGAAATTTAGAGTAAAGGTAATCCTTCTAACTGTATATGAAGCTACACTCATTTGTCTGTACAACATACAGAGACAACATATAGATACACAGACCAGCAGAATTGTAATCATATCTTCTTTGTTGTGTTAATGGAACCAAATATTAAGAAACAGTCATCTCTCGAGCGGCTCACATCTCGTATGCAGCTATTATCCCAATAATATCATTATAAATGCATTATGCACATTATCCCAGGACCTGTTACAATTACTAGCATTAAGTGCACAGTCAAAGGCGTGGACCTTCCCCGAAAAACAGGAGTAGTAGAGCTACTTATTCTTGTTATGAACATAGGGTTTTACGTGGGACTGCACAACCATAGTAAAACCCAAACAAAATTACATTTAAAATGTTTAAAAAGCATTTATTTTGGTAGGTGGATGTAGTACTTTTCTGAAAAAAAAAAATGTTGTGCCAAATTTTGGCAAATATAGATGTAGCACTTGGCACTACCCAAGTGTATATGTTGGACTATCAATAGATGTAATGGAAAAACCGCACAGATAAGTAACACCTTCATCTATACAGTAGCCAGTACTTACTGATACGTCAGTTTTTGGGTTTTTCTCTTATATTTTAAGTTAGATAGAGATGTAGCAGTGATGATTTTGCTTAACTGTTGATCCATTGCATTGTCATAATAGTAACAGGAAAAATTGGATGTAAAATTGTTATTAACAATCCTTCGAAAACCACATAGTGAAAGGTTGTATCAGCTTCATGTTACAATTTGTTACAATTTTATTAGATACTGTCTAAATTACCGTATATACTCAAGTATAAGCTGAGGCCCCTAATTTTACCACAAAAACCTGGTAAAACCTATATGTTTTTACTCGAGTATAAGCCGAGTTTGGGTTTTCAGCACATTTTTTGTGCTGAAAAACTAGGCTTATACTCAAGAAAATATGGTATTTCCATTTCAAAATATAGATGTAAAATTTGAGCTATATCTACTAAAACTATCGAGATATCCCCCCCCAATAAATGTTGCCCCTAGGCAACTACCCCTATAGCCCATATCCACCCGTTACATAAACTCCACATTGAACTTGTTGCCTTCTCCCTTCCAGAAAGTCGAACTTCCAATAAGTGTCTCATTAATATTTAATTCCATTACCATATACATAAATATCATGAAATATAGACAAATTGCAACTAAACGACCGATTAATTTTTCAGACGGCAGAATTTTTTTTTTTTTACCTGCGCCCTTGGAGATGTTCCCTGTTTTGTGCTTCTGCTGCTGCTGATGAATCCAACAAGCACATTATCTCTCCCTCTGTGGTTTACGATCCAGAAAGACAATTTTCTGCTTTCAACTCTATTACAAATATCAGCTATTTCCGCTGAGACATTTCGCTGATGAGTCCTGCTTAATGGACTAACTCAATATGTTCTGTTTTACTCAATATCTCAATATTAAGTGTAGGTAATTAAGGGATAGTCTTAGGACCGGCCTCGTAACGTCGGGCGGCTGAGATATTACAATAACATATTTGCAGGGATGAAATGTAGATGGATGTGGCCACCGGAGGAGATGGAAAAAAAGATGCAAAATGTTCTGGTGTTGTTTCTAATGCTCATAAAAATTGCATCATTGGAAAATTTTCCTAATTTTCTGATATGATAATTACACGGAGATGAGTGGCGCCATATTGATTCTTATTTTCTCTATTTCCTCTATATCACGGGTCACTCAGGTATACAGAGTTCTTATTTCATGAGGCTACAATACATGTTTATTGCAGCATCACAAGAGTTAAAGGGAACCTGTCACCAGGTCCTCATTTTCACTAAAGACAGGTTGCAGAAGCCCATAACATCTGCATTGAAAATATGTTTTTCTGCTTTCTCTAAGTATTTGCATTACAATATAATTGTGTGTTATAACTTACCTTGTACCCTGACATAATCCTCTGTGTAGTAGCAGGGGTTGGGCTTTGGTTTTAATGGATTTAAAAAAACAACACATGACTTGTGTGTGCTGCAGACTCCTCAGCTCTCAGCCTCCACCTTTGTACTTCTGTACAGCTCCTCCCTTCCCTACTGTTGTCAGCTCACCAGGCTGTGAGCTCTGTTCCTGTGAAGGAGGGTGGGGGCTGAGAGCTGAGGAGTGAGGAGCACAGGCAAGTCATGTATTGTTTTTTGAAATGCATACAGCCCCCTCAGGTTGGGTATGAAACGTCCCTTCTAGAATTTCCTCTTTTATGTTCAATTTCCCCTGCTTACCGTTAAAGAAATCCTCTCCAAAGTCAAATGTACATGAAATAAATTGAGAAGAATCACTTTTTAACTTAGATGAGTCACTTTTAAAAGCTAGAAGGGGAGTGTCATTTCAGATGCCCCTATACTCATTTTTATAGTGCCTAGAACCATGCTCCTGGTGTCATTGTAAAGATGAGGATTTTGTCTTTTTCGAAACACATCATGTGTGCTACAGAACTGGAGATACAGGAAATTAAACTATGTCTTTAGCTGTCCCTGCTTGCAGGGAGGCTAGATGGGCTCCGGCTGTAGCTACCATACCATAATCATTCCTGGTGAAATAGTTGGGCCACAATAAATTGTTTTGCTTGGGGCCCTAGAAACACCAAATGTGGCCATGATTACAGATAAAACATGCAGTACCCTGGAAGCATCCACATTCTCCTCTATCCATGATCTCCCCCAGGCACATTGGCCTCATGTCACACCGCTTCCCTATGGCACCAGCTTCATGATGATTCTCTCCACTGTTTATATCCTTATTTCCTGTTTATATTTTATATCCTTTTCCATGAAGGAAATGACCAAGAAGACCAGCAAAGTGTCAAGATCCACCATTTGAGCAACCTATAAAATAAAGACAACATAGTGTACAATAAAATATAGACATACAGCGTATTCAGTGACATGTAAGCAGCCGGTATATGATAGAGACAAACAATGAATCCACTGAACAGTATCAGATAACTAATCAGTTCATTTACCAAACCAGACAACCAATTATACAGGATACATCTGCAGTGCATGTGCGGCAAGGGGAGATCAGAAGGTTGACCACAGGCTGCGAGCCATATTATATCTGAGAACTACGTGAGAAGAACTGGAGGTAATAGATCATACAATCCGTATTCCGGTCATCTGCTCCTCTGTTAGATCAGCTGGGACCTATGTCTATGGTCAGAATAGAGGACAGACCCCCTCCCCACCAGCACTTCCAAGTTGAGTAGGTCTTACCATACCCTGTCAAGAGAAGGTCCATTTGACCATGGAGGCTGGATCCTCTAGAGCAGTGGTCCCCAACCTTTTTTGCCCAGGGACCGGCTGTAAACATATATTTTCTCCAGGGACCGGTGGGTAGGGGGATGCGGTCTGGTGTATGTTTGCATGCCCCACCATATTTTGATTTTGATCATAGATTTTCTCCAAGGCAGGGTATAACTGGGGGAGTAGCAGAGGATGCAGATGGCAATAAGACATATTTTACCCATTGATGGAGTCCGGTATTTTAAGAAATTTTTAAATATAAGGAAGACAAATGATTTCCCAGGACTATTGGAACATCCAGAGTGCTCCGGTGCATAATATATGAAAGCATTAATAGCAAGCATGGGAGAAAAGAAGAAGGAGGAGCAGGGGCATAGCTACAGGGGTAGCAGCCATAGTAGCTGCTATGGGGCCTTCAGTGTCAGGAGCTCCAACATCTGGGGTATTGGCTGTGTATTGAGTGTGAATAGGCTGTGTGTGTGTGTGGTGTGTATGTATATAATGTATTTGTATGTGTGTGTATACGCTGTATGTCTGTATATGGTATGGTATGCATGTATGTATTTGCTGTATATATATATATATATATACACACTCACCGGCCACTTTATTAGGTACACCTGTCCAACTGCTCGTTAACACTTAATTTCTAATCAGCCAATCACATGGCAGCAACTCAGTGCATTTAGGCATGTAGACATGGTCAAGACAATCTCCTGCAGTTCAAACCTCTTGGCACTCTTTGGGCCCCTTGGTACCAATTGAGCATCGTTGCAACGCCACAGCCTACCGGAGTATTGTTGCTGACTATGTCCATCCCTTTATGACCACAATGTACCCTGTAACATCTGATGGCTACTTTCAGCAGGATAATGCACCATGTCATAAAGCTGGAATCATCTTAGACTGGTTTCTTGAACATGACAATGAGGTCACTGTACTCAAATGGCCTCCACAGTCACCAGATCTCAATCCAATAGAGCATCTTTGGGATATGGTGGAACGGGAGATTCGCATCATGGATGTGCAGCCGACAAATCTGCGGCAACTGTGTGATGCCATCATGTCAATATGGACCAAAATCTCTGAGGAGCTTCCAGCACCTTGTTGTATCTATACCACGAAGAATTGAGGCAGTTCTGAAGGCAAAAGGGGGGTCCAACCCGTTACTAGCATGGTGTACCTAATAAAGTGGCCGGTGAGTGTATATAGTCAGTGAGTCTCAGTTACAGATGACTGGAGCAGAGCTCTGTCAATAACAACAGGTTAACTATTGCTGGACCGGAGTAGAGCTTCATAGGGACTAGGTGAGGTGCAATTAGTCTAAACACAGCCAGCAACGTAAACCACAGTTCACTTTATGAAAATTCAAGCAAAACCACAGAGAAATTCAACGCATCCTAAGCGGCATTCTGTGGACAGAGGAAGACCCTCTGTTACAGAGATTAGATAGGTTTATATATCTGCAGACTGTCTACTTCACTTTAGGTGACTTAGTTTTAGTTTTTTGGTCAATTTCAAGAACTAATCCCTTTCCAGATAAACCCCACCCTATTTTCGAACTAGTTGCAAAATCTGCTATATGTGTATAAAAAAAAAGAAATGCATCGCAGAGCACGATAAACTTTACTTTTGCCCAAAATTCTGGTATATTTTGCTTAGTCTATCACCATAGTGGGGGTCATTTATTAAGGGCCTGAATCAAGTTTTTTCGTCGGGTTGCCCAAAAATTTACGATTTGTGCCGAATTCCGCTGGGCTTTTGGCGCACGCGATCAGATTGTACCGCATCGGCGCGGGCATGCACGTGACGGAAATCAGGGGGCTTGGCCGTCGGAAAACCCCCGGATTCAGAAAAACCGCCGTATTTTTTTTAAAAAAATGTGTCGCATGACACGCACTTACCTGCTCCAGGCCTAGCTTCGTGAACTCTAGTGAACTCCGACGGACTTCAGCGCAGCAGCGACACCTGGTGGACATCGGTCGCACTGCCTTAGTGAATCGCTGGAAGACCCGAATCAGCGTCGGAGAAACGCCGCTGGATCGCGAATGGACCGGGTAAGTAAATCTGGGTTAGCTAGTTTCTCATCATTGCAGGAAATTGACAGATATGATCTACAGAGGTCATTTTCTTTTCATATCTGTCTTATACAGAGAGTTTCGGTACCTACATAGTAAATATTTTAGTGACCTTCTTCTCTATTAACCTAAAACATGTTAGATCTACTTTATAATATAGTAGAAATATAATAAATATGAAATTCACGTCTCTATAAGAAAGCTGTACAAAGCGAGATATGCTGTGTGAGGGGTTGCAGTAAAGGTCCTCCGAGTGTATCAGAAGATTACGAGCATCTCCCTGAAGAAAAATTGTCTGCTGTATTGTACCTAACCCTGGAGCCGACCCTTCTTCAAATGTGTATTTCCTTACTGTATAAATCTGGCCTTGTTAGAAATCTCTAAACTATTTTTGCTAACAGCTAATATTTCAGTGTCTTTAAAGTCATGAAACTATACAGCAAAAAATTCTTAAAACTTTCCAAGGGCAGTATTTGTTTCTAGAGTGCATTTTATTTAATTAGGATCATTTGCAGACGTCCAATTACACTAATGGGCTCGTTTTGCCGTTTTTATATCTCGACATTATTATTAAATCACAGTAAAATGATCTTTTATTTGCTTGAAAATAAGTGAAAATAAGTAAATTTGGCAACAGATATGCTTATAACTAGAGGGAACCGTAAAGGGCACCGCCTTTATGCCAAGTTTTAGCAACTTGCCTTTGAATACATAAAATTTGATTCTCATTCGATGTTACTCCTATTTGGAGAAAAAATTGAGTGTTCTTGACACTAGGCAGCTGTAAAAGGTTCATCCAGGGACAGCATTTTATGTAATTGGATTTAATGGCAGATGTCCAATCACACTATTTGGCTATAAAACTTGTTTTTATCTAGAGATTATTATTAAATTAAAATGAGTTTTCTTCAATTTTTGGGAAAAAAGAGAATTCAACTTAATAAAATAAAACTCTAATTCTTGAAACATATATGCTTACAACTAGAAGGAACCGTAATGGGGACCTCTATTACGCCAATTTTTGTATTTTTCCATTGATTACTTTAAATAAGATTGACTCTCTCATTACTCCTGCATGCAGGCAAATTGAGAGTTCTAGAAATTAGGCAACTGATAAAGGGCCATTATCTAATATATTGTCCCACCAAGAGACTTTATACTAATATATTCAAGTATAAGCTACAGTAATTGGGTCCTACTAATGGCCTTACCTAGGGCTTCCAGACCAAAAATCCCATTTTTAGAGGAACAGAGACTAAATCGGGTTGCAGTTTAAGGGACCCGATTTAACCCCTAGAAACACTGTTGAACTCTGCATCCAACAAGTCCCGGTCCTGAAGTTCCTGAAGTAGTCCCAATGGACGCAATCTATCATCTAGACTGAAATTGAAGCTGGCTGAAGTTATACTTCGGATTTAGCCAGGAGAACAATATTAGCTTAGAATTAGAGCGAGCGTATGGGAGACATATATACGGCCTTATATATGTGGTTTATACGCCCCCCCCTTACACAGCAATGGGCTCACAGTGCCCTACGGGTGCGGTACGGTGCAGCACACATGCGGCACCGTACCGTTCCATAGCCGGGAGAAAGATAGGACACGTCCTTTCTTTCTCCGTAATATGGCGTCGTGGCCATATATTGCTATGGAGAGGGGCGGGGATGAGCAGCGCTCATCCCCTCCTCCTCTCCATGGTGACGAAGTATTCACGGTGGGGTGAGTTGGGTGTACCATAGATGGTTCTGTCTATGGCTAACCATGTAATGGTGTGCTGAGGCATCATCGGATTGATAGCAAACCAGAAGTTGGGAAGAAAATGTAAAGTAAACTTTTAGCTGGATTTTATTTAAAGCAGAGAGACTGCAGAAAGTGGGTGCAATGTGTATAAAAGTAATGTAAAGTGTGGTATACTATCATGTAGGGGGGGCTGTAGGTCTTTTTTTGAAGAAATGCGTTCCTGTGTACATCTGATATTGTAGCAGGACTCTTCCTATAAACAGAATTTGGGTCATTGCTGTAATTGAATCTGTCTATGAACAGTTAATCACTTAGATCCATCACAAAGAATATTTGGATCACGTGACGTATTCCTCTGTGGCTTAGAGGAAATGAAACTGGACGAAATGTTCCAACCATGATGTGGTTAGCTGATACGTAAGAAACAAAACATAAATCGTGAGCACCAGCAAAACAATAGCAAGATAAAATCCACTTCACACATTTCTACAGGACATTCTATCCACTATAGCAGTGATGGCAAACCTTTTAGCGACCGAGTGCCCAAACTGCAACCCCAAATCCCCCTCATTTATCGCAAGGTGCCAACAAAAAATTAAAGCAGTAACTTATTCTTCCATGTTCTTCAACAACGTTCAATCATACCGGCCTCCTGAGGACAGCAACACAGTTAAAAGAAGGAGGGAAAATTTGCATAATTATAGCTTCTTTCTAGTGTCATTCTGTACACAGAGAATCATGGGGCCAGCAGAAGGACCTCCAGAGATAATTTGGCCCTGTTCTCCCTATTCGTACAGTCCCAAGTAGCCAAGTAAATATCACTTTAAAATATCACTGAAAGCAGCATCTTTTAAGTTGCTAGGAACTGCAGGAAAATTCTTTGAGTCCTGTCTGGTGTGCTGGGGCGATGGCCCGGGTGCCCACAGAAAGAGCTTGGAGTGCCACCTCTGGCACCCGTGCCATAGGTTCGCCACCACTGCACTATAGCAACAAATCAGAGTTCCATGTGTGTGAGCATAACCCTAGTGTGTGCCTAACTAATAGTGCCATATAGTGCCAAAATAACAATGCCACATACATCTCTTTACAGTGCAGCCATCACTGTGTATTATAGAGTGTACAATTATACACTGCCATGTACATGTAAATACCAACATACATGGTATACACTCACCGGCCACTTTATTAGGTACACCATGCTAGTAACGGGTTGGAACCCCTTTTGCCTTCAGAACTGCCTCAATTCTTCGTGGCATAGATACAACAAGGTGCTGGAAGCTCCTCAGAGATTTTGCTCCATATTGACATGATGGCATCACACAGTTGCCGCAGATTTGTCGGCTGCACATCCATGATGCGAATCTCCCGTTCCACCACATCCCAAAGATGCTCTATTGGATTGAGATCTGGTGACTGTGGAGGCCATTTGAGTCCAGTGACCTCATTGTCATGTTCAAGAAACCAGTCTGAGATGATTCCAGCTTTATGACATGGCGCATTATCCTGCTGAAAGTAGCCATCAGATGTTACAGGGTACATTGTGGTCATAAAGAGATGGGACTGAGTCAGCCAACAAAACTCCGTTAGGCTGTGGCGTTGCCAACGATGCGTACCAAGGGGCCCAAAGAGTGCCAAGAAAATATTCCCCACACCATGACACCACCACCACCAGCCTGAACCGTTGATACAAGGCAGGATGGATCCATGCTTTCATGTTGTTGACGCCTAATTCTGACCCTACCATCCGAATGTCGCAGCAGAAATCGAGACTCATCAGACCAGGCAACGTTTTTCCAATCTTCTATTGTCCAATTTCGATGAGCTTGTGCAAATTGTAGCCTCAGTTTCCTGTTCTTAGCTGAAAGGAGTGGCACCCGGTGTGGTCTTCTGCTGCTGTAGCCCATCTGCCTCAAAGTTCGACATACTGTGCGTTCAGAGATGCGCTTCTGCCTACCTTGGTTGTAACGGGTGGCGATTTGAGTCACTGTTGCCTTTCTATCAGCTCGAACCAGTCTGCCCATTCTCCTCTGACCTCTGGCATCAACAAGGCATTTCTGCCCACAGAACTGCCGCTCACTGGATGTTTTTTCTTTTTCGGACCATTCTCTGTAAACCCTAGAGATGGTTGTGCGTGAAAATCCCAGTAGATCAGCAATTTCTGAAATACTCAGACCAGCCCTTCTGGCACCAACAACCATGCCACGTTCAAAGGCCTCAAATCACCTTTCTTCCCCATACTGATGCTCTGTTTGAACTGCAGGAGATTGTCTTGACCATGTCTACATGCCTAAATGCCGCCATGTGATTGGCTGATTAGAAATTTAGTGTTAACGAGCAGTTGGACAGGTGTACCTAATAAAGTGGCCGGTGAGTGTATATAATACCATAATACAGTGCTAATATAGTACTGCCATACTGTTCCCTGGGTTTGGCAGCTAAAATCTCTGTACAGGGCGTCACTGTATGTAACAGTCTATACTACTGCGCCAACAGCAACAGTGCCAAATAATGTAAATGTTACCATACAGTGCTCATATAATACCCCCATACAGTGCTCAAATGATAACACCACACTGTGCTCAAGTATTATCCCCATACAGTCCTCAAATAAAACCAACATACAGTGCTCATATAATACCACCATACTGTCCTCAAATAAAACCAACATACATGGGCAGATTTACTTACCCGTCCCGTCGCAATCCCCGCTGTGCGTTGTCCGTTGAAGATTTGGGTCTGCCGGGATTCACTAAGATCGTGCATCCAATTTCCTGCATGTGTCGCTTCCGCGCTGAGATCTGCCGGAGTTCACCTGCTTCTTCCTGGTGCATGTGAGTGCTTGATCTTGTCCGACGGCACGCCCCCCGATTTCTGTCGCATGCAAGCAGGCACCGATGCGCCTCAATTCGATCGCGTGGGCGCCAAAAACCCGGGGCAATTCGGCTGAGAAAGTAAATATTCGGAAAACCCAACAGAATCGCGGTCCCCGGACCCTTAGTAAATGAGCCCCACAGTGCTCATATGATGCCACCATACAGTCCTCAAATGATAACACCACACAGTGCTCAATTAATATCCTCATACAGTCCTCAAATAAAATCAACATACAGTGCTCAGATAAACCAACACACAGTGCTCATGTAATACCCCCATAGAGTGCTCAAATGACACCATACAGCCCTCTAATAAAACCAACATACAGTGCTCATGTAATACCACCATAGAGTGCTCAAATGATAACACCATACAGCCCTCAAATAAAACCAACATACAGTCCGCAAATAATATTGACACATAATGGTCAAATAAAAAAACAACCTACAATGCACAAATGATACTGACATACTGAGGCACCCCAAAGCTCCCTTCACTGTAGAAATTTGTGGCGTACGAAGAATAGGTGCAGCTGTGACACAAAAGGGTGGTGTGTGACACATATGTGATGATATGTTTGCACATAAAAGAAGTACAAAGTCCGACAGAAAACAGGGGCTTAGGTAAATCTGGGACATAGTGTCCAAATAATATCACCATACAGTAAAAAAATAATACTGCCATACGGTGTCAACTAGTACCACTATACAGTCCTTTAATAATACCCCCATACACTGCTCAAATAATTTCAATATACAGTACAATACCATCAAAACCTGCTAAAGAAATTCCCTGACACAGTGTTCAACTAATACCACCATACAATGCACAAATAATATCATCATACACTGAGAAAATAATACTGCCATGTTGAGCTCAAATAACACCACCAGTGGAAAAATAATACGTTCTCAGTATCTGAAGAATTCTACTGACTGTAGTATGAAATTAAAAACTTTTTTTAGCCAAAAGTTCCCAAAAGTCTGTGATTTTTGCTGGAATCTGTAAGAGAGATGTAAACCCCGTCTAAGACGTCTGCTATTTCTGGCCAGCTCTAAGTGTGTGAGCCCATGGGATGTAGAAATAAATGTTTCTACTATTATCTATTTTCTTAGCTTTATAGGTTAAATATCATTTTATAAAACTTTAGAAATTTGGGGTGCGGCACTATTTACTAAAGTACAGGGGGAGGGCTGATGTGCAGATCCATCTTCTGTCTATGGAGCCAGTGCCTGGTTGAGTGCCGCTACACCGATATCTGCATCCAGACCTCACTAATCCTAATTTTGGAATGTCCCTGCCTAAAGCCTTTGACGCTCAGTCACGGTACAGTGACCACACATGTGTGTCACCTTACTGTAACGTAGACTGGAAAAAGATGCACTATCGTTTCCTCTACGCACTGCCGGGCACCACATGTCGCTATTGAGAGGGGAGCACTGCTCACCACCCCTTCACTCCAGCTAATGTATGCCATACTCGGGTCCTGCCCGGGCGTAGCATTTGTTTGTGTGAATGTGGCCTAAGTATGTAATGATATTACCCTTTAAAGGGATTGTCCACAGGTTTCACTATCAATATCTGATCAGTCGTGAGCCGACAACTGGCGCCCACATTGACCAGCTGCTTGGGTCTGAGGTCTGGTGCTATACCGTGTAGTGAGCAGATAGCGCCATGCACTGCATTGTGGTCATATGATGTTACAGCAGAACAGCTCACATTGAAGCAAATTTCACGCAGCTTAGCATTGACCCCACAAGTGAGGGGCTCAGGACCTGTTCACCTTTGTCTGGCACAGACACCATCTATCCGTCAAATTGATGCGTTACGTAAAATTGTACATGTTACACCTACAATTTATGGCTCTTCAGGGGAGGGTGGTCTCAAAGATGATTGGTTGACAGGGAAGGGGGGAAGTCATAATATTTTATATACTATATATACAAAGACAACAACAGGTTAATTTTTCTGTAATGTAAAGTCTGTATCAGCGACAGTGAACAAACAAAAGGCTTGTGCCAAACCGGAGGCGCACACATTAGTGTCAGTCAGCTGCCCAACAGCCCTGGGTAATAGGTGGGCAGCGACTGGAAGGAAGTGCAGTGGGTGGGCTTGATGGAGCGGATCTACTCTAATGTGAAGGGAGGTAGCATCAGAGATAGGAGCTATGCCAGCAATGGCGGATCAGAGACAACAAGAGACAAGTGTGAAGATGAAGCCGAGCCGAGCACCAAAGAGCACTACTACTACTTCTTGTAGTCTTTAAAGGGGTTGTAGTAGTGCTCCCTGGTGCTTGGTTTACATACCAATGGCTTATGAGAGTGTAAGGGTCACCCACTATGAAGAAGGTGGGTGCAGCAAGAATCAGGGTGCCAGCGAGTGCCTGCAGAGCTCACTAGTCTCAGAGGAGATCTGGTACTGCATAGAGTCAGGTGTAAAGGCAAATTCCAATTCCTCACCGTCCTGAAGGGGCATTGCTAACTCCAATTTGATGCATTAAAGGTAATCTATCCTGAAAATCCATCATGCTAAACCAGGGACACTTAGTCATAGATCCTTTTAAAATTATGCTAATAAGCCTGGGTTGTTACCAGAGCCCCTCCGTGTTTCATATTCCAAGGCTGTTCCACCCCCCACTATGTGCTCACTACTGATTACAGAGAGTGCTAGTGCAGTGTAACAGCTCGTGAAGCCAAAGTACAGAGGGCTTCTATTCATTAGCATCATTTTACCATTTTACAGGGTCTGTTCACACTTGTAGCCAGTGTTATGTATTGTCCCTGGAAGCAGCAGGACTATGAACTATGGATTTATATTCCAGGCTTATAGCTACTCCAAGTGCACTGGAGTATGTCCTCACACTGCTGTGCTCTGTGAAGCCAGTGTTAGGTATTGTGCCTGGAGATCTGTGTAATCACGCTGTTATGTGTGCTGTCAGTAGCAGCAGGACTGTGAAGCATGGATTTACTGTATATTCCAGGCTTAGCTTCTCCACTGCAGTATGTCCTCACACTGCTGTTCTCTGTGTATCCAGTGTTATGGATTGTCCCTGGAGATCTGTTTAATCATACCTTTGTGTATTTAATTAGTAGTGTCAGGATGATGAAAAATTGATTAATATTCCAGGATTTTAGCTTTTCCCAGTGTACTGGGAATGTGTCCTCACACTGCGGTCCACTGGACTCTGTGCAGTGATCCGCTCCACAGCCCTTTCCTTTCACTAAGTGAAAGCTGCAGCAGGCCACGTATTGGATACCACAGAGAAGTGGAGTGGTGGAGAAGGTAAGTACAGAGAGCACAGCAGTGTGAGGACAATGCCCCAGTGCCTTTGGGGAAGTCACAATCCAGACATGTGACATATATGTACGTCACATGTCAGTTAAGCATGTGTGATGCGGGCTGAGCCTGCTTCATCCACAGGGGGTATGTGGGTGTTAACCCCCTAAGTGCCACAATTGATGGCAGAACTTAAGTAATGGTGCCGGTAAATGCACCAAACTATGTCAGAAGTATGAGGAGGATATTTTGGGGGGCTTTTAAGTCACCTGATAACAGTCCATGATCTCTCAACTTGTATCAGTAGATATCTTGGACATTCCAGGAAGGTGGATAAGACAGATTTGTATCCATGGAGTCTGGATACATATACTGCTCTCTCATTATATCTATATAACAGCCTGCATTGTATATAAACCTACCCTCATGTGTCGAGCTGATAGAAGTCGAGTTAGAAGATACAGGATGACAATATTATCTACTGCAGTGTGTAGTAATCAGAGATGAACACAAAAATCCCAAAACCCAAAAATCACATAACAAAAAAACTATATAAAAATATACACATAATAAACCATAAGAAGATGAAAAGTAGTGAGCAGTGCCCTCCTGTGGTAACTACTAGGTAATGCATGTGAGAACATCAGAAATCCAGAGTAATGCACATACTGCCCCCTTCTGGCCATCATGAAATAATATACTATATAACAGCCAGCATCCAGTCATAGTACATAAACTTCCCCAAACTTTTCATTAACAATGAACACCGAATGAACAAAACATTTTTTGATAACTGCCTAATAGCGAGGTCTGAAACAAGGACTATTTTTGTGATTTTCTTTATTCTTTAAATATTTAATCTAATCCAAAAAATGAAATGGAAATGGGCTCCCTATGTTATGAACCTATGATCTATATCAGTGGTGGCGAACCTATGGCACGGGTGCCAGAGGTGGCACTCGGAGCCATTTCTGTGGGCACTCAGGACAGAGTTCACCAAATAGGACCAAATCCACCAAGTCCCAGGCAACTTAAGAGATGCTGCACTCAGCGCTATTTTAAAGCAACACTTCATTGGCTGTTAGAAAGTGTTGACAGAACTGCAATCTCTTTGGAGGTCTTCTTGCTGGACCAACCATTTTTCCTCTACAGAGAGACCCTGGAGAGAAGCTACAACAAGAGTCTGAATTTGCCCTCCTTCTTTCAACTGTATTCGTTCCCTCAGTGGGGCGATACAATTGAAAGATGTGGAAGAACAGGTAGAAATAAGTTACTGTATAAAATGCCATGTTGGCACTTCACTGTAAATAAGTGGATTTTGGTTGTAGTTTGGGCACTCGGTCTCCAAAAGGTTTGCCATCACTGATCTATATAATAAAGGAAGTATGAGGAGGCTAGGGCGATGGAGAAACTGATAGTGAAGACTGCAAATTCTCTATATGTCCTCACACTGCTGAGCTCTGAGTTCACTGCATTGAGCTGTTCTACAATCCTTCCTTCTGCTCTCATTATAATCTGTAGAAGGCTTGTGGCTGAATACTACAGTAACCAATCAGAAGAGAGAAGAAGAACTATGGGAAACCATCATGCAGATAGCTAAGAGCACAGCAGTGTGAGGACATGCTTCCAGCAGAGGTGTATATCATGATGTTCTGCTGCCACTATGGTGAATAATATGAGGTTCCACAGCAGCTGAAATGTATATGATCAAGTTCCTCCACAGCTGGGGGATGTATCATAGTGTTCTGAGGCAGCTGAGGTATCTTTTATAACATTCTAGAGATATGTATTATGAGGATGTCAGGAGATTAATTGTTTGTTATAATGTTCTTCATTATTATGAGGTTCTGCAGCAGCTGGGGTGTGTATGACAATATTCTGCAGCAGCAGTGTGTGTGTGTGTGTGTGTGGAGGGGGATTATGAGGTTCTGCAGCAGCTGAGGTGTTTATTATGATATCCCTCAGCAGCTGTGGTGTTTATTATGATGTGCTGCAGCAGCAGAGATGTGTCTTATGCTGTTGTGTGTGTATATTGTGAGGTTCTGCAGCAGCTAGGTGTGTATTATAATGTTCGGCAGCAGCTGATGTGTGTATTATGATGCTCTGCAGCAGCTGATGTGTTTAATAGGGCGGCCCAGTGGCTCAGTGGTTAGCATTAGAGCCTTGCAGCGAAGAGTATGTATGTTCTCTCCGTTGGGTTTCCTCCGGGTCCTCCAGTTTCCACCCACACTCCAAAACATACTGGTAGGTAGGGACTGATTTGACAAGCTCTGTTCAGCGCTGCGTAATCTGTGTGCCCTATATAAATAAAGGCATTATTAATTATTTTATTATTATTATTATGAGATGCTTTAGCAGCTGAGGTGATTATAATGATGCATTACAACAAATGAAAGGCTGAGCTGTATGATACACTCCTCAGCTGCTGCAGAATTTTGCTAAATTAAGGTTTCTACATATTAATCAGTGATTGGCTTTTCCATTGTCGCTTTTTGTGTGACCTGATTTTATACAAATATCTATATATTATGGGTATGTTGTATATAGTCTGTGTATAGGAATATCCTGCAGGTGGGGATTCAGCTATGGAGAAATCCATTATACCAGGAGGAGATCAGCATCACCTTACTGCCGCTTATCTCCATGTACCTAATATTATAATGCAATGTATAATAACAGTGCACCAGGGATCCCCGGAGCTGAAGGTTGTTGATATTCCATCGGCAGCCACAATCCAATATTTCATCGGCGCTGTCCAAGCGCGACATATTTCTCCGTCCTCCCTGAGAACATGTCAGCTCTCATCTGCCTCACATCAATGAGCCCGGCACGCTGCCATTGTTTTGGTATTTTATAAAGATGACATCAATACGCGCGCTTTGGAAATTCACCACTTAAGTCCTAAGTGGGGTATTTTTACGAGATGGATCGATGGTTAAAATGACAGCATCTGTTTGCTTGTATACATTTTCTTATAATTCCTCCCTTGGTGATTATGCTGGAGCGCGGTGAGTAATAAGCAGCTGCTGGAATTAGCGAGCGGTAAACACAGTTATTTGATCTGTGAAGGAGCCATCGCCGCCAAGGCCACAAGCTGGAAAAACACGTAGACAGCTGTTGGGGAAAAAAAATCGTAAAAAAAAAAATATGCAAGACGCCGGATAAAAAGTGCTGACGGCGTGATAGAGCAGGAGGTGCAGCGCGGCGGCTCGTGTCTCGTTACAATGACACCGGATGTAACATCCACCCCAAGGGACATTGATGTCTTGTCGATATCTTCCCCGGACGCAGATGTTATAAACAGGAGATTATCGTCCAATTAGTAAGAAAAAATATATTAACGCCTTAAAGGGAAATTCCACTTTTCAGATACAATTTAACAAATCAGAATCATTTTAGTTGGATGAGTCAGTGTAGGAATAGCACCTGAGGATTCTACAGGGGGTTCAGGGTTGTTGGTGAGGGTCCTGGTTGTGGGACACCACATTAACTGTCTATGCCACTCATTTGGGGGGGTACAACGGACTCCAGTTCTCCTGATCCGTAGGGGACCCACTGCGTGGACTCCCACCAATCAGCAAAAGCTTGATGTGGCTGGACATCCCCTTTAAGTACCAATGATGATGCCACTTCATTCACTGTCTATGCCACTATTTGGGGGGGGGGGCAATAGACCCCATTTCTCCAGATCTGTGGGTGTCCCACCACATTGTTCCCCATCAATCAGTAAAAACTTGATGTGGCTTTACATCCCCTTTAAGTACCGATGCTGCCGCCCCATTCACTGTCTATGCCACTAATGGAAGTACTGAATATTATGCTTGGCTATCTCTGTCAGTGCCATAGAGATGGATAGAGCAACAGGGCAGGTGCCAGCAGATGCTCTGTTCTTTTGGGGGTACAATGGGCCACCATTTCACTGGGACCGCCACCAATTAGCAAACACTTTATGTGGCCGGACTACTACTATGGACAACTACTAGGGTCTGTTTCTTATAAGTCGGCCAAAGGAACCACTGTGTAGTGTCTACTAACGATAAGATGAGTAATTCTGCTGAGATGGATCTGTATATTTCACAGCAGAGCCCCCCTTTACAGAAATGTCCACTGAAGAGCCCCCCTTTACAGAAATGTCCATACCGGAGCCCCCTTTACAGAAATGTGGAACCAAAATTAATTGAGAAAAGATTTAATATATAACTTGCATTAAATCATGTCTCTGATGTCAGCGTTCTAAGCAAAAAGGCAATGCAGGCAACTAATCGCTAAGTAGATTTTTTGGCAATACAACTCCTGTACAGTGTCCAGAAGATTGAGTTCTAAAGAAGACTTAGGAGATTTGAGAAGACAAGAAAGACAATAGGGCGGCTGCGCCGCAAAAGTATGGGACAGTGTGGCCGTTGTCTGCCTCTGGAAGGATGAGAGCCGCTCATCCCCTCCTTACCTCTGGCCCTGTGCTCTCCTCCTCCTCTTCTTGGCCCTGTGCTTTCCTCCCTCCTCCTCATGGCCGTGCTTCCTCCTCCTCTGTCTGTGCTCACTCTCCCCTCATCCTCTCGCCTGTGAAATGTTTGCGGGGGGGGGTGTGCGTGTTGTATATAATGTTCTGCGGGGGGGCGTGTGTTATATTGGAATGTTCTGCGGGGGTGGCGTGTGTATAATAATGTTTGCGGGGGGTGGCGTGTGTATATACTGTTCTGCGGGGGGGTGGCGTGTGTATAATAATGTTGCGGGGTGGTGGGTGGGTATTATAAGTTCTGGGGGGTGGTGGGTGCTGTATTAATGTTCGCGGGGGGGCGTGTGTATAATAATGTTCTGCGGGGGGTGGCGTGTGTATAATAATGTTCTGCGGGGGGTGGGCGTGTGTATAATAATGTTCTGCGGGGGGTGGTGGCGTGTGTATAATAATGTTCTTGCAGGGGCTCTTTGTCCTCGTGGGGGAGGAAATAAGCTCCCAGAATGCTTCACAGCAGAGGTGCTAATTTTTCATTTGATCAATTTTATAATTTTTCTATACATTTTCTGGTTTGTAGTACTTGTAGATACGACAGTAGTATTAGGTATAATTTACAGGTAACTATATATTAAGTATCACATTTTATGCAGAGAAATGTGATAAAAGAGTTCTGGTTAAATGATAAAACATACTAAATTTACCACTCCTTGCTCCTTAACCACTTAGATAGAGCCTCTCGCGATCCTGCTTCACTCTACTCCCTGTGAGCCTCCTGATATCACAGAAAGTAGTTGTAGAGGTTGCGTATCCAATCAGTGGCCGAGATGAGTCTTATATTCAACCACTGATTGGCTAAGGGCACCAAATACAGCAAAGGAGGCATCCTGAGGCAGAGAGAGCTTGACTTCAGCACGTCGTCTCTATCCATTTATACAACCAATTTACATCTCACTTCAAAATTGATTTTCTGGATGATGTGTTAGAGCATTGAACGTTACAGTTTTATTATGTATTATTATAATTGTATTATCATATAATCTGACCTGTAGCACAGCTGGCATGCTGGGTCATCAATCACATTTGAAAAAGGGGCAACTTCTGAGGGTGTTGCCCAAGTGGTCCCATAGAAGTCACATTTTAACCATCACACAGTGGTTTGGATTTTACTTGGATTAATCTCCAGCGATAGCAGCTGCTATGGGGCCTGCATTGTCAGGGGGCCCCATCATTCGACCTGACCCACTAAAGAATGGGGGATGTGCACCATTATATACATATTATGCTTCACATTGTACAGCATAATATGTATATAACATATATATGATGTATATATGCTGTATATGTGTGTGTATCTTTGATGTATATATAAAGTGTATATAATGTAAGTGTGTATATATGCTGTATATTTGTATATGGCACTGTAGGTGTATATATGCTCTATATGTATAAAAAAAATAACTTTGTAAAAGCGTCGGAGGCGCTCAGGCAGATGGCGGCCGAGCGCCTCTCGTCTTCCTTGGACTTTAATTTATGAGCTCCCACTGCAAGCCTTCTACTGCTCTGGCTCTGGGATCCGGCCGCCGATGTCAGAGGGTCAGGGCATGGAGAGAGCGGAGCTGTGCCGGCGACGGGAGGAGACTTGTAGCATGGGGCGTGCATAAATTAAAGTCCAGGTAGGCCGGGAGCCGCTCGGGCGCTATCAGTCTGAGCGCCTCGTACACCTTTACAAAGTTGTTATATCAGCAATAAAAACGCCAAAATACACGTAAAACACTGTCCCCCCATCCCCTAGACCAGGGGTCGGGAACCTATGGCTCGCGAGCCAGATATGGCTCTTTTGATGGCCGCATCTGGCTCGCAGCCAGGGCTCCTATCCAGGGGCATTACTACAGCCGTGGCATCTGCTGCGCTGCCTGTCAAGACCAGGGGCCCTTACCTGGCTCCTGTTGTGCCCCTGGCTGTAGTAATGCCCCTGGATGTAATGGGCAGAGCAGCGCAGGGTCCGCGGGGTTAATTCTGGGGCGGCACCTCCGTCTCCCTCCCTGCAGCAGTCTCCTCCGTGTGTGAGAGAGGGAGGGGAGGAGACTGTGTACCTGCAGCCAATCCCGGGGCTGGATGTAGCAGCGCGGGAGATTCAGACAGAGGAGACCAGAGAGCTGCATACTGAGGAGACATCCAGCACCTGAGTCAGCAGCCGGGGATCAGCCACAGATAAGTGCTCCCTCCCCCCAGTGTCTCCTCACACTCTGCACTAACCCCTTAGTGTCCTGTGTGCAGGAGCAGCTATGAAGCTCCTAAGTGTCCCTTACAGACCCCTCTGCATCATCTCCTCATATCTTCCCCCACCACTGCATTTCTACATTAATGTGAGGTTCTGGGTGGCGTGTGTATTATAATGTTCTGCGGGGGGTGGCGTGTGTATAATAATGTTCTGCGGGGGGTGGCGTGGGTATAATAATGTTCTGCGGCGGGTGGCGTGTGTATTATAATGTTCTGCGGGGGGTGGCGTGTGTATAATAATGTTCTGCGGGGGGTGGCGTGTGTATTATAATGTTCTGCGGGGGGTGGCGTGTGTATAATAATGTTCTGCGGCGGGTGGCGTGATCCCCGACAAAAATGCGGCCGCGGGACCCTCAGTAAATAAGCCCCATTGTACGGCTCTCGCAGAATTATATTTTAAAATATGTGGCGCTTATGGCTCTCTCAGCCAAAAAGGTTCCTGACCCCTGTGTTAGACGTTCAAACCAGTATGTTTTGGAGTGTGGGAGGAAACCGGAGGACCTGGAGAAAACCCATGCAAACACAGAGAGAACATACAAACTCTTTGCAGATGTTAACCTGGGTGGGACTTGAACCCAGGACTGCAAGGCAGAACTGCTGAGCCACCGTGCCGCCCTAATTCAGTCAAGCTCCTAGTGGAAGCTGTTTCATTCATGTATATGTACTCATGTTCTGTCATAGGGAAAGTAAAGTTTCCATGTGACACATAAGATTTTATTCTTACCATTTGTAAAGATTTAGCCGATACTTTACTGTCCCTTTTTCCATATAAATTTTCCAGCTCTTTAGAGTACTAGGAAGAACCAGAGAAACAATTAGAAAACATCACAAAAGAAGTAAGAATATAAAGTTATATTATTAGGTTCGTATAAGAGCAGGTATACACATATAACTTTCTGTTCTTACCACTGTAACTCTTATGTCCAGAATATGTGGAGAATAAAATGAATAAAATACAAGGTATACTAAGTCTTCACAAATAAACTAAATATCAGTCTGCTCAGCTCCTCCTGCTCTATAACATGTTGCCTACAGAAAGGACACTATGTTCAATCTGCTTAGCTCCTCCTGCTCTATAACAACTTGCCTACAGAAAGAACACTATGTACAATCTGCTCAGCTCCTCCTGCTCTATAACATGCTGCGGAGGGGGGAGGAGAGTGAGCACAGGGACATGGAGGAGGTATCACAGGGAAGAAGCGATAGAGAGCAAGGACAGGAGGAGGAGGAGGTGAACACAGGCCAGGAGGGATGGGAGGGGGAGAGCACAGAGCCCATAGGATGAGGAGGGGCCTAGAGGTCACCACACCCAGGTTCCGGAGCGGCGGCGGCGTGCGCCCCGGGCGCCGGCGCTATGGCGGCTTGCTGCCCCGGGCCTGCGCGGCGGGCGCGCCCCGGGCCAGGCGGCGGCGGGCGGGGCGCGCCCCAATGCCACGAAGAGAAGGATGGAGGGGAGAGCACAGGGCCGGGATGTAGAGGGAGGGATGAGCGCTCCTCAATCCTTCCGCATAGTCAGAACAGCGGCCCCCACACTGTCCCATCTTTGTCGGCCAGCCACCCTATTTGGTCTTTCTTGTCTTCTCAAAATCTCCTAAAGTCTTCTTTGAGAACTCAATCTCTGGACACTGTACAGGAGTTGTATGTGCAAAAATCTAACTTTAGCTATGTTAGTTGCCTGCTTTGCCTTTTGCTTAGAACTGGCTGACATCAGAGAACAATAGATTTAATTCAATTTTATATTAAATATTTTCTCAATTTAATTTGGGTTCCCACACAATGGCACTTTTATAAAAGCTGAAAAATCCTTGTCACCCAACCCCATAAAATTAACCTGGCTTCCAGCCAGATCCGGCCACGAGCCAGAGGGGGTGTGGCCTCCTCAGATGAATCCAGCAGCTCCTCCCATTCACACTCAGTGACCTCCTCATCTGGCCGGCTGCAAGATTTCTGCGTTCTCCTCTTCAGTTCCGCTCATGAGTAGAGGCCTCTCAGTAGGGAGCATATCATTCTCCCAATAGCAGTAAAACTATACACCACTGCACAGTGAGGCAACGGAGGACGCAAATCCACTCCTCAGCTTACTGCGCATGACCAGAATCTGAAGAGTAGGCCCGGGAATATACATTTGGATGATGTATCCCAAGGGGGTGGAGTCATCGGAGTGAAGACGGGAACCGAGGAGGCCACCCCCCTTTGACTCTCTGCTAGATCAGGTTGGATGCCAGGTAAGGCATTGAAGTTGATTTTATGGGGTTGTGAGGAAAGGATTTTTTAGGTAAACAAAGGGTGGTAATAGGGCTCTATAGGAACCTGTCACCCACTGTTTCTGTGACATAGCTGCTGACAGGTTCTCATTAAGCGAACACTATAAGCCTCATTTTTGCTGTATTTACTACCGTTAACTCATTATCCTCCAGTCCCCCCTGTGGCGCTTGTGGTGAATGAATTACCCGGGCGCGGGGGGAAACGCCTTCCCTGGAAGTTTTGTTGCGCTTCTGAGACTCGCAGACTTGCATTTTAATTCCATCACGCGATATTCTGTAATTGCAAAGAGCAAGTGTAATGACTGTGATGTCTTTATCAACCTGTTCTCCGCGGTTTGTTTTTAGCTTGGCCATCTGCTGCTCAAAAAGTGGCAGCTGCCATGTTTTACAAATAGCAAAGTCAAGTCCTTTTTTTTTTCTTATCTTTTTTTTTTCAATTTTTTTTTCCACCCAACACATTGTGCACGGGTCTCGTGCTTCTCGGCGGAGGCTTTAATCAATAGCTGTACCTTGGGCATTTTTAATTATTACATTACACGTGGGCGCAGGCCGTCTCTTGTCAGATATTAATTATAGGCAAAGAGCTACTTTCATTTACATATAAGCTCCCAGAATGCTTCACAGCAGAGGTGCTAATTTTTCATTTGGGGGGTGGCGTGTGTATAATAATGTTCTGCAGCGGGTGGCGTGTGTATAATAATGTTCTGCGGGGGTGGCGTGTGTATTATGTTCTGCGGGGGGTGGCGTGTGTATTATGTTCTGCGGGGGGTGGCGTGATCCCCGTCAAAAATGCGGCCGCGGGACCCTCAGTAAATAAGCCCCATTGTACGGCTCTCGCAGAATTATATTTTAAAATATGTGGCGCTTATGGCTCTCTCAGCCAAAAAGGTTCCTGACCCCTGTCCTAGATCTATGATTATAGAATAATAGACATTTACCCACCTGCCACAGTGAACAACAACCGCTACAAGGTCATACATTCGGTCAGGGTTAGTGGCATCCCCGGAAGTGTTGAAGAGCCGCAGTTCAAGTGGAAACACCACGCGGTAGGAAAGTTTGGTATATCGGTGCAGCTGGTCCATGTATTTAAACCTTTTCAAGTGCAGGGCTAATATCATAGGCAACTTCTTCACTCTCATCCTGTCAACAGATTTAACATACTTAGCAAGTCCTTCACCAGATTACTCAGTCCCTAGTCATTGAACTAGGGAAGTTCAATGACATGTAAAAGCGGAATAGAAATGAAAATCAGAATCTAATCCTCCTGAAGCACAAAGTACAAGTGCTGTACTGTAATACGCTGCTGGCTGTGAAGCAGTGCACAACACAAGGATGACACAACGTGAAGTATCTACCGGCTACCAATACAAATATAATCAGACTAATATATATAGATGAGATGAAGGGTCAGCTATTACACATGCATGAGAACAGGTAGCCCTTTACTACCAACTTCCAATGGACTCAGCAGGTGGAAAGTCCAGGTACACCCCAGATGTTTATACACTCTAGACCCCAAATATGTAACTTCACCCTTCACATTAGTAGCAAAAGTAAAAAATGGGAACTGAGATGGCAGACTTCATCAAAAAATCTGGCTGGGTATCACAGACACACTCCTTCATATTAAGTGCAGCAAGAAACCTGCTCCACCTGCAGAATCATCAACGATTGAGAAAGGGACCACAATAGGCGATCCCAGTATTCAGACCATCACCAATCACATTGTTATACCTTATCCTGTGGGTTGGGGATAACAAAACTTTTTAAACCCTTCACGACTGCCATAAGGCTATATTCATTCTATTTGCACATGATTGCAGGTAGCACGTGAATAGAAGTCATGGCAGTGACCCAATTCAGATGGTTATATCTTTAGGAGCGTGGCACCTATAAAATTGTGTTTCCAGAGGCCACAGAACCGGAGATATTCACTGTTAAAGGAAATCTACCATTTGACTTTATGCATTAGGAACCAAATATACCTTGATAATGATGTAGCTACACTGATGTAGGCACACATCTTGTTTAATCCTTGAAATGAGTGGTTTTTTGAGCTCAGTAGCTCCTGTGGCTGCACCCGGTGCTCTCCTCACCCCAATTATGCACTGCTTCAGCAATGTCCTACACAGCAGAAGTCGAGAATATGTCATCACTGTGTTATCCCTGATAGGCAGAAGTACACAGCAGCTGGGGATGGTGCAGCAATTGTTTATCAGTCATCCAGCCCAGGTTGAATAGTCCTGTCTAGACAGTTCAGGAAGCGCCTGTGTGTGTGAAAGTAATGTGTTTATGTAGGGCATCCGGCTTCCAAGTTCCTGAATTTTTATAATTGTTTTTTGAACATAACAATGCAAAATGGTAGTTGGCAGGCCCAATGCCAACCTTATTGCAGACCCTTTCCCCCTTCTCACTTCAGTCCTTCAAAGTTTGGCACTCTTAGATTTCAAAATAGATTGAAAACTAATCCTTCTCCATTGTTACCCCTTTTTCATAGGACATTTCCTCCAGGACTAGAATCAAGGGACTTCTGATGGTGGGTGAAGAAGGTTATTAACCATTTGTGGAACCTGATGTCCGGAGGTAAACCGCTGTCTCATAACAAGGTTGTAACCAAAAAGGAGGTTTCTCCCTAAGAATTTTTCCGACTTAACCAATTATTACAATTTGTGCAATCAATCCCACGATGCATCTCCTCAAACTCCCGCATGCATTTGATAAAAATCTGTATAAATGACCCATTCGGCAGAGGAATGATCTCTCTGCTATACTCTATTTTCAATCCTCCCCCATCGGATATCAAGTCATGTTTTATAGAACAGTGGGAGTCTAACTTGGGTTTCCAGTTCTCCCTTCAAAGGTGGAGACACTGCTGGACAACTCAAGCGAAAAGCAGCCAGCAAGTTAACAGATAATAATAACTTTTATTTATATAGCGCCATTAAATTAGGATACTCCACAGAATGTACTATGCTCCTGCACGTCTTGCCAATATTTATCCCCACCTACCCAACCGTTGCTTCCAAGGCTGCAATGCCCTGGGCGACATGGCCCATATATGATGGCGCTGCCCCATAGTTGCCCCCCTTTGGACCGGGTAAAAACCCTCATCCGCTCTGTTAGGTAACGCAACACCTGTAACCCCAGCAGTACTCCTCCTAGGCGATAAACCAGCAAAGGTTAAAGACAGAGCCCATCGCTTAGTCCAATTTATAGCTTAAGCGACTAGAATTCACATAGCAGCTAAATGGAAATCTCCGGACCTATCCTTTACCGCGGTTAAGAACAAAATCAACCTACTGAGGTTGAGGTGACCACTGTTTGAAGGGATCTGGAACCAGTGGATTGCTTCACAAAGCCCCCCCCCCCCACCATCGAAAGAGCTCTATCTCTGTCCCCTTAATGGTCCATTATGCATCAACATGGCCCCAGCACTTCTTCACATGTAGTCTTGCTCCATCCATATTCTACACTATACAGTTCTTGTGATGTTGTTACCTGTATGCTTTTCTCCTCCACCTTGTGTCCGCACCCTGGTTCCCCTATATTTTATTGTTTTGAACGATACAGAAGCTGGCTATGCATCAAAAAAATTCTGTTTTCATTGCTAATCCCGCTGTGTGGGGCACACCTTGCTCGTTTTCCTATGGTTTTCAAACAAAAAAACTAAAAACAAATAGTAGATTTCCTTTAAAGAGGACCTGTCACCCATAAAAAAGGCACTAGGAGCTGCTTAAGTGAGCAGCACCTAGTGCTACAACTAATGCAGCAGTGTTACACTGCTAGCGTTATCGGAAACCTCCGTTAACGCTAGCAGACACAGCCGTGATGTACACTAGAAACACCAGACCGCTCTAAAAGTAAGCAGCTCCTAGTGCCATTTTCTTACAGGTGACAGGTCCTCTTTAAGTTACCGTATATACCAGAGTATAAGCCAACCCAAGTATAAGCCGAGGCCCCTAATTTTATCATAAAAACCTGGTAAAACCTATATGTTTTTTTTACTCGAGTATAAGCTGAGTTTGGATTTTCTGCAAATTTTTTGTGCTGAAAAACTAGGCTTATACTTGAGTATATATGGCATACGACACCGAAAGCTCCAAAGATATAACCATTTGAAGTTTACTTCCTTCAGCAAAATGGAGAAGGAGCTGCAGGGAGACAGCGCTACCAGTCTCCAGAAGTACATGCACCCTCCGCATGTGTAGCTGAACATGGGGAAGCCGGTGGTTTGGCATCGTATATATCTTTAACATAGTTTGGTAGAGGTTTCTTCAATTTTGCTACTTAACCAAAAAAAAAAAATTATAGGGAAAAAAATGACAAAGAAGTGTATTTTCGTCAAATTTTTAGTCATGTGACTGCTAAAAAAATATCTAATTAATAAAACAATCCTACTGAGTTAAAGACTCACGTTTCAAGAAAAAAAAAATACCAAAAGTAAAAAAATTGTTATATATATAGAAGTTCCAAAGATATTGTCACTTAAAGGGAACCTGGAACATTTGCACATTCACATAAGTCACCTTTTATCTTATATTGCCTGGCATCAGGGGGGGCGTGTCCTGCTCAGCCGGCCCCTCCCATCTAATACTACCCATGCCTTTTGCCTCCTAACTGACCACAGTTCATGTCATGTGGCCAGAGTGACATCTCAGGTCATTTAGCTTCTTAATAAACAGTACCCCATGCATATATCAGACCACATGAAGTCTCAGCAGCCTCCATGGACTTCTACTCCTCTCCATCCTCCATGGAGGCTGCTGTGATTTCATGTGATAACATATATGGTGTACAGTTTGCTATTCTTAGACGGCTGAAGGACCTGCGATGATATCACTAGTCACATGTCATAAATGTAACACAAGGCACCTTGAAAAAAGATTGACACAATATTTCCCACCTGTACATAGAGCTTTATATGTCTGTAGTTGACTAAGTCCCTAAGTACAAGGAGGCTGAGCAGTGATTTGAAGAGACACAGAGCTGTCAGTCAGAATAATGGGGCATGGTTCACTGGTATCTCTGACTTTTCTCGCTCTCAGGAGAGTCAGAAAATCTAATTTACATATCAGAAAAATGGCTGTAAGTAAGGTACAGAGCCTTACTGGCAGCTAATTTTTGGTGATATAGGGAGGACTTGTAACCCTTTATCAGCAGGCATTGTTATTCGGGTGGTGGGGGGACAAAATCTGGTGACAGGTTTTCTTTAAAGAAGAGCAAAACACAACTCCAAAATTTGACCTGGGCATTGAGTCACCAATGACTCTTGGTCATGGAAGGGTAAAGTATGCTTCACTTGCATGGGAGCATTGAGGCTGCTGCAGATAGTTGTCTTACAACCAGACACAGGACTGTAAAGAGGGGGGTTAGCACATAGCAGAACTTCTAAGACACAGAGGGAAGATGCCAATGTACATAAAACGTTCAGTTATTTATTGTCAATAAAGCTATTAAGAAAGTAAAACATGAATATTTTAGTCCAGAATATTGAGAACAGTTTTTTCCACTGGTTTTTAAGTGTTAGAGCTTAGACCCAGACTTATCTTGACAAAAGGTATCTCCCTGACCTTTGCATACACCAGTGGTTCTTAATCTTTCTAATGCTGTGACCCCACAATACAGTTCCTTATGTTGCGGTGACCCCAGACCATGTACAAGACTATAACGACTATAATACTGCCCCCTATGTCCAAGAATAGAACTACTATAATACTGCCCCCTATGTACAAGAATATAACTACTATAATACTGCCCCCCATGTACAAGAATATAACTACTATAATACTGCCCACTATGTACAAGAATCTATCTATCTATCTATCTATCTATCTATCTCATATCTATCTATCTATCTCATATCTATCTATCTATCTCATATCTATCTATCTATCTATCTATCTATCTCATATCTCTCTATATCACATAACTATCACTTGTCTATCAATCTATTCTCTATCTTTGCATCTATTGTATCTATTTATCTTTCACATATATATCTTTTTTTCCGTCTGTCTCCTTCCGTCTTTCTTTCTCTGCATGTAATCGATTATTTGTGCTGTCCCCTATACTGCCCTACATGACACCAAAACCAGAACAGTAAATTATAATGCATTGCAGCCCGGCACACAGCGAATAGGTTAAGAATAGGTTAAATAGAGCGTTACATGGGTGATCGCTCTGCGGGTGCTGCGCCAGGCCGGGAATAGCTGGTATTAGCAGAGCGTGTTTTTTCCTTTACGCCGCGCACTGAATGGCGGATTTAACTCCGTTTTTCTATTATTCCTTTATTCACTTGTCAGCCCCCGGGGCACTGATCAATAAGGCGTCCGCTCCAGTGTATTGCCCTTCTATGTGACCTGCAGGAAGGGCTCGGGAGGCAGCACAACCGCAGAATTTCTTATCACACGTTATTTCCTTTACTAAGAGGGAGGATTTACAAAAGGACTCAATAAATCATGAGGCAGAGCTCCGCAGCAGACTTATCACCCACATCAGCTTCTAATTACTGCAAGCTGCTCCTATACAAGGCCTTCTGGAGAGATGCAAACAGATATGGCGGCTCTGGGTACATGTCCTACCCGCTGCGCGGCTCCATCACATCCAAACTCCGCTCTATACAACGTAGAGGCAGAGAGGAGCCCATACACGTTACAACCGCGTCTACCAAACCCGCAGCCATGCCCCAACGTGATCTTCCATACCCCACATTCCAGATCTTATGTTCTTGCTCCACTGAGCTGAGCGTGCAACTCTATGGGAAGGTGGAAGGGAATGATTGTCAGCGAACAATGGTCATCGCCAGATTTACATATATCTATCAAGAGCATTGTTACGGACAGTGGGAAAGCTTTGGAGCTGGTGTAGCCCGGAGTCTTCTTGGGAAGATGTTACAAGTTTCTCACCCCGGGATTTGGGGATCCTCTGCCTCTTCCTTGCACATATTCTCCAGTTCCCTCGGGTTGGATGGTGAACGTTGGTGGAAGCCAATTTCCAGTCTCTCCAGAGATGCTCTATGAGGGTTTGGGTCCGGGCTCTGGGCTGGGTCAGTCAGGAATGGTCCCAGAGATGTTCTGAGGCCTCTGCTTTGCTATTTTAGCTGTGTGCTTAGGGTCATTTGGGGCATTTATTAATTTTGGTGCAGGGTGGCAGGTAAAAGGTTTAGAAGGTAAAAGGCTTGCTTTTAGCTAGTCTAATTTTGCACCAAAGAATGTGCCACAAAACGAGTTGGAAAAATAGAAGCACCAAAAAACTGTTGAATTCAGCGCCAAAAAACACCAAAATTGTGGTGCCGACACTTTGTAAATTAAGGTGCAACAGGCCCAAAAAGGGAATAAAATAAATTGACTGCCAGTTTTCGATCTGAAAGTCAATCGTAAATTATCCCAACTGTCTTGTTGGAAGGTGAACCTTCGGCACAGTCTGAGGTCCAGGGCATCTGGAAGAGGTTCTCATCCAGGATATCTCTGTACTTGGCCGCATTCACCTTTCCTTCCATTACACCCAGTGGTCCTGTCCCTGTCCCCATAGCATGATGCTGCCCCCACCATGTGTCACTGCTGGGATTGTATTTGGCAGGTGATGATCTCTTAGAATTAACACCAAAAAGTTCAATCTTCGTCTCATGACACCAGAGAGTCTTATTTCTCATATTCCGGGAGTCCTCCATGTGCTATGCACACTAAATGTGGCTTTCATATGTCTTGCACTGAGGAGAGGTCTCTGTTGGCAGATTCTGCCATAAAGCCCCGACTGCTGGAGGCTGCAGTGATAGGTGACTCCCATCTCCCTACTGCATCTCTGGAGCTCAGCTCTTGGGGTTCTTCTTTGCCTCTCTCAAGGCTCTTCTCCAACAATTGCTTGATTAACTCAACGACCAGTTTGAGGAAGAGTTGTGGTCGCCCCAAACTTCTTCCATTTAAGGATTATGGAGGCCACTATGCTCTAGGGGACCTTGAGTGCTGCAGAAATTCTTTTGTAACCTTGGCCAGATCTGTGCCTTGCCACAATTCTGTCTCCGAGCTCCTTGGGCAGTTCCTTAGACCTCATGATTCTTATGTTCTCTGACATGCAGTGTAAGCTGTGAGGTCTTATATAGACAGGTGTGTGCCTTTCCTAATCAAGTCCAGTCAGCTTCATTTAACACAACTGGACTCCAATCAAGGAGTGGAATCATCAGAAGGAGGATCAGAAGGAAATGGACAGCGAGAGAGTTGAGTTAAATGTGAGTTAAATATGAGTGTCACCGCAAAGAGTCTGAATATCTTTCAGCACCTTTCAAGGATTATGTCTGACAATATGTATATAGGAACATAAGGATTATATATCATATTCCATCAATGGCCATCTAAAGTATATAGCCAGCATTACATATAATCCACCTATAACCCAGAGCATTGTTAGAGATATTGGTATTTACCCTTTAACACAATTTTGGGATTTATTCTGATATTCTCTTTACAGAAATGTCCATACCGGAGCCCCCTTTACAGAAATGTCCATACTGAAGCCCCCTTTACAGAAATGGTCACAGCAGAGGCCTCGTTTAATGAAATTTCAACAGCACAGCCCTCCCCTAGAAATGAAATGTTCACAACAGAGCCCCTCCCTCTACAAAAATGGCCGAACAAAAACCCGACGGATTCGGAAAAACCACCGCATTTAAAAAAAAAAGTGTAAGTAAATCTGTCACTATATTATTTGGATTATTCAGAATTCAGTGTTGCTTTGCTATGGATACTACACTATTCTATGGGCACTATGTGATCATTATCTATGTCCTATTATTAGGACACCATATGGCAGTATTAATTGCATTATCTATGTCCTATTATTAGGACACCATATGGCAGTATTAATTGCTCACTGTATCTTAGGCCTCATCTGTGTGCTCGCCGGATCGGATCCTGGTTGGGCACAGGGCCAGGAGGAGGGAGAGCACAGGGCGGGGAGGAGGAGGGAGGAGTGAGCACAGGGCCAGGAGGCGGAGGGAGAGCACAGGGCGGGGAGTAGGAGGGAGGAGTGAGCACAGGTTCAGGAGGAGGAGGGAGGGGAGAGCACAGGTTCAGGAGGAGGAGGGAGGAGTGAGCACAGGGAGAGGAGGAGGAGGGAGGAGTGAGCACAGGGACAGGAGGAGGAGGGTAAGCACAGGGACAGGAGGAGGAGGGAGAGCACAGGGACAGGAGGAGGAGGGAGGGGTGCAGCAGCTGAGATAAAAAATAGCTAGGACCTAAGACAAAATTGTGCTGCACGTCAGTAATAAATGTGGCGCATGGTCCGGCTTAGCAGTAACAGCAGTCTAGCAGTCTTGTGGGACACAGAGCAGCCGCCACATAAAACTGGCGTAAACACTTTAACAAATGTGTATTGGGATGTTCTGCGGGGGGTGGCGTGTGTATTATAATGTTCTGCGGGGGGTGGCGTGTGTATATAAGCTCCCAGAATGCTTCACAGCAGAGGTGCTAATTTTTCATTTGTTTAATTTTCTAAATTTTTGTATACAGTATTTTTCGGACTGTAAGGCGCACTGGATTATAAGGCGCACCATCAATAAATGTCTCCTAAAACGTCTAGGTTCATATATAAGGCGCACCTGATTATAAGGATGAATGACCAGCAGGTGGCAGACCTGTGCACAGTTCAAGGCAGCTGTTGTCTGTAAGTAGGTTCATATATAAGGCGCACTGGACTATAAGGCGCACCTTTGATTTCTGAGAAAATTAAAGGATTTTTTGTGCTCCTTATAGTCAGAAAATTACGGTACATTTTATTTCTGGTTTGTAGCACTTGTAGATACTACAATAGTATTAGGTATAGTTTACCTATATAAGTATATATTACGGTAAGTACTACATTTTAGGGTGAAAAAATCCTTGCTCCTTAACCACTCATACAGAGCCACTCCCGATCCTGCTTCACTTTACTCCCTGTGAGCCTCCTGATATCACAGGAAGTAGTTGTGGAGGTTGCTTATCCAATCAGTGGCCGAGATGAGTCTTATATTCAACCACTGATTGGCTAAGGGCACCAAATACAGCAAAGGAGGCATCCTGAGGCAGAGAGAGCTTGACTTCAGCACTTCGTCTCTATCCATTTATACAACCAATTTACATCTCACTTCAAAATTGATTTTCTGGATGATGACAGGCAGTGTTAGAGCATTGAACGTTACAGTTTTATTATGTATTATTATAATTGTATTATCATATAATCTCACCTGTAGCACAGCTGGCATGCTGGGTCATCAATCACATTTGAAAAAGGTGCTACTTCTGAGGGTGTTGCTCAAGTCACATTTTAACCATCACACAGTGGTTTGGATTTTACTTGGATTAATCTCCAGGGATAGCAGCTGCTATGGGGCCTGCATTGTCAGGGGGCCCTATCATTTGACCTGACGCACTAAAGAATGGAGAATGTGCACCATTATATACATATTATGCTTCACATTGTACAGCATATATGTATATAACATATATATATATGATGTATATATGCTGTATATGTGTGTGTATCTTTGATGTATATATAAAGTGTATATAATGTAAGTGTGTATATATGCTGTATATTTGTATATGGCACTGTAGGTGTGTATATGCTCTATATGTATAAAAAATAACTTTGTAAAAGTGTCGGAGGCGCTCAGGCAGATGGCGGCCGAGCGCCTCTTGTCTTCCTTGGACTTTAATTTATGAGCTCCCGCTGCAAGCCTTCTACTGTTCTGGCTCTGGGATCCGGCCGCTGATGTCAGAGGGTCAGGGCATGGAGAGAGCGGAGCTGTGCTCTCTCCTAGTTCCCCGGCCGGCGACGGGAGGAGACTTGTAGCATGGGGCGTGCATAAATTAAAGTCCAGGTAGGCCTAGAGCCGCTCGGGCGCCGACAGCCTGAGCACCTCGTACACCTTTACAAAGTTGTTATATCAGCAATAAAAACGCCAAAATACATGTAAAACACTGTCCCTGCATCCCCTAGACATTACAAGCAGCCTATTTAGGACACTCTACCACCAGTAATGTGGTGGTAGATATCCTTTAACTATGGGTCATATGGACAGAACTATTATTAAACCTTTGTAAGACACTTAGGAACTTATGGCTCAGGCACCTAGGGACCTAGTTGCTCAGGCACCTTCTTATTGAAGAAGTTACTTTATACAACCATATGTGTGTGTGAGGATTGCTTTTGTATGTGATAAGGTGATAATATATTGTCTATACTGTGGTATATGGGGCTGGAGGTAGTCACCTATGTGAATGCAATTATCTGATGCCACCATATCAATGAAGACACCGAAGAGTCTTAGCAATTACAGTACATCAGTCATACTCCACAATTACCACCGATTCCCTTCCTTCTTTCCATAACACCATGTACGCTTTTCATGGATCAATACATTTCTGCTACAAATTTTCCGCCCTCCAGTTGAAAACTTTGCAAATCTCTCAAGAATTTTTTTTTTTTTACTTCTCAAAATGATGGCTGCATGAGAAAATTACATTTTCCATGGATTTCGCATCACGTTAGTTATCGTAGCGTGGGTATGAAATTGTATTACTAGTTATAAATTTAATTTATCTTGTTGTTTTCAAGCTGTGGCCCCATCTGTTACAATGAAGAAAGTACTTTTTTTGCTTTCATAGGAGAGTTTTATTACTTAATGTAATGACTTGTCATCAGAAGAGGGATTTCTCATGGTCGTGTTGTGCCTGGCTGTGTAATATTGCTGGCTTGATGACTGTGACATAGCCATGTAGGGGGTGGGGAGTAGTCACCGAACATAAGTCTGGTAGAATCGTAGATTGTCCTTCATACACATTGGACAGGGGTAAATTGGGAAATTAAATTGGCTCTATGTGGTCGTAGCGTAGACACTGTGTAACATCTGTGCTGGGCTTCAGTGCCATCCACTACCCATAAACTACGTCAAAAGATGTGCTGCTCACTGTGATCTTGTGTTTAGTGTGCATTCTGTCCTTCTCTAGTCTGAACACTGCCTTATTTCACTCCTGGCTGTCTTAATTAACTTCCACCTCACTTGTCTGTCTCCTGCTAACTGTGTCTTGGTCTGCAGATGGTTAAGTTAGCTGTCGAGGACAGATGCTTTCTTCACTCACATTCCTCTATTCTAATTGGAATAATATTTCAAGGGTGTAAACGTAGAAGATGCAACCAGGTAATCATACACCACTTTGCATCAGCAGTATCCACAGAGGAGAAAAATATACCTAGGCTTCTCCCTACTGCATCTCTGGAGCTTAACCACATTGATCCTGCGGTTCTTATTTACCTCCCTCATGAAGGCTCTTTTCTCACGATTGCTTAGTTTGGCTGGACGGCCAGGCCGCAGAAGAGTTGTGGTTGTCCCAAACTTCTTCCATTTAAGGATTAGGGAAGCCACTGTGCTCTTAAGAACCTTGAGTTCTGCAGAAATTCTTTTATAACCTTGGCCAGATCTGTGCTCTGCCACAGCTCTGTCTCTGAACTCCTTGGGCAGTTCCTTAGACCTTAGGATTCTCATGTGCTCGTACATGCACTGTGAGCTGTGAGGTCTTATAAAGACAGGTGTCTGTCTTTCCTTCTTAAGTCCAATCAGTTTAATTAAAAACAGGTGGACTACAATCAAGGAGTAAAACCAATTCAAGGAGGATCAGAAGGAAATGCCACATGTGAGTTAAATATGAGTATCACAACAAAGGCTCTGAATACTTATAACTATGTGATATTTCAGTTTTTCCTGTTTAATAAATTAGCAAAAATATCTACATTTCTTATTTTTTTATGTCATGGTGGGGGCAGAGTATACATTACTGAGAAAAAAACCTTTTTTTTGTTCTCACAAATTGGCTGCAATGAAACCCAAAAAAGAGTGAAAAATTGAAAGGGGTCTAAATACTTTCCGTACCTACTGTATTTGATGCCTTTTGGAACATTGCTCATCTAATACGGTAGATCCGCAATATACATTGATCTAAATGGGCAGAAGGGAGGGCATGACCTTTTCTTCCATTGTGAACCCCAGCTTCATTGTTTCTCTTTGGATTTTCCCTTGTTCCTCACTTCTTTCTAAAATGATCTTTCGATCAAGTTCTGATTCAGAACTTCTGGTTCTGAATAAAGTTTTACCGGCTCCCAACAGATTCATAAGAAGACATTTCTATCCAGACAGGAAAACCTGCAATGATAATAATGGGGGTCATTTACTAAGGGCCCGAATCGCACATTTTCGGCGGTTATCCGAATTTTTCCATTGCACGCGACGGAAATCGGGGGCCGTGGCCGTCAGAAAACCCAACGGATTCCGAAAAAACGCCGTATTTTTTTAAAAAAATGTGTCGCTCGACACTCGCTTACCTGCACCAGGAATAGGATTGTGAACTTCAGTGAACCCCGACAGACTTCAGCGCAGCAGCGACACCTGGTGGACATCGGCGCACTACCTTAGCGAATCCCGGCAGAACCCGAATCCTCCTCTGAGAACGCGCCGCTGGATCGCGACTGCCCCAATGTCTCCCAATTCACCCAACCCAGCCATACAGGGGATCCACAAGTCTACGTGATTTGCTGATGTCAACATTGTTCGCACTGCCTTGAGGCAATCACATTGACCTTCAACCTGCCATGTCATCACCTGTGACATCATCACATGTAACCTACCAAAATATCTTCTCTTCTACAAAACAGTAGATTAATCTCTTGCTAGGGCATTTGCCTCCTCCGTGCACATAAGACTCCCACGTCCTCTACTCCCTCGATGAAACACTACCATTTAGCATTGCCTCCCACATAGAATCTTTCCTCTTATGTTAATGTAGCCTCTCACTATTCCATACAAACTACAATTTCTTACTCTACTTTCCAAACACATCCTCCATACTTTCACCTACTGCAGCAGCACATTCCCCCTACCCCTAATGGATCAAACGGCACATTCCCCCTATGCTCTTCTTCAGTCCCACCTGCTGCAGAAGCTCAACCTCCCACCTGCTGCAGAAGCTCATCCTCCAGCTCGCACCTGCTGCAGAAGCTCAACCTCCCGCTCCCACCTGCTGCAGAAGCTCATCCTTCCACCTGTTGCAGAAGCTCATCCTCCCGCTCCCACCTGCTGCAGAAGCTCATCCTCCCACTCGCTCCTGCTGCAGAAGCTCATCCTCCCGCTCCCACCTGCTGCAGAAGCTCATCCTCCCACTCGCTCCTGCTGCAGAAGCTCATCCTCCCACTCGCTCCTGCTGCAGAAGCTCATCCTCCCGCTCCCACCTGCTGCAGAAGCTCATCCTCCCACTCCCACCTGCTGCAGAAGCTTGTCCTCCCGCTCCCACCTGCTGCAGAAGCTCATCCTCCCACTCGCTCCTGCTGCAGAAGCTTGTCCTCCCGCTCCCACCTGCTGCAGAAGCTCATATCCCCACTCCCGCCTTATCCTCCCGGACCTACTGCAGGAGTACATCTTCCCCATCCATTCCCATAACCTACGGCAGCACATGCTGACCACTGTAGCCTGCTGCAGCACACACCCTCCCCACTCCCTCCTGCTGCAACAGCACAACCTTCCTATGTACATGCGCTGCAGCAGTGCATCTCTGAGGCTTTCAACTCCTATAACATTCAAGCACTGGGCATCTAATTTAGGTTTCTGTCCACCCTACAAGTTGCTGAGCTGAATTTTTTCTATTGTTCTTTTTCTGTTATATAAGCTCCTGGTCTGTATGGAGGAGAATCCATCTAGACCCAACAGGACTTGTAATTCTGCTATTTATAGGGCATTAGTTGTTCTGATACACAATACACTGCAAAGCTTCTAATAAAAGCCATATAATCCAACATAAGAACTGGATGATCTATACATTGTATACATACAGATTATTAGAGACGCCAAGGGCAAATACATTTCCAGTAATGAAAATGTAAGTAATGTTAATGTATATTCATGGCACTTTCAACAGTGATAGATAGATATGAGATAGATAGATAGATAGATAGATAGTTATGAGATAGATAGATAGATAGATAGATATGAGATAGATAGATGATAGATAGAGAGATAGATAGATAGAGAGATAGATAGATAGGAGATAGATAGATAGATATGAGATAGATAGATAGATAGATAGATATGAGATAGATAGATAGATAGATAGATAGTTATGAGATAGATAGATATGAGATAGATATGAGATAGATAGATATGAGAGAGAGATAGATAGATAGATATGAGATAGATAGATATGAGAGAGAGATAGATAGATAGATATGAGATAGACAGATAGATATGAGATAGATAGATAAGAGATAGATAGATAGATAGATATGAGATAGATAGATAGATCGGAGACAGATAGATATGAGATAGATAGATCGGAGATAGATATGAGATAGATAGATATGAGATAGATAGATGATAGATAGATATGAGATAGATAGATAGATAGTTATGAGATAGATAGATATGAGATAGATATGAGATAGATAGATATGAGAGAGATAGATAGATAGATATGAGATAGATAGATAAGACGATATGCGACCTGTCTCGCTGCTGCAGATAGCTCCTGCGATAGATAATACGCAGCGCGCGTCTCATCGCTCGCTCTAGATCATAGATCGCTCGCTCTTATCGCGTCGACGCTCCTCTGCGATCCGCACTCGCTTAGCTGGCCTCCCTCTCTATGCGCGCGCGCTCGCTCTCTCGCTTCATGCGTTAGCCTCGCTCGCTATGCTCTCTCTCGCTCGCTCAGCTCATCCGCTCGCTCGTCGCTATGCGCTCTCGCCGCTGCTCTGCGCCATCGCTCGCTCGCTCCTGCAGCTCGCTCGCCCTCTTCGCCTCGCTATTAGGATGATAGCTAGATCGTCAGCCCTCGATAATATTATATGATAGTCGGAGATCGCTCTGAGCTCGATAGATAGATCGCGACAGCTAGAAGATATGCGCTAGATAATTAGATATGCGCTCGCTCGAGCTCTCGATGGAGATAGAGTCGCATAGCTAATGAGATACGATCGATAGGCGATAATAGCTCGATCTCGCTAGGATAGATCGGAGATAGATATGAGATAGATAGATAGATCGGAGACAGATAGATAGATATGAGATAGATAGATAGATATGAGATAGATAGAGAGATAGATAGGAGATAGATAGATAGATATGAGATAGATAGATAGGAGATAGATAGATAGATATGAGATAGATAGGAGATAGATAGATAGATAGGAGATAGATAGATAGATAGATAGATAGGAGATAGATAGATAGATATGAGATAGATAGATAGATATGAGATAGATATGAGATAGATAGATATGAGATAGATAGAGAGATAGATACTTGAAGAAAATATAAGCAGCACACGATGCAATAGGTAATGGTGGGTGCAGGCACAGTAGGACCGGGCCTCGGATCCTTTTGCAAATAGAGTAGCGGAAAGAGGCAGCACACCAAACAAAGTCCAGTATCAGGTGTAAAAAGTGGGTTCCGTTTTATTCCATGTTTCAAAATACAGCAACGTTTCGGCTCACTTGGAGCCTTTGTCAAGCCTTGAGAAACGTCGCTGTACTATGTTGTACTCTTAAACATGGAATAAAGGATAAGACTTTCACTGGAAGCTTCGGAGTGCTGCCTACTTTTCGGATCTTAGATAGATAGATAGATATGAGATAGATAGATAGGAGATATGAGATAGATATATAGATGATAGATAGATAGATAGATAGATAGATAGATAGATAGATAGATAGATAGATAGATAGGAGATATGAGATAGATATATAGATGATAGATAGATAGATAGATAGATAGAACAGAATTTTTTGGCTCAACCTATACAAGACAGTTTCCTACTTCTGGTGGGGATTAGCATGTAATTGTATACTTTTTGCAAGTTTTTAGGCCCAGATCAGTCATAAATAATGCACAAACATGTGCCATGGGGAAGATTTATCAAGTGTCTGAAAGTCAGAATATTTCCAGTTGCCCATGGCAACCAATCACAGCTCCCCTTTAAAATATTCATGAGCACTGGTAAAATGAAAGCTGAGCTGTGATTGGTTGCCACGGGCAACTGGAAATATTCTGACTTTCAGACACTTGATAAATCTGCCCCCATATGTTTTAGTTGTCCATGGCAACCAATCAGAGCTCAGCTTTCATTTTCCCACAGCTGTTTATAAAATTAAAGCTGAGCTCTGATTGGTTTCCATGGACAACTAGAGCAGATTTACCTCTGATAAATCTTCCATAGATACTATTACAATTTATCTCTATTGATTGGGCTATGTTTGTTGAGTTTTTATTGGTTTTCTTTGGCTATTTGCAGGTTTTTTTGCAACTTTATAGTCAGACTCTGGAATTCCACATGAATCCCATAACCTATATGTCTTAAAAATCAGACTTCATCCAGATGTTGGCGCTTTATCTATATGGGCTTATTTACTAAGGGTCGCGCTGCTCACTTTCGTCGGACTTTGCACTGTTTTCGGGGATTACGCGGCTTTGACAGGTATTTAACAGGTGTCTGCGCTGGGATTGCGTCGCACGCAATGATTTTTTGCCGCAGCTGCTCTAGCTCCCATGCGTCACAATTTAGGGGATGTGCCGTCTGACGATCCGACTGATTTGGACTGAGCGCAGGATTGTGTCGCAAGACAATGCACTTACATGCACCGGGAAGAAGAAGGTGAACTCCGACGGACCTGAGCGGGGAAACGACACATGCAGGATATCGGGCGCACAAACCTAGTGAATCGCGGTAGTGCATTATCGTCAGACAATGCACTTTTGGTGATCTCCGCGGACCAGGTTAGTAAATGTGCCCCATAATGTTTTTGCAAAATGGAAAAAATACACCTGGGCACCTCCAGTCATAGACAATAGATGGGAATGGGTTGTGCAACAAAAATGTAAAGAAATTGCTGCTAAAAAGTCACAAAAATAACAGCAAGAATTATCTAGATGAAAATCCATCTATGATAAAACAATGGAGCAGAAAAGCGTAAATATATACTGGGGGTCATTTACTAAGGGCCCGATTCGCGTTTTCCCGACGTGTTACCCGAATATTTCCGATTTGCGCCGATTATCCCTGAATTGCCCTGGGATTTTGGCGCACGCGATCGGATTGTGGCGCATCAGCGCCGGCATGCATGTCGACGGAAATGGGGGGGCGTGGCCAAACGAAAACCCGACGGATTCGGAAAAACCGCCGCATTTAAAAAAAAAAGTGTCGCGAAAAATGCACTTACCTTCACTTAGCCCGGCTCGGTGTATTCTAGTGCGTTTTGATGCTCTTCAGCGCAGCAGCGACATCTGGTGGATGGCGGAGGAACTACCTTAATAAATCCCGGCTGGACCCGAATCCAGCGCAGAGAATGCGCCGCTGGATCTCGAATGGACCGGGTAAGTAAATCTGCCCCACTGTATATATATTTTGCTACATTAAAATGCAGAACCTGATGTAACCCATTATACTATCCTCATGTATTGCACTACATGGGGCTATATCTCCAAATTCTGCATCCCCCTATTGTTTTCCAGCTCCCCATGATTCCAGCCCTTCCCCCCATCCATTGCAGATGTGGGAATGTCACATCACCCTCTGCATAAGCGACACGAAATCTCAGTTATATAAACTTTAATCACACAACGTTCTTGCCGCTAACTTCAGCTTAAATGTATAAAAGCCCTTAGAGGATTCTCATGACATTTTTAATGTTCCGTAGTAAAATTCCACCGAGTAAAGTAAATGCACGGCATAAAGTCCCACGCTCTATAAAGTAGCAAAAAAAAAAAAAACGCGAAGAAGACGGCGACGATCTTCACAGATAGAAAAAAAAAAGAACAACTTTGATACAAAAAATAAAAGTTAATCGGCTGAAGTTTTCTATAATGTAAATATCATGTCAGGCGTTAATGGATTCCGCGTCTCCTTCCATGCGGGAGAACGCCGCAGAACGGACTTAATGTCTTAAGACGGCATCGCTACCGTCCTGTAGATGCCGCCATTAATGGAGCCGCGTCCGATTTATTGACGTGACGCTCCACTGTACAGGTGTTCCTGTTTGTAAAGTGGATCAATCGTTACATCTGCAAGATATTACTGATTCTGTGTCCGCGATGAACGCTGTCATCTGATAAGTTTTCATATAGATAGAACACGTCCAACCTTTATACAGTCGCCTTCGTCTCTATGGCTCAATTTGTAAAGCCCTCGATCGGAGGAGCATTAAACTTTGGATATTTGTGGACATTGTAATGTTTCCCCTATACATAGTCAGCACTTTTTACTTTATTTTACATCAAGGGTTAATGTGCATTAATCTATAGTGTTTTATATACAATGGGGCTCATTTACTTACCCGGTCGGATTCGGGTCTTCCTGTGATTCACTAAGGTTGTGCGCCCGATGTCCACCAGGTGTCGCTGCTGCGCTGAGGTCCGCCGGAGTTCACCATCCTATTCCTGGTGCATGTGAGTGTGTGTCAGGCGACACTTTATTTTTTAAAAATTGCGCAATTTTTCCGAATCCGTCGGGTTTTCCGACGTCACGCCCCCCATTTTCCGTCGCATTCAAGCCGATGCAACACAATCTGATTGCGTACGCCAAAAAAATGGGGCAATTTGGTGCAAAACAGTAAAATTTGGAAAAGCCGGCGGAAAAACGTGATTCAGACCCTTAGTAAATGTGCCCCATTCTATTTATTATTACTTTATCTGTATAGACCTGTAGAAAAGGTTAATGAACACTGAGAGACTTTTCTGACTGTGTGTCTCTAACTAAAGAGAAGCCAATAATTTTACACAGCTATACAATAAATGGTTTTGAAGAGAGAAAAACAGACTTGTTTACCAGAAAAGCAGTCAGTCTGACTTTTAGAATGACAGGGGCTGTCTGGAAAGTTGTTTACCACGTTAGAACCTTTTTGCCATAGAATATTATGGGGACTCAATGTAAGTCTATGGGACAATGCTTTTTCCTTTTTTTTTTTGCTGAAAAGAAGGTATTAAGAGAATAGTCCCAGTCCCTAGTGCCTTGCTGATAGGGAACAGAGCTTGGAGGAAAGGACTGCCAGTCTACATGAGCAACCAGAAGAAGCCCCTGAGATGGGATAATCTGCGATATACCCATGTCTCCTAGCCTGTGACCGGGGCATGAGCCTTCAGAGAAAGACATGAGACAGTGTTTACAGTACATGAGGTTTTTTTTTTACAGTACATGAGGTGGTTTGTTTCAGTACATTGGCCAGTGTTTACAGTACATGAGGGAGTTTGTTTACAGTACACGAGCCAGTGTTTACAGTACATGAGGGAGTTTGTTTACAGTACATGAGCCAGTGTTTGCAGTACATGAGGGGGTTTGTTACAGTACACGAGCCAGTGTTTACAGTACATGAGGGAGTTTGTTTACAGTACATGAGCCAGTGTTTACAGTACATGATACAGTGTTTACAGTACTGAGGGGGTTTGTTTACGTACATGAGCCAGTGTTTACAGTACATGAGGGTGTTTGTTTACAGTACATGAGCCAGTGTTTACAGTACATGAGGGGGTTTGTTACAGTACATGAGCCAGTGTTTACAGCACATGAGCCAGTGTTTACAGTGCATGAGGGTGTTTGTTACAGTACATGAGACAGTGTTTGCATACATGAGGGGGTTTTTTACATGTACTGAGTCATGTTTACAGTACATGAGGGGGTTGTTTACAGTACATGAGTCAGTGTTTACAGTACATGAGGGGTTTTGTTTACAATACATGAGCCGTGTTTACAAATATTCTGCTGCAGAAGAGCTTAGGTAGTGATGGTTTAGATCAGTGATGGCTAACCTATGACACAACGTGTCAGTGCTGACACACGTAGCCATTTTCACTGACACGCCTGCCTGAGCGTTAATGTCTCATCCTACATGACCAGTGCAGTAGCCGGAAGCTGAGAGATTGTCAGGCACTGAGCTTCCAGCACCCCCCTCCTCCTCCTCCCCGGCCGACCTTTCCCCATGTGTGAGCTGTGCCTATGTCTCCGTCAGCACAGGTATCAGCATGGGGCACAGCGAGAGAGTGACCCGGCCATACACCCAGGAGGCTCCTCTGCAGCTCCTGTAGTTGTGGGGGTAGGATGGCAGCACACAGTCAGAGGTCACATCGCTGCTGCTTGTGTGATGTCCCAGCACTGCCACCTCTACACTGACCATCTCCACACAGGGGCAAGGGAGGACAACCACTCTCATCATATAGTAAGTAAGGTCAGTGCACTGTATGTATGAAGACAGTCATCAGGCTTGTGTGTCAGTTTTGTGATGTACAAGCCCAGACATTGAAGATTCTTTTGCTCTCCACACCTTCTCCATGCCAAGGGCATGAGGGAGATGCAGACAGCGTAGCCTGCGCCCTCGCTATAACCTGTTGAACTTTCATGACAAAAGTTCACAGTTACTAAGCATTTCCACACCTGTCTGATTGTAACCGATCTATTACAAGTGTGATTTGCACATAGTAATAGATATGTTGGAAATCCCCATATACTGCCAGACTGTAGAATGGCAGTACATGGTAGGATCAATCAGACAACCTACAGTTAAAGTACCCTAGAAGTTAATAGTATACAGTTTTATTATTTAAACTATAAATATCAACAAATTATGTTTTTTTTGTCATGGTGACACCACCACCCGAGTTATGCTCGGTTTTTGGCGAATTTTGACACACCAAGCTCAAAAGTTGCCCATCACTGGGTCTAGATAGACAAAGGTTTCACTTACTTAAAAAGATTGAGCATTGTGGCTTCTGATGGCCCCTATGTAATTACATAGGGAATCATTTTTGGGCGGCAGGCCATGCAACCCCAATTCATTATTAACTTGTATTGGGGGGGAGGGGAGGGCCATGTACCTGTGTGGCTCTCTCAGCCAAGAGCCGACTCACCATTGTTCTCCATGGCTTGGTTCACAGAACGGGCCATCCATGCCTGTCAGGGTCGCAGGAGAAGCAAAAGAGGGGGAGAGACGCAATTTAGATAGGGGTCCATTGGGCACTCCTGGCATGTGCGTGGTAACGAATCCCTGGGCAGGTGCTAAAGGGGCCCTAAGCAGGACAGGGATCACACTTGATAACTCACAGTTTCTTTTGGCACAGTCCAGCAGGAACAGTAACAGCCTGTAAATGACCTTCCTGCAGGCACACACAAGGAAGTGGCTTGGTTGGCTGTGGTAATGATTCCTTAGTACCTTGCTTCATCCAGTAGTCAGTAAGATGGAAATAGGAGCCAGGTGGCTCCGCTGCTTCTGCAGCAAGTTACCTGCACAGATGCATCTCTCTAGAGGAATCTCACGAATGAGGCTGCCCTCGAACGCTAGACAAAAACCACTAATGAATATGACTCATCATAAAAAAAACACAAGTGAAATGCAGGAGCAATTAGAGACAAAATCAGGGGAGCACTAACAGCGACAGATTAGTTTTCATCATTTGCACTTTTTTTGGACACTGTTAGTAAATTTCACCACTTTTTAGTTATCAGTAACATGTAGCACATCCCCGAAGGTGGCTCTGACTTCTAGAAGATCTCACACTTTCACAGCCGTCTCCGCCTCTGCTCAAAGTTTCTGAAATTCACTACCTGGATCAATGGGCGCTCCCCGCAGACTACACGGCCTGTGAAGGTTCTGATATTCACCAGAATGCGGGATGTTTATAGATGGAAATGTCTGGATTCTGTAGAGCTTTTTAGTAAAACTAACAGCCGCATGATATCAGCAAGGAAATCTGTCCCTGTGTTTTAGTTACCACATTCATATGTAAAATATATATTGATCCACCAAGAGGTTTGTAATTATTTTCCACAGTGAGTTCTGTTCATAAGATCTTCTCATTGTGCAGCAGGTGACATATTCTTTTTGTCACTATTACTTCAAGTATCCCTTATTCCTACAAAAGAAGAGTCAATGGGCAAATCTTACATAGACATTCCTTTGGAGTTCACAAAGTGCATTGTTTTGCCAATAAGGCCCTGTCTGCGCGATTCACTAAGATCGTGCTGCCACGATATCCTGCATTGTCGCTGCCGTCCCCTCGCTCAGCTCCCTCGCCGGCCGAGTTACCTTCATTCTTCCTGGTGCATGTAAGTGCATTGGATGCGACACAATTTCAATCTTAACACCCGCGCTCAGTCCGAATCATTCGGATTGTCCGATCGCCCGCCGCACACTCGCAAAATGAAAAGATAGGGTTCACGCGGAGTGCTGCTGAATCCTTTTTTCTATATTATATCTACTCAATATCATCTATATCTATCTATTTAGCTATCTGCCGTTATCTATCTCATATCTGTCTATCATTTATCTACGCTCTATACTATATCTATAATCTCATATATACAGGACGTGCTGCAAAATCAACGTCAGTAAGTTGGGTGTCTTCATCAGATCTCAGGAAGACAAGAACAGAATAGACACATTCTTATACAGGCAGTCCCCGGGTTACATACAAGATTCCGTAGGTTTGTTCTTAAGTTGAATTTGTATTAAGTCGGAAGTGTATATTTTATAATCGTAGATCCAGACAAATATTTTTTTTTTGCCCCGGTGACAATTGGAGTTTCACATTTTTTTGCTGTATAGGACCAAGGATTATCCATAAATCTTCATTACAGACACCTACACCTGATTATTGCAATCTGGGACTATAGTAACATCCGAACTTCACCCAGAGGTCACAGTTGGCAGAGGTCCGTCTTATACTATGGGTCGTCTGGCAAGGCAGTATCGTATAGGGGAACGCCTTTACAAGTCGGGATCAAAATAAAGTCACATAATAAACAAGCCTTTGCAGAACACTATGAGGACCTTAGAGGAGTAGAAGGACCTTAGAGGAGTAGGAGGACCTCAGAGGAGTATTGTCATGTTTACTATTTACCATATATGCAGAGGATATGTAATAACTACATGATAAATGTAGCTTCCACCCTCAGCTGTGAACCTAAACTTTCTGCTGCCTGAGGCAAGCTGTACAATGACGACCCCCTTTGCCCCATCCAGTATGTAAAATCAGGTTATTTTTTGTGTAATTGGGTTCTCCATGCAGTGTCTCACACCCTGCTGACATCAGAAGTGAAGAGACACTAATTTTAATATGTTAGGTCTTGCTTTGTGAGCGGCTTGTGCGCCCTTACCTAATTTCGGTGGTGCTGTGCCTGAGGCAAAGGCTTAACTCGCCTCAGGGATATGGACCTCTGGTTCATTTCAGTGTCTTGAAACCTCCCAAATTGTCAGGCTTATAGACAGGCTATGGAAAGTGACCACTGCGCCTATTATCTCCTCTGGAGATTTGTCTAAATATTTAAACATGAAAATGTCGATTCTTTCCGACCCAGACTCAAGAAACACGGTGGTCAGCCGAGAAGTGCTCACTATACCGACGTATACGCCTGCCACACTTTATTTGAAGTGGTCGAGAAGCAGAACTGTCCTTGTGCCACATGGCACCCATCAAGCTCAGCTTTCATATTCCCACAGCTGTTTATTAAATTAAATGCGAGCTCTGATTGGCTGCCACAAGCAACTAGAACAGTTCTGCTCTTAGACCTTCTGCAGGGGTGTAACTTAAGGGGTGCAGAGGTGCGGCGGCAATCGGGCCAAGAGCTTAGGGGCCCTATGGTGTCACTTTTCCATATGAGAAGACTATACTAAATCAACACATTATGTCGGGGGGCCTGGCACATCTGGCACTGGGGCCCATCAGCTTCAGGTTACACATCGGATCCTCGCCCTTCTGATAAATCTCTCCTTTAGACTCTTTAACAATTATAGTCAGACCCCTCGTTACCAGCCGCCACGTTCCTAGCCGAAGAAGAACTCGAGAAAGCGGAATATTACTTGTCACCAGATGTCCGACCGGCGAGTCATTAACGTATATCCTCATGAATATAAAAGTAGCGCATGTGAAGAGAAGAATAAAAGCTTCATGCCACACACAACCGCCTGCAAAGTGATTACCAGATGAAATAAATACAATTCATACATTTCTCCTCCCGACCCCCCATTCCCTCCAGCTACGGAAAGGCGAATCCGGGGCCCGCGCCTGGTGTAAGGAGGCTAATTACCATCAGTTCATTTTCAGCCTGCCATTAAGAAGCCACTGAAGCAATATTTTTTCTTTTAATGTCCATTTCTTGATGTACATATAATTAGTCCTCGCCTCTTTCCGCAGCTCCTTCCGTGAAACATTAATTGGAAGCAAACCAAGCGAACAGAGGCTGTCGTCACTCCGGTCAGCTCAGCGGGGCGCCTGCCATTATTTACTAAGGGGAAAAATATTTTTAGGGTTATTAGCATGTAATCTGTTTAATTCAATTCTTTCAAATTGTTTGCGGCGCAGGAATTTTAGATTTCACCGCTGGGGCCGGTGAACACTGAGAGGCAGGAAAATAAGGAAGATTTAACGGTCCCGATGGCAGAAGACGGGCACTTTGCTAAATACTATGGGGCACATTTACTCCGAGGTGTTCCACCCGAAGTCCTGTCCGACAGATTGTCCCCGATTCTCGTAAGACTCGTCGCCCGGATATCCTGCGTGTCGCTTCCCCCGCAGGTCCGCCGAGTTCACCTTCTCTTCCTGGGGCATATAAGTGCATTGGATGCGATACATTTGAATCCCGCGCCTCAGTTCGAATCAGTTGGATTGTCCGATCAAGCACGACCCCCGAACGCAACATCACAATAGTGCCAGTATCCGATCACGTGCAGCAACATCCCCTTCTATATCCTGTCAAAGCGGCACGCAAATCCCAAAAAATGTCAGGAAATCCGACGCAATGATCGGCTGTGAGCACCTAGTAAATACGCCCATATTTTTTGTAGCGCGTAAAGAGATGGGACGCTGCCATCAGTCGGAGCCAGAAAAAGAAAAAAGATGAAGTCATTAGTCAACGAAAACTTTAATTTGTTGTTGATGGATTTGTTTTCTAAAAGGATAAAGGGGCAGGTTTATCGCACGAGGCTAAATATAAGACTAGAGTAACATGTAGATCAGTGGTTCTCAACCTTTCTAATGCTGTGACCCCGCAATACAGTTCCTCATGCTGTGGTGACCCCAAACCATGCGATTCACAGTAAAAACACAATAAAATGCGGCGCTCGATGGCTTTAGGCGACCCCGATTCTGGTTGTTCGACCCCCGCTGGGGTCGCACCCACAGTTGAGAACCACTGATGGAGATGAATGGCGCACCAGAGGTACACAGTGTCCTGATGCTGGGGTGATAATCTGCATAGTATAAGTCTCAACTTTGACCCTCTGTTGGTTGGCTGAATGGGATTGGCCACTTTACCATCTGTTTTGTATGTGTGATAATTGGGAGGGGGGAGGGCGGATATAGGTAATTTACCAAGATTACATCTATTTATAGTCTTCTTGTATTTGAAGTAGACCTCCTGTCTTTTCCTCATCAGTCAGAGATTCCTGACCATAACATGGCCGCGATGAGGGTCCTTGTGATCTATCTGCCTGACATCTCCCTGCAGACAGAATTTATGAATATAAGATTATGTCCTGGTAAGTAAATGCCTATTGATTGTCGACTGCATACGACATTCCCCCTTCGGGGAGCAGATGGCGTGCGGGTAGAGTACTCATTCCCATTCCCGTCTCTCGGCGATCGCTAGATTACACTAGTAAATTAAGTGTTGGTCCCACTACCTAATAATTCAGGAGCCTTGGCGCTAGTTATGATATATTGGAGGACCAGGGTTAGAGGCAATTGCTTTAGGACTGACCTTATACTCACAACACTACAAAAAGTTGCTTAGATGAACCTAAGTATAGAGAGGGGCGACAAGCAGCGGACCCCTTCCCGGCTATTATATAAGAAAGCATGAGGTGCGCCAGGGAGGTGTCTTTGCCTTTCAGTAAATGTGTTTTATAAAGCCATCCCAACGCGAAGGTGCGGCATTTTCCCATTAGCACAGATGAGGCTGAGACAACGCTGAGCTCTGGGCCTGTGTACTACAAGCCTTGTCATCTTGTGAAAGGGTTTTGTTTTGATTTGTTTGCGTTTAACTGAGGACAACCAGGATTTATGTTACTTTAACAGATTTGCGGCCCAGTCGGGAAATTTAAAGAGAGTAAAGTGTTCCATAATTACGGATCGGAGTGAGGACGCGGGGAGGGGGTGTGTAGGAATGGCGCTTAGAAAATCATTGTGTTAAAGCACTCGGAACTATGGGTCCTAAAAACTCTTACTAGCCCTTAATACTCTACCTTTACAGAGGTGTGTACAGACACAGGACAGGCGTCCCCTACTTTGGACACCCGACTTACAGACAACCCTAGTTACAGACGGACCCCTCTGCCACATGTGACCTCTGTGAGCTCCTCTTGGATGCTTTACTATAGTCCCCGAACTGCAATGATCACTGTAAATGTCTGTAATGAAGCCTTTATTGATAATTCTTGGTCCAATTACCACAAAATTTTGAAACTCCAATGGTCACTGGGGCAGAGCAAAGAAAATTGTCGTAAACTTCCATTATAAAATAACAGTTTTCGACTTACATACAAATTCACTTAAGAACAAACCTCCAGACCATACTTGTATGTAACGGCCGGGGGGGACTGCCGGTATACCTGTGCATGTCTATTGTTTCCAAGGACAGGGTACCACACTCCTAGATGAAGGGGGCAGCACTGGTCGTCCTGGTCATTTAGTTCCCTACAATCGTCTAGGATATATAATCTACAAAAACTGGACTAATGAAAATTGGTAGTGAATAACCCTAAAGTATTTTTTATCTTTTTGAAGGTTTTTCAAAATCCACATGTTTCTTGGGCAAGCCTAAGGGAAAAATACAAGGTTGTTACTCTCCTGGGCTCCTATTCCAGTGTCACCCAGTACACTACTGCCGGCCGCCAAAAGGTTATGGTAATGGAACCCATCCGATTATCAATGGGTTCATGTGGCCTCCTCATCGATGACACTGTTTAAAGAAAAAATCAACAAGAACACACAGGAACAATAAATTTGTATTGTAATTGTATGGTTGGGAAACGGAGCCGGAGCAGGATAATAACACTTTAAAGTTGTTGTCCCACATTAACTTCTCTTTCTGTGTTCTGTTCTGCCTGTGTCCTTGGGGCTTTTCCAGACTTCCTGGAAAATACCCTTATAGGGGTAATCCCAAAAGACAAGATTCTGATATACTCAGGATACAAACACGTTATATTCCAAAAATGCAGCATTCCACATGTATTAATTCCACCTGTCTCAGTCCCTGGGTGTACACACTATCAGTTTGCATCTGAATCTGACCATAATCTTCTATCTTCTGGGGTCAATCAGCACAGATTTTTCTCATGAATACCTTCTCTATCTGTACACTGCAGTGCTACCTGCCTACAGCCTCCCCCTCCATTACAAGACCCAGCTCAGACCCAGGCACGCCTCCGCAAGCAGCAGTGGTGCAGAGTTTTCTCTCCAAGCTCAGACAAGATAAGTCTTTATCCCAGGGGAGAGAGACACTCTATGGGGTCATTTACTAGGGCCCGATTCAACGTTTTCCCGACTGTTACCACCCGAATATTCCGATTTGCGCCCGAGTTCCCCCTAATTGGCCCTGATTTTGGCGCACGTGATCGGATTGTGCGCATCGTGCTGGCATGCACGCGACGAAATCGGGGGGGGCGTTGCCGAGACAAAAAACCCGACGGATTCGAAAAACCGCCGCATTTTTAAAAAAAAATCTGTTTGCGGACTTGGCTTATCTTCACTCAGCCCGTCCTGGTGAACTCCAGCGCGTTCCGATGCTTTCAGTGCATGCAGGCGCCCTTGTGATGCGGCGGAGGCTACCTTATACAATCCCGTCCGGACCCAATCCACCACAGGAACGCGCCGCTGGATCGCGAATGGACCGGGTAACAATCTGCCCCTATCTGTTATAGCTCATATGTTAGCAAGCTGACAGTGGTATTTTTGGGTTAATATGTAGCGGCTGGAGTGTGTCTTGTGTGTAATATTCATCTCAGGATCTCATCATCTCTCTCTCTGATCCTGTCCTCATCTTTTTTCTTGAGTCAATACAGTAGACTGATCAGAAGCCTATAAAGGTGTAGATAAACCTGTTACCCTCGGATAAATCTACAGCACATTGCAGCAGCATACGCATCACAGCATCTCTATGTGCCACGAGGAATATGAAGTGTCGCTGCTCAGAGACTCCTTCGTCTCCCCACACTCTTAATCTTCCACTTCGACCATACACTGAGTGAATAGTAGCTACAACACCAATAAAACCGAGTAAAATTATAATAATTGGCAAGGTAAAATACCCTAATGTTTAAACAATCACTAGGGGTTAAAATTTGAATACTTTCTTTATGGGAAACACTCCCTCTTAAAAAGCCACCCTTTATCCATGTTCCCCCGATTTTTTGGCTCGATCAGTCGTCTAATCACAATAGTCGTTTCCGCCGTGAGATTCTAAATCGAGGCCTAATTCCTGATTTGTTTTATTTCTTGTGTTGCTCACTTTATGTCTCTTCCCTCCTTAAAACTTGCTACTGAACTGCGCTATTTCTTAGGTGTTAAACACGCTCGCTTCAATGTCTCTGGCCATGTATAATGTCAAGCCAGATTTTAACATGTCCTCTCACACGCGGCGCACTCTCATTGTTACAAAGACTGGCCAGCAACGCGCCGCAAAAAGGATTTTAATTTCAGTAGAATCTTTGTTATCCGATGTTATTTTTTGCTTGTGCTATTGCTCAATAAATGGCGGTTTTATTTTATCTCCGTGACATCTGAATAGGTAAACAAGCCATGGTTTATTGCAGTCCGCTTGAGAGGGTGCGTCTGATGTTCGGGTCAATAGTGGGCTTGTTATAGACTCTCTTGTATCAGCCTTTTATTGGGTTTGCATGTAACTTTCCGGCTGGCGGAAAAAACAAATGTAATTTGGGAATTGTTGTTTGATTCCTGGGTTTTTGACTGAATAAATACCAGTGTAATAAGATCATGCCAGCGCACCTCGGTGCGCCAGCGCTCTGTGAGCTCAAATTCCCTTATGCAAAGTCTGATGAGGAGACGACTCAGGAACATTCTCTGCAAGTGGTCGAGGATGAATACACAATAGTAACTTTCTGATTGTACCGTTCTTGTCTAAGCTCCTTCTTTCCTGGTGGCCGCCCTCTGTTTCTTTGGGGGCGAAGTTTGGGTGATCATGGTGACTGTTTTGGCTAGATGGGTGACTAGTGATGGGAATTCCGGCTCTTCTGTAGTGAGCTGGCTCATTAGCATCCGCTCACTAAAGAGCCGCTGTTCTCCTGACCGGCTCCCCTAATTAAATATATATAGGGAGCCTCTAGTCCAGCCAGTCACTTTTAACCCGATTTTTCTATGCAGAAGAGGACACAAGATTCATAAAGGAGGAGTATATAGGAATTCCCCATCATAGAGCTAAGAGACAGCAGTGTTTAAAAACAACTTTTTCCAAATTGCTAGACGAACACTCTGCTGTGTTTTGAGCTTCGGCTCAATCGTACCTGACTATAGTGACACATTGAGGTTGAAACAACGGGTACATTCCAGGAATGTATTTTTCCCCAGGTGTGCTGGGGCATGTCCTCACACTTCTGTGGCTCTTAGCTCTCTGCATTGAGATCTCGGCAGCCCCTTCCCTTTTGTCTGTAAGAGGCTTCTGGGTGAAATACTGCAGAGCCTATATCATAAAGGAGGAGCAGTGGAGCACTTCCAGTATAGACTAAGACCAGCAGTGTCGAACACACTTCCAAATTTGTCTACCTAACCACTTCTGTAATTTTTGAATGCTTCGGCCAATCAGTGCCTAAGGTAGTGAACATGAGGTTAAACAGTGGCGTATGTTCCAGGAGTTTAATTTGTCCAAGTGTGGTGTGGTATGTCTCACACTTCTGTACTCTTAGCTCTCTGCAATGAGTCATTCTACACCATCTACAGCTCCCCCCTCCTCTTTGTAACCTGAAGAGGCTTCTGGTTGAACACACTCAGACACTAAGAGCAAGGAGGAGTCTATGGAGCATGGACGAATGCAAGAGAGCTAGGTTCACACAGCAGGGTGAGAACATGCTTTCCAACTTGCTACCAACACTGTAGATTTGCATTAAGTGCGACTAATAAATTATTTTTTATTTCACATCTTAATGGGAGACGTTAGAACTGCCGCCTCTGATGCAGAGGATTAGGGCTGAACTAAATCATTGTGGGCCAGTCAACCTCAGCATAAAGTGGTAGATGCCTCCCTCACAGTACAGTGATAAATCTGCAACGTTGTATATCTGTAACAGAAAAGGCAAAATGGACAAAAATCGTGAAATCTTCAGCTCGTAAAGTCCCGACTTGCTCACAAGGGGCAGTAGGTCTAAGCACAATTTTCGGTATATACGTACTTCTATCATATAACAAGAGTCTTTGTTTTGTTTACTAGTTTATTCTTGAAAAATAAAATCTGCAAGTCTTTCTCTCACGAACTAGCGGATATCACACAATTACTGCTCTTTCTTCTTTCTGGGACTGAATAAGATATCCTATCCGACTGGAACGATGTCATAGAAAAGCATTATAATTTCCAACATATGAGCACCTGGTTATTCAGTAAAGATGGTCAATAGAAAAGAATTATCATAGATGAAAGACAATAATAAACTCTGGCGGGGGATGAATATGCAGTGGCAGATAATAAAATGATCTGCTTCTCACTAGAAGTTTAGACTTCAGGATTCTGCAAATGAGCTCATCCATAGAAGAAGAAATCAGCTCATTTGCATATTTAGCGATCCCATGTGGATTGCCTGTAAGTATAACTCCATACTTGTCTGGATCTCCTCAACAAGAATCGAGCCTCCAAAAGAGTCAGTAAGTTGAGACTCATGATTTAGGCCAATGAGCTCTCCTCTAGAAAATGAAGAACAGGAGAGCTCATTTGCATATTTCGAATCCCAAATATGGAGCATAATCTGTGATAATACTCCATATATCATCTGAAAGTCCCCTGACCACTACCAGACCAAAAATTATTAAATAGATTTTAGACACTCTCGATATGAGAATAAGCTCTCTCCCCTAGAAAGACGAAAATGAACTAATTTGGGGCATATTTTGCATCCAGGGAGTCATTGTTGTGATTATAACTTATACCACCATCTGATATCCTCAACAAACCAGAACCCCAAAATATTTAGTAAAGGTTAGATTTTCATGAGAAGCTTCTCTCCGAAGAGAAAAGAGAGCTAATTTGCATACCATGGATTAATTGCCTGTAAGTTTAACTCCATACATCATCTGTATCTCAAGCATGGGACCAGACCCTCTAAAATATTCATAGAATTTTAGACTTCATGAATATGCAAATGGAGTTCCCCCTAGAAGGAAGAAAGGAGAGCTCATTGCATATTTTCAACATCCCATGGAACAATAATCTTTTAGCATCCCATGGAACGTACTGTATTCTTTGATTATACTCATGCATCACTGGATCTCCAGCATTATTTAATGAAGAAAACTATAGACTTCAGGATTAATGGAATAAGGCTCCCCTAGAAGTGAATAAAGATAGTCTAATTTGCATATTTGCATCCCCCATGGAGCATTGTGTGTAACTATAACTACATTATCATATTATATCCTACAAGCAAGAACCAGACCCTCCAAAATATTCAGTAAAATTTTAGACTTCACGATTATGCAAATGATTTCCCCTAAACGAGAATGATAGAACTAAGTTTGCATCCCAGAGAGCATTGTCTGTAATTATAACTCCATACATCTAATCCATCTGTAGGACTTATCCGTTATGGTTTTTTTCAATGGATTTATTTAGATGGTAGATTTTTTAGTTTATGGAACAGTCGTGGCTCCCAACCTCTATCTATGGAATGGTGGGATCATAAATAAAAAATTCCTTTATTTATATTAAGCGCACACAGATTATAGCGCTGCACAGAACTTACCAAATCAGTCCCTGTCCCTCAATAGGGGATCACATCTATCAACCTAACCATATGTTTTGAGTGTGGGGAGGAAACCGGAGTACCCGGACGAAACCCTCCGCTTCAAACCTAGCATTCCGATAGGAAGAATGTGCATTCTCCACCCCCCACCTGTAACAACGGCCTCGATCATGTGACTACTTGGCTCAACCCTTTAAAACATAGATATAGAAATATACATTAGTCTTATATTTTTCATCCTGTATCACACTGTGGAGTCGGTCTCCCGTCTTGTTCGCGGCACATCAATCGCAGGTGGTAATTCTTAAATACTAGACATTATTAGACTCGCGTCTCTTTAAGGTTACACGTGTTTTATGACATCCTTTTGTCCATAAGCAATAAAGTGTGGATGTGAACCCCCCTTTTCACCAATAAGCGGGGGCTAACCACTCGATATCAGCCACAACTGCAAACACGCAACGGTTGTGCCCCCTACACTCTAGTACAATGTGAAGTGAATGAACTTCTGCAACTTTAACAAAATTTGATTTTTTTTGATACTTAGGGGCATAACCAAAAGAGGCGTGCCCACCCTTCCCCTTAGAATAATATATACATTATTCTACTAACACATGTATTATTACGATGGGGAACTATACTTGTATTAAAGAGTTGGGCACATGCAATGCAAACCAAGTCAAAATACGAAAGGGCCAGTGCTATACCAAAAATAACAGTCTTTATTCAACATACATGGAACAATGACATATACACCAACCAACAATAAAAAAACAATTAAACAGGAAATAATCCTAAAAATCTTAACCCAGGTAGGTTTTGGGCCATGTATGCCCCTAAAAGCAAAAACCTCCCTACCCAGCCTACAACCCCAAGCCTGCCAGCAAGATGAATCAGTGCAAAGACCATGAAAAGTAACATGGCAAGTGCACCTTGCAGCACAACCAATGATAATAAGATACGAATACAATATACCGAAGGAGGCCAGACAGCTAGGGGAGGACTGGGAAGTAGCGCCACGCGTAATCATCACTCACAGTTGGCTTCCGCAGGGGTAACTGTGAAAAGTAATGAGTCCATATATATATACGCTTGTGGATGAATCCTAGAGTTCCAGGTTGTAGAGCGCCTAATGGTATGGGATGCGTTCGACGCGTCCCAGCCGCCTGCGGCATGCTGCGCTTCATAGGTCACGTGAGGCGGTCTATGTGATCAGATACGCGTCAGCCACCAAGTAAGTGCGCATGCCGCAAGATGTCCACTGAGAAGTCATTTGACATAGGTAAATGGCGTCCACAGTCGCCTTGTAGTCTCATATCGATTATGTGTAACTAGCTTAAAAGTAGTGATAGCACACAAAAGAGTTTTTATTATGTATATCTATCTGTATTATTAATTAAAGTGTATTGCAACAAACAGAAATGGAGTGTAGTCTGACTGCCCAATAAATTAAAACCATAACCACCGGGAGCACAGCCCCTTTGACCTTAAACCCATATTCGCCGATAAATAACACACGAGCCTTGTATTAACCTTCAACATCAAATGTGGTTCACAGAGGGGCGGCCACAGCTTTACATTATTATTATCATAAACCTCTTGGTAGTTTTTTATATTATTTTTTGTATTATTTAAAACATAACTTGACCGGTGTAACAAATTAAACAACAAAGAGCAACCAACCCCTCCCACCTGTAATGCCTGCCACCATGGGCATTAGCCAAATAACCCCGAACCGCCAGCCGTGACAAAAGCAAGCCCGTATACCTTAACAAGGTGGGTGGGTGTGAAACGGCAATCCAACGAGGGTGAGTGACGTCTGCCGCCCTATTTAAGCAAGCTCACTTCCTGTACCACGCCACGACACAAGCCCGCCCTAGTCATACGTTAGCCCCACCTCCCTGGATACGCAGGGACAGAAGGGAGAAGGTGTAAAACCCCTTAGTTAAAGAAGGGCCATTCCCTGTACATATAACCCGCCTGACGAAAACTCCCTTTGTGCCTTCATTACCCAACTGCTATACCGCCTCCTGGCTTGCAGACTGCCCAAATAAAATTAAAAAACCTAAACACCGGGAGCACAGGCCCCTTAAACCTACACAATATTCGCCAGAATCTCATATCAGGCCGAGAGAGCACGAAGAACAAGAGATGGGCCGATAATAAACACACAGAACCTTGCAAGTTAAACATATGTTGGTGACATGAGGGTCGCCACATCTGTATATTAATTATTATACTAACATCTTGTATTTTGTTTATATATTTTTTGTATTATTAAAACATAACTTGCACAGGTAACAAAATGTAACAACAAAGAGCAACCAACCCCTCCACCTGTATGCCCTGCCAGCCAATGGGCATGTAGGCCACTAACCCACTACCACCAAGGGAGTCGTGTACCACTACACGACCCTCCGACCCCCAGCACAAACAGAGCCCGCCGATGCCCATCCGGCAACCCGACACAGATATCCAGCCGATGTCCTAAGATGACCCCCGTCGCCAACAGCAAAAAGCGTTATACCCTTCTCTATTGCCTGTGCAATATCACCGCCCACTCTGGCCCGAACAAACCTGGACACCCGTATTCAGATCCTCCGCCCTCTTTTCAATAGCCCCACACACATCCCGGGCACCTTCCCACACAGCCCCGAATGATTTCCGACATACCACACATCTGCCCAAAATACGAAGCCAACCGCTCCAGGTCAGATTGGATGAGTGCTATCCTCACTTAATAACGAACGTTGCAGAGATCGTTTGCCCCCAGGTGAATGACCAAACCGTCGGGACCGAGACGACGCTGATCCCACGACCTTCTGGAGAGCCTGAACCAGCGCAGGCCGCGGAGACATGCAGAAACGTCAACGTCAAGAACCCAAACGCGCTCCACCCGGGCGAACCGGCCCGATGGCTCAGCCCAATACATTGATGAGATCAGCCACACCACGCCGGACGAGGACCTGGAATGAAAAAACGTTAACAACAAAAGCAAATCAGGGACACAACATATCCCCAAAACAGTTGAACGCCATCTCCCAATTTGCGCTGCACATCCCCGTCGTGGACAAACCCAACTCACTAGCCTTTCGCCGCCCCATACAGGAATGGTCGCCAAACTCATCCGAGGGTGAAGCCCACCCGCCTCCAGGGCATTTCTTAAACACCGAAGCAAATTGAAACCGAGTCAAAGGAGAAGAATCCTGGAACAGGACTGTTTCCCCAACACGTCTCGCTAGATAACGCCTATACAGCGGACACAGGGCAGGCCTCGCCGTCAAAGGACGCAACGATACCCAACCAACCCCGCCCCATTATAGCAGTTTTAGAGCGAACGAAGCCTAAAGCGGCAACCAGTATTTGACAAACCCCATCCTCCATAAATAAAACACCAGGACGTGTAGGCCGCCGGCGCCACTAACTCCGACACACGCAAGCCCCAAAAAAACAACTCAAGGATAAACTTCTGTCCGAAACAACAACACTTTTCAAACTTCCTCGAGCACACCGAGGGAAGGAGGCTACCATTCGAAAAAATAGAAAAAGCACACCGGGCGACGAGAATCGCACCGCTTGGAGCCTTTCTTCCACCCTTTCAAAACCTCCGAACAAGAACACTTAGTCACGTCGCACCCAACACTTAAAAAAAAAAGAAGCTAAACCGTAAGGCTACGCTGCGCTAACACCCCGGAGCCCCTTGCAAGTGGTTTGTTTACAGTACATGAGCCAGTGTTTACAGTACATGAGGGGGTTTGTTACAGTACATGATACAGTGTTTACAGTACATGAGGGGGTTTGTTTACAGTACATGAGCCAGTGTTTACAGTACATGAGGGGGGGGGGTTTGTTTACAGTACATGAGTCAGTGTTTACAGTACATGAGGGGTTTTGTTTACAATACATTAGCCAGTTGTTTTACAAATATTCTGCTGCAGAAGAGCTTAAGGTAGTGATGGTTTAGATCAGTTGGCTAACCTATGACACAACTTGTCATTGCTGACACACGTAGCCATTTTCACTGACACGCGGCTGCCTGAGCGTTAAGTTTTACTCCTACATGACCAGGTGCAGTGCCGGAAGGCTGAGAGATTGTCAGGCACTGAGCTTCCAGCACCCCCCTCCTCCTCCTCCCCGGGCCGACCTCTCCCCATGTGTGAGCTGTGCCTAGTGTCTCCAGTCAGCACAGGTATCAGCATGGCACAGCAGGAGAGGTGACCCGGCCATACACCCAGAAGGCTCCTCTGCACTCCTGATAGTTGTGGTGGGGGTAGGATGGCAGCACAGTCAAGAGTTCACATCGCTGCTGCCTTGGTTGATGTCCCAGCAGCTGCCACCTCTACACTGACCATCTCACAGCAGGGGCAAGGGAGGACACCACTCTCATCATATAAGTAAGTAGGTCAGTGCACTGTATGATAAAGACGTCATCAGGGCTTGTGTGTCAGTTTTGTGATGTACAAGCCCAGACTTAAGATTCTTTTGCTCCTCACACCTTCTCCATGCCAAGAGGGCATGAGGGGTGCAGACAGCGTAGCCTGCGCCCTCGCTATAACCTGTGAACTTTCATGACAGAAGTTCACAGGTTTACTAAGCATTTCCCACCTGTCTGATTGTAACCGATCTATTACAATGTTGATTTGCACATAGTATAGATGATGTGAAATCCCATATACTGCCAGACTGTAGAATGGCAGTACATGGTAGGATCAATCAGACAACCTACAGTTTAAAGTACCCTAGAAGTTAAAAATAGTATACAGATTTATTATTTAAACTATAAATATCACAAAATTATGTTTTTTTGTCATGGTGACACACCACCCGAGTTATGCTCGGTTTTTGGCGATTTTGACACACCAAGCTCAAAGGTTGCCCATCACTGGTCTAGATAGAGCATAAGGTTTCACTTACTTAAAAAGATTGAGCATTTGGTGCTTCTGAATGGCCCCTATGTAATTACATAGGGAATCATTTTTGGGCGGCAGCCATGCAACCCCAATTATTATTAACTTGTATTGGGGGGGAGGGGAGGGCCATGTAACTGTGTGGCTCTCGCCAGAGCCGACTCACCATTGTTCTCCGTGGCTTGTTCACAGGAACGGGCCATGTCCATGCCTGTCAGGGTCGCAGTGAGAAGCAAGAAGAGGGGGAGAGACGCAATTTAGATAGGGGTCCATGGGCACTCCTGGCATGTGCGTGGTAACGAATCCCTGGGCAGGTGCTAAGGGGCCGTAAGCAGGACAGGGATCACACTTGGAATAACTCACAGTTTCTTTAATGGCACAGTCCAAGCAGGAACCAGGTAACAGCCTGTAAATGATCCTTCCTGCAGGCACACACAAGGAAGTGGCTTGTGGCTGTGGTAATGATTCCTTGAGTACCTTTGCTTCATCCAGTAGTCGTAAGATGGAAATAGGAGCCAGGTTGGCTCCGCTGCTTCTGCAGCAATTACCTGCACAGATGCATCTCTCTAGAGGAACTCACGAATGAGGCTGACCTCGAACGCTAGAGAAAACCTGATTTATAGACTCATCATAACGTAAAACACAAGTGATAATGCAGGAGCAAATTAGAGACAAATCAGAGGAGCTACTAACAGCGACAGATTAGTTTATCATCATTTGACACATTTTTTTGGACACTGTTAGTAAATTTCACCCATTGTTTTAGTTATCAGAACAGTAGCACATCCCGGAAGGTGGCTCTGACTTCTAGAAGATCTCACCATTTCACAGCCGTCTCCGCCTCTGCTCAAAGTTTCTGAAATTACTACCTGGATCATGGGCCCTCCCCGCAGACTACAGCGGCCTGTGAAGGTTCGATATTCACCAGATAGCGGGATGTTGTATAGATGGAAATGTCTGGATTCTGTAGAGGCTTTTAGTAAACATAACAGCCGCATGATATCAGCGGAAATCTGTCCCTGTGTTTATAGTTACACATTCATATGTAAAATATAATTGATCCACCAAGATGTTGTAATTATTTCCACAGTAGTTTCTGTTCATAAGATCTTCTCATTGTGCAGCAGGTGACATATTCTTTTTGTCACTATACTTCAAGTATCCCTTATTCCTTACAAAAGAAGAGTCAATGGGCAAATTTACATAGACATTCCTTGAGTTCACAGAAAGTGCATTGTTTGCAATAATGCCCTGTGCCGCGATTCACTAAGATCGTGCGCCCGATATCCTGCATTTGTCGCTCCCCGCTCAGGTCCGCCGGAGTTCACCTTCTTTCTTCCTGGTGCATGTAGTGCATTGGATGCGACACAATTTCAATCTTAACACCCGCGCTCAGTCCAATCATTCGGATTGTCCGATCGCCCGCCACTGCAAAAATGAAAAAGATAGGGTTCACCGGAGTGCTGCTGAATCCTTTTTTCTATATTATATATCTATCTCAATATCTATCTATATCTATCTATTTAGCTATCGTGCCGTTTATCTATCTCATATCTGTCTATCTATTATCTAGCTCATATCATATCTATAATCTCAAATATATCAGGACTTGCTGCAAAATTCAACGTCAGGTAAGTTGGTGTGTCTTCATCAGATCTCAGGAAGACAAAAATGAATAGAGACACATCTTATACAGGCAGTCCCCGGGTTACATACAGATTCCGTAGGTTTGTTCTTAAGTTGAATTGTATTAAGTCGGAAGTGTATATTTTATAATCGTAGATCCAGACAAAATTTTTTTTTGCCCCGGTGACAATTGGAGTTTCACATTTTTTTTGCTGTATAGGGACCAAGGATTATCCATAAATCTTCATACAGACACCTTACACCTGATTATTGCAATCTGGGACTATAGTAACACATCCGAGAACTTCCACCAGAGGTCACAGTTGGCAGAGGGGTCCGTCTTTAACTATGGGTCGTCTGTAAGGCAGGTTCGTTAAGTAGGGGAACGCCTTTACAAGTCGGGATCAGGAAATATAAAGTCACATAATAAGCCTTTGCAGAACACTATGAGGACCTTAGAGGAGTAGAAGGACCTTAGAGGAGTAGGAGGACCTCAGAGAGTATTGTCATGTTTACTATTTACCATATATGCAGAGGATATGTAATAACTACATGATAAATGTAGCTTCCACCCAGCGCTGTGAACCTAAACTTTCTGCTGCCTGAGGCAAGCTGTACAATGACGACCCCCTTTGCCCCATCCAGTAGTAATAATCAGTTATTTTTTTGTATAATTGGGTTCTCCATGCAGTGTCTCACACCCATGGGGGTTTGTTTACAGTACATGAGCTAGTGTTTACAGTACATGAGGGGGTTTGTTTACAGTACATGAGTCAGTGTTTACAGTACATGAGGGGGTTTGTTACAGTACATGAGCCAGTGTTTACAGTACATGAGGGGATTTGTTTAAAGTACATGAGCCAGTGTTTACAGTACATGAGCCAGTGTTTACAGTACATGAGGGGGTTTGTTTACAGTACATGAGTCAGTGTTTACAGTACATGAGGGGGTTTGTTTACAGTACATGAGTCAGTGTTTACAGTACATGAGGGGTTTTGTTTACAATACATGAGCCAGTGTTTACAAATATTCTGCTGCAGAAAGAGCTTAAGGTAGTGATGGTTTAGATCAGTGATGGCTAACCTATGACACACGTGTCAGTGCTGACACACGTAGCCATTTTCACTGACACGCGGCTGCCTGAGCGTTAAGTTTCATCCTACATGACCAGGTGCAGTAGCCGGAAGGCTGAGAGATTGTCAGGCACTGAGCTTCCAGCACCCCCCTCCTCCTCCTCCCCGGGCCGACCTCTCCCCATGTGTGAGCTGTGCCTAGTGTCTCCAGTCAGCACAGGTATCAGCATGGGGCACAGCAGGAGAGGTGACCCGGCCATACACCCAGGAGGCTCCTCTGCAGCTCCTGATAGTTGTGGTGGGGGTAGGATGGCAGCACAGTCAGAGGTCACATCGCTGCTGCCTTGTGTGATGTCCCAGCAGCTGCCACCTCTACACTGACCATCTCCACAGCAGGGGCAAGGGAGGACAACCACTCTCATCATATAGTAAGTAAGGTCAGTGCACTGTATGATAGAAGACAGTCATCAGGGCTTGTGTGTCAGTTTTGTGATGTACAAGCCCAGACATTGAGATTCTTTTGCTCCTCACACCTTCTCCATGCCAAGAGGGCATGAGGGAGATGCAGACAGCGTAGCCTGCGCCCTCGCTATAACCTGTGAACTTTCATGACAGAAAGTTCACAGGTTACTAAGCATTTCCACACCTGTCTGATTGTAACCGATCTATTACAATGTGTGATTTGCACATAGTAATAGATGATGTGGAAAATCCCCATATACTGCCAGACTGTAGAATGGCAGTACATGGTAGGATCAATCAGACAACCTACAGTTAAAGTACCCTAGAAGTTAAATAGTATACAGATTTATTATTTAAACTATAAATATCACAAAATTATGTTTTTTTGTCATGGTGACACACCACCCGAGTTATGCTCGGTTTTTTGGCGAATTTTGACACACCAAGCTCAAAAGGTTGCCCATCACTGGTCTAGATAGAGCATAAGGTTTCACTTACTTAAAAAGATTGAGCATTTTGTGGCTTCTGAATGGCCCCTATGTAATTACATAGGGAATCATTTTTGGGCGGCAGGCCATGCAACCCCAATTCATTATTAACTTGTATTGGGGGGGAGGGGAGGGCCATGTAACTGTGTGGCTCTCTCAGCCAAGAGCCGACTCACCATTGTTCTCCAGTGGCTTGGTTCACAGGAACGGGCCATGTCCATGCCTGTCAGGGTCAGCAGTGAGAAGCAAGAAGAGGGGGAGAGACGCAATTTAGATAAGGGGTCCATTGGGCACTCCTGGCATGTGCGTGGTAACGAATCCCTGGGCAGGTGCTAAAGGGGCCCGTAAGCAGGACAGGGATCACACTTGGAATAACTCACAGTTTCTTTAATGGCACAGTCCAAGCAGGAACAGGTAACAGCCTGTAAATGATCCTTCCTGCAGGCACACACAAGGAAGTGGCTTGGTTGGCTGTGGTAATGATTCCTTGAGTACCTTTGCTTCAATCCAGTAGTCAGTAAGATGGAAATAGGAGCCAGGTTGGCTCCGCTGCTTCTGCAGCAAGTTACCTGCACAGATGCATCTCTCTAGAGGAATCTCACGAATGAGGCTGACCTCGAACGCTAGAGAAAACCTGAATTGATAGACTCATCATAACTGTAAAACACAAGTGATAATGCAGGAGCAAATTAGAGACAAAATCAGGAGGAGCTACTAACAGCGACAGATTAGTTTATCATCATTTGACACATTTTTTTGGACACTGTTAGTAAATTTCACCCATTGTTTTAGTTATCAGTAACAGTAGCACATCCCCGGAAGGTGGCTCTGACTTCTAGAAGATCTCACCATTTCACAGCCGTCTCCGCCTCTGCTCAAAGTTTCTGAAATTCACTACCTGGATCAATGGGCGCTCCCCGCAGACTACAGCGGCCTGTGAAGGTTCTGATATTCACCAGATAGCGGGATGTTGTATAGATGGAAATGTCTGGATTCTGTAGAGGCTTTTTAGTAAACATAACAGCCGCATGATATCAGCAGGAAATCTGTCCCTGTGTTTTATAGTTACACATTCATATGTAAAATATATATTGATCCACCAAGAGGTTTGTAATTATTTTCCACAGTGAGTTCTGTTCATAAGATCTTCTCATTGTGCAGCAGGTGACATATTCTTTTTGTCACTATTACTTCAAGTATCCCTTATTCCTTACAAAAGAAGAGTCAATGGGGCAAATTTACATAGACATTCCTTGGAGTTCACAGAAAGTGCATTGTTTGCCAATAATGCCCTGTGCCGCGATTCACTAAGATCGTGCGCCCGATATCCTGCATGTGTCGCTCCCCGCTCAGGTCCGCCGGAGTTCACCTTCTTCTTCCTGGTGCATGTAAGTGCATTGGATGCGACACAATTTATGTTTCACCTTTTCATTCCTGGTGCATGTAAGTGCATGGATGCGACACAATTTCATCTTAACACCCGCGTCAGTCCGAATCATTCGGATTGTCCGATCGCCCGCCACTGCAAAATGAAAAGATAGGGTTCACCGGAGTTCTGCTGATCCTTTTTTCTATATATATATCTATCTCAATATTATCTATATCTATCTATTTAGCTACTGCCGTTTATCTATCTCATATCTGTCTATCTATTATCTAGCTCATATCTATATCTATAATCACAATATATATCAGGACGTGCTGCAAAATTCAACGTAGGTAAGTTGGGTGTCTTCATCAGATCTCAGGAAGACAGAACATGAATGGAGACACAGTCTTATACAGGCAGTCCCCGGGTTACATACAAGATTCCGTAGGTTTGTTCTTAAGTTGAATTGTATTAAGTCGGATAAGTGTATATTTTATAATCGTAGATCCAGACAAAATTTTTTTTTTGCCCCGGTGACAATTGGGTTTCACATTTTTTTTGCTGTATATGGACCAAGGATTATCCATAAATCTTCATTACAGACACCCTACACCTGATTATTGCAATCGGGACTATAGTAACATCCAGAGACTTCACCAGAGGGTCACAGTTGGCAGAGGGGTCGCTTTAACTATGGGGTCGTGTAAGGCAGGTATCGTTAAGTAGGGGAACGCCCTTTACAAGTCGGGATCAGGAAAAATAAAGTCACATAATAAAAAGCCTTTGCAGAACATATGAGGACCTTGAGGAGTAGAAGGACCTTAGAGGAGTAGGAGGACTCAGAGGAGTATTGTCATGTTTACTATTTACCATATATGCAGAGGATATGTAATAACTACATGATAAATGTAGCTTCCACCCAGCTGTGAACTACACTTTCTGCTGCCTGAGGCAAGCTGTACAATGACGACCCCCTTTGCCCCATCCAGTAGTATAAATCAGGTTATTTTTTGTAGTAATTGGGTTCTCCATGCAGTGTTCAACACCCTGCTGACATCAGAAGTGAAGAGACACTAATTTTAAATGTTAGGTCTTGCTTTGTAGCGGCTGATGCTGCCCTTACCAATTGTCGGTGGTGCTGCCTGAGGCAAGAGGCTAACTGCTCATGGCATGATAGTGGACCTCTGGTTCATTTCAGTGTCTTTAGAACCTCCCAAAATTGTCAGGCTTATAGACAGGCTATGGGAAAGTGAGACCTGCGCCTATGATCTTCCTCTGGAGATTTGTCATAAATATTAAACATGAAAATGTCGATTCTTTCCGACCCAGACTCAAGAGAAACACGGTGGTCAGCCGAGAAGTGCTCACATATACCCGACGATACGCCTGCGCACACTTTATTGAAGTGGTCAGAGGCAGACAATGTCTTGTTGCCCATGGCAACCAATCAGAGCTCAGCTTCATATTCCCAAGCGTATTAATTATTAAATGCGAGCTCTGATTGGCTGCCACAAGCAACTAGAACAGTTCGCTGTCTTAGACCCTTCTGCAGGGGTGTAACTTAAGGGGTGCAGAGGGTGCGGCCGCAATCGGGCCCAGAGGCTTAGGGGGCCTTATGGGGTCACTTTTCCATATGAGAAGACTTATACTAAATCCATACATTATAGTCGGGGGTGGCACAGACTTTGCACTGGGGCCCATCAGCTTCAGGTTACATCATGCCCTTTGATAATCTTCTTTAGACTTCTTACAATATAGTCAGGCCCTCGTTACACAGCCGCCACGTTCCTAAGAACGAAGAAAACTCGAGAAAGCGGAATATTATTGTCACCAGATGTTCCGAGCCGGCGAGTCATTAAGTATATCCTCAATGAATATAAAAGTAGCGCATGGAATAGAAGGAAGAAAAGCTTTCATGCCACACAACAAACCGCCTGCAAAGTGATACCAGAGAAATAAAATACAATTCATACAATTTCTCCTACAGACCCCCCATTTCACGGGAAAAGGCGAATTCTGGCCCGCGCTGGTGTAAGGAGGCTAATTACTCATCAGTTCATTTTCAGCCTGCCATTAAGAAGCCACTGAAAGCAATATTTTATTTCTTTTAATGTCACATTTCTGATGTACATATACTTAGTCGCCTTTTCCTCAGCTCCTTCCGTGAAACATTAATTGGAAGCAAAGACGCCGAACAGAGGCTGTCGTCACTCCGTGTCAGCTCAGCGGGGGCCGCCGCCATTATTTACTAAGGGGAAAAATATTTTTAGGGTTATTAGCATGTATCTGTGATTTAATTCAATTCTTTCAAATTGTTTGCGGCGCAGGAGATTTTAGTATTCACCGTGGGGGCCTGGAACACTGAGAGGCAGGAAAATAAGGAAGATTTACCGTCCATGGGCAGAACGGGCACTTTTGCTAAAATACTATGGGGCACATTTACTCCGAGGTGTTCACCCGAAGTCCATTGTCGAAGATTGTCCCCTGATTATCTAAGATGTGCGCCAGATATCCTGCATGTGTCGCTTCCCCGCTCAGGTCCGCCGGAGGTTCACCTTCTTCTTCCTGGTGCATATAAGTGCATTGGATGCGATACAATTTGAATCCCGCGCTCAGTTCGAATCAGTTGGATTGTCCGACAGCACGACCCCCGAAAGCAATCACAATAGTGCCAGTATCCGATCACGTGCGACACAATCCCCTTCTATATACCTGTCAAAGCGGCGCAAATCCCAAAAAATGTCAGGAAATCGACGGCATGCGATCGCGGACCCTTAGTAAATAAGCCCATATTTTTTGTAGCGCGTAAGTAGATGGCGAGCTGCCTATCAGTCCGGAGACAAAGGAAAAAGATGAAGTCATTAGTCAAAACGGGAAACTTTTTAATTTTGTTTTGATTTGTGTTTTCTAAAAGGATAAAGGGGCAGGTTTATCGCACGAGGTAAATATAAGACTAGAGTAACATGTTAGATCAGTGGTTTCAACCTTTTAATGCTTGTGACCCCGCAATACAGTTCCTCTGCTGTGGTGACCCAAACCATGCGATTAAGTAAAAACACAATAAAATGCGGCTCCGATGGCTGTGGCGACCCCGATTCTGGTGTTCGCCCCCCGATGGTCGCGGACCCACAGTTGAGAACCACTGATGTAGATGAATGGCGCACCAGAGGTATCACAGTGTTGATGCTGGGGTGATAAATCTGGCCTAGTATAAGTCTCAACTTTGTACCCCTTGTTGGTTGGCTGATAGGGATTGGCCACTTTACCTCGTTTTTGTAGTGGTATAAATTGGGAGGGGGGAAGGCAGGATATGAGGTAATTTACCAATATACACATCTATTTATAGTTCTTCTTGATTTGTAAAGTGAAGCCTCCTGTCTTTTACCTCATCAGTCAGAGATTCCTGACCATAAAATGGCCGCAGATGGAGGGTCCTGTGATCTTATCTGTCCATGACCAATCTCCCTGCCAGGACAGAATTTATGAATATAGATTATGTCCTGGTAAGTAAAGTGCCACCTATTGATTTGGATTACGACCCCCAGAGGACAGTTCCCCGTTCTGCCGATCGCTAGATTACACTAGAAATTAAAGTGTTGGTCCCAACTACCTAATAATTCAGGGATTGGCGCTAGTTATGATATATTGGAGGACACGGGTAAGAGGCAAATTGCTTAGGACTGACCTTATACTCACACACCTACAAAAAGTTGCTTAGATGAAACTAAGTATAGAGAGGCGGCAAGCAGCGACCCCTTCCCGGCTATTTATATAAGAAAGCATGAGGTGCGCCAGGGAGTTCTTTGCCTTTCAGTAAATGTGTTTTTATAAAGCATCACAAAGCAGAAGGTGCGGCATTTGATCCCATTGCACAGATGAGGCTGACACTGCTGAGCTCTGGGCCTGTGTACTACAAGCTTGTCATCTTGTGAAAGTGTTTTTGTTGATTGTTGCGTTTAACTGAGGACAAACCATGGTATTTATGTTACTTTAACAGATTTGAGGCCAGTCTGGAAAGTTTAAAGAGAGTAAGTAGTGTCCATAATTACGGATCGGAGTGGACGGAGGGGGGAGGGGGAGGGTGTGTAGGATGGCGCTTAGGAAAATCATTAGTGTTAAAGCACTAGGAACTATGCAGGTCCTAAAAAACTATAATAGCCCTTAATACATCTACCTTTTACAGAGGTGTGTACAGAACTACAGGCGGTCCCCTACTTTAAGGACACCCGACTCATTCAGACAACCCATAGTTACAGACGGACCCCTCTGCCCACTGTGGACCTCTGGTGAAGCTCTCTGGATGCTTTACTATAGTCCCAGACTGCAATGATCAGCTGTAAGATGTCTGTAATGAAGCTTTATTGATATTTCTTGGTCCATACACCAAAAAATTTGAACTCCAATTGTCACTGGGGCAAAAGAAAAAAAAATGTCTAGAACTTCCATTATAAAATATACAGTTTCGACTTACATACAAATTCAACTTAAGAAACAAACCTCCAGACCCTATCTGTATGAAACCGGGGGACTGCCTGTATACCTGTGCATGTCTATTGTTTCACAAGGACAGGGTACCACACTCTCCTAGACTGAAGGGGCAGCACTTGGTCGTCCTGGTCATTTAGTTCCCTACAGCTGTAGGATATATAATCTACTAAAAACTGTGACTAAATTGAAAATTGATATGTGAATATACCATAAGTATGTTTTTATCTTTTTTGAAGGATTTTTCAAAAATCACACATGTTCTTGGGCAAGCCTAAGGAAAAAAAATACAAGGTTGTACTCCTGGGCTCCTAATTCCAGTGGCACCCAACACGGTATTGCCGGCAGCCCAAAAAGGTTGATGGTAATGGAACCGATGCGATTATCAATGGGGTCAGTGGGCCTCTCACTCGATGACACTGTTTAAAGAAAAAATCAACAAGAACGACACAGGAACAATAAATTTGTATTGTAATTGTATGGTGGGAAACGGGCCGGAGCAGGATAAATACACTTTAAGTTGTTGTCCCAGTAACGTCTCTTCTGTGTTCTGTTCTGCCTGTGCCTTGGTGGGGCTTTTCCAGACTTCCTGGAAAATACCCTATATGGGGTAATCCCAAAAAGACAAGATTTTAAATATACTCAGGAAACAAAGAACACGTTATACACAAAAATGCAGCATTTCACATGTATATTCCAACCTGTCTATCAGTCCTGGTGTAAACACTATCAGTTGCCTCGAATTGACCATAAATCTCTCTTCTGGGGTCAATCATGACAAGATTTTTCTCATGAATAGCTTCTCTATCTGTACACTGCAGTGCTACCGCTACAGCCTCCCCTCATTACAAGACAGCTCAGACCACAGGCACTTCCTGCCGGCAAGCGCAGGTGGCAGAGTTTTCTCTACAAGCTACAGACAAGATAAGGTCTTTATCCAGGGGAGAGAGACACTATGGGGGTCATTTACTAAGGGCCCCATTCACGTTTTCCCGACGTGTTAACCCGAATATTTTCGATTTTCGCCGATTTCCCCTAAATGGGCCGGGATTTTGGGCGCAGTGATCGGATTGTGGCGCATCGGTGCTGGCATGCACGCGACGGAAATCGGGGGGCGTGGCCGAACAAAAACCCGACGGATTCGGAAAACCGCCGCATTTTTAAAAAAAAATTGTTGCTGAGTTGCGTTATCTTCACTCAGCCCGGCCTGGTGAACTCCAGGCGTTCCGATGCTTTTCAGTGCTGCAAGCGCGCCACGGTGATCGGGCGGAGGAACTACCTAATAAATAAATCGTCCGGACCCGAATCCACCACAGAGAACGCGCCGCTGGATCGCGAATGGACCGGTAAGAAATCTGCTCCTATCTGTATATGCTCATATGTAGCAGAGCGACAGTGTATTTATGGTTCAGATTTGTAGCAGGCTGAGTGTGTCTTGTGTGTAATATTCATCTCAGGATCTCATCATCTCTCACTCTGATCTGTCTATCTTTTTCATGAGTCAGATACTAGTAGATGATCAGAGCCTAATAAAGGTGTAGATAAAACTGTACCCTGTAATCTAAGCAACATGTCAGCAGACAGCATTCACAGCATCTCATGATGCCACAGAGGAATCATGAAGTGCTGCTCAGAGACTCCCGTCCACCACACTCTAAATCTTCCACTGCACCATCACTGAGTGATAGTGCTACAACCACCAATTAAAACCGAGTAAAATTATAAAGTATTGGGCTAAAATGACCCTAATGTTTTAAACCATCACTAGGGGGTTAAAATGAATACTTTCTTTAGGAAAACCCTCTTAAGAAAGCCACCCATTGTACCATGTTCCCCCGAGTTTTTGGCTGAGTCGTCTAATACAAATAGTGTTTCGCCGTGAGATTTCTATAACGAGCTAATTCCTGGATTTGTTATTTCTTGTGTTGCACTTTATGTTTCCCACCTGTAAAACTTGCTAATGAACTGCTATTTCATTAGGGTTTTTCCGCTCGCTTCAATGTCTCTGGCCATGATAATGCAAGCGCCAGATTTATGTCCATCCACCGCGCGCTACATTGTAAACAACACTGGCCAGAAACGCGCCGCAAAATGGATTTTAATTTCATAGAATCTTTTTTGGAGTTATTTTTTGCTTTGTGCTTTGCTCAATAAATGGCGGTTTTATTTTATCTCCGTACATCTGATAGGTAAACAAGCCAATGGTTATTCATCGCTGTGCGAGGTGCGTCTGATGCGGGTCAATAGTGGAGCTTTTATTAGACTCTTGTATAGACCTTTGATTGGGTGAGCGCAGTAAAAAACAAATGAATTTGGAAAGATTGTTTGATTCCTGGGGTTTTGAACTGATAAATACACAGTGTAATAGAGATCATGCCAAGCGCCACCTGGCGCAGTCTGTGAGCTCAAAATGTCCATTATGCAAATTCTGGATGAGGAGCAACGACCTAGAACAGTTCTGCCAAAGTGTCAGAGGGATGAATACAAAGATATAACGTTCTTACAGTTGATCTAGCTCCTTCTTTCGTGGTGCCGCCCTCTGGTTTTGGGGGCGTAAGTTTGGGTGATCATGTGACTGTTTTGGCTCTAAGTGGTGACTCAGTGATGGGAATTCCGGCTCTTCTAGTGAGCTGGCTCATTAGGCTCCGCTCACTAAAAGAGCCGGCTGTCTCCTGACCGGCTCCTCTTAAAATATATCAGGGACTCATCACGTCCAGCCAGTCACTTTTAACCCGATTTTTATTGCATAAGAGGACACTAAGATCATAAAGGAGGAGTAATAGAGGAATTCCATGCATAGAGCTAAGAGCACAGCAGTGTTAAAACAAACTTCCAAATTGCTAGCGAACACTTCTGTATTGATGCTTCGGCCAATCAGTGACCTGAATAGTGAACATGAGGTTGAACAATGGGGGTACATTCCAGGAATGTATTTTTCCCAGGTGTGCTGGGGGCATGTCTCACAACTTCTGTGCTCTTAGCTCTCGCAGTGAGATACTCGGCAGCCTCCCTTTGTAGCTTGTAAGAGGCTTCTGGTTGAAATACTGCAGACTCTAAGATCATAAAGGAGGAGCAGTGGAGCAATTCCATGTAGAGAGCGAGGCACAGCAGGTGAGAACACACTCCAAATTGCTACCTAACACTTTCTTGAATTTTGAATGCTGCTTCGGCCAATCAGTGGCCTAAGTAGTGAACATTGAGGTTAAACAGTGGCGTATGTTCCAGGAGTGTAATTTTTCCAAGTGTGGTGGGGGTATGTTCTCACACTTCTGTACTCTTAGCTCTCTGCAATGAGTCATATTATATTGCTCCCACCCCTCCTTGTGACCTGTAAGAGGCTTCTGGTTGAAACACTAAGACACTAAGAGCAGAGGGGAGCACGAGCAGTGGACGGCGATGCAGAGAGCGGAGTGTGAGCGGTATGCCCACACACAGTGGCTGAGAACTGCTATGTCGACTTTAACTTGTACCAATACCTGTAGATTGCATGTACTGCGACTAATGATTATTTTTATTTTTTTATTCTTTTATTTCCGACAGGGGAGCGTATGAAGCTGCAGCCTCTGATGGCAGAAGATGTGAGGTGAACTAATCAGGGGCCTAGTCAACCTCAAGCATAAAGTGTATGCCCACCTCACAGGTACAGTGATAAATCTGCACGTTGTATCTGTACAGAAGAAAGGCAAAATGACAAAAATCGTAAATCTCAGTCCGTAAATTCTCGACTTCCAGCAGAGGGCAGTAGGTTAAGCAGATTTTTGGGTATAACGTCTTCTATCAGATAAACAGAGGCGTTGTGTTACTAGTTTATTCTTGAAAAATAAATCTGCAAGTCTTTCTCTCACGAACTAGCGGATATCACACAATACTGCTCTTTCTGGGACTGAATAATAATATCTATCCGACAGAACGATGTGTCAGAAGAAAAGAATATAATATCCAACGTATGGCACCTGGTTATTACAGAACGATGGTCAGAGAAAAAGAATTATCATATATGAATGAAAGACAATAATAAACTCTGGCGGGTGGGTGATGAATATGCAGGGCATAATAAAAGATCACTATCTCACAGTAGAAGTTTAGACTTCAGGATATGCAAATGAGCTCATCCCATAGAAGGAGAAAACACAGCTCATTTGCATATTAGCATTCCATGGTGCGATTGCCTCCTGTAAGTATAACTCCATACATTGTCTGGATCTCCTCAACAAGATAGAGCCTCCAAAAAGATCAGTAGAATTTAGACTTCATGATTATGCAAATGAGCTCTCCTTAGAAAATGAAGAAAGGAGAGCTCATTTGCTATTTCGAATCCCAAAATATGGAGCATAATCTGTGATTAAACTCCATATATCTCTGAATCCCCCTGAACCACTACCAGACCAAAAAATTATTAAATAGAATTTTAGACTCAGGATTATGGAAATAAGCTCTCCCCTAGAAAGGAAGAAAGATGACTAATTTGCATATTTTGCATCCCATGGGAGCATTGTGTGTGATTATAACTCTATACACCATCTGGATATCCTCAACAAGAACCAGAACCCCCAAAATATTTAGTAGAATTTTAGATTTCATGATAAGCTCTCCTCCAGAAGGAAGAAAAGGGAGCTAATTTGCATCCCTGGAGTATTGCCTGTAAGTGTTAACTCCATACATCATCGTGATCTCAACATGGACCAGACCTCTAAAAAATATTCATAGATTTTAGACTTCATGAATATGCAAATGGAGTTCCCACTAGAAGGAGAAGAAAGGGCTCATTTGCATATTTTCACATCCATGGAAACATATCTTTAGCATCCCATGAACTATGTATCTTTGATTATACTCATGCATACTGGATCTCCAGCATTATTTAATCGAACTATAGACTTCAGGATTAATGGAAATAAGGCTCCCCTAGAAGTGAAGAAAAGATAGTCTAATTTGGCCATTAAGTTTGCATCCCCATGGAGCATGTGGTAACATAACTACATTATCATATGGATATCCTAAAGCAGGAACCAGAACCCTCCAAAATATTCAGGTAAATTTTAGACTTCACGATTATGCAAATGAGCTTTCCCCTAAACGAGAAGTAGAACTAAGTTGCATCCATGAGAGCATTGTCTGTAATATAACTCCTACATCTTAATCCATCTGAGGACTTATCCGTTAGGTTTATTTCAATGGATTTATTTAGATGGTAGATTTTTTAGTTTATTAACAGTCGGGGCTCCCACCTCTATCTATGGATGGTGGGATAATAAATAATAAATAATTCCTTTATTATTAAGCGCACAAGATTAGTACGCTGCACAGAACTTACCCAAATCAGAGTCCCTGTCCCTCAATAGGGGATCACAACTATCAACCTAACCAGTATGTTTTGAGTGTGGGGAGGAAACCGGAGTACCCGGACGAAACCCTCGCACGCTCAAACCAGCACTTCGATAGGAAGAAGTGTGCAGTCTCAACCCACCACAACCTGTAACCAACGGGGCCTCGATATGTGTGACTGTGGTCAACCCTTTAATAACATAGATATAAGAAATATATACATTAGTCTTTATTTTTCATCCTGTATACACATCTGTGGATTCGGTTCTCCCGTCTGGTTCCGGCACATACAATCGCAGGTGGTATTCTTAAATACTAGACATTATGTAAGACTGCGTCTTTTACAGGTTACACGTTTTTATGATCAATCTTTTGTCATAAGCAATAAAATGTGTGGATTCGTTACCTCCCTTTTCACATAAGCGGGGGCTCACTCGATATCAGCCCACAACTGCAAACACGCCAACGGTTGTGCCCCCTACAACTCTAGTACAATGTGATAGTGAATGAAACTTCTGCAACTTTAAAAAATTTGATTTTTTTTGATACTTAGGGCGCATAACCGAAAGAGGCGTGCCCACCACTTCCCATTATAATAATATTACATATTTCTACTAACACATGTATTATACGAGGGGAGGGACTTACTTGTAGTAAAGAGTTGGGCACATGCAAATGCAAACCAAGCAAAATACGAGAAAGGGCCATGTGCTATACCAAAACATAACAGTCTTTATTTCAACATACATGGAACAATGACATATACACCAACCAACAATAAAAACAATTAAAAGGACAATAATCCTAAAAATCTAACCCAGGTAGGATTTTGGGATGCTATGCCCCTAAAGACAAAAACATCCCTACAGCCTACGACCCAAGCCTGTCAGCAAGATGAATCCAAGTGCAAAGACCATGAACAAAGTAACATGGCAAGGCCCTTGCAGCACAACCACAGATAATAAGATAACGAATTTTACAATATTACCAAGGAGTGCACAGACAGTTAGCTAGGAGGGGAGTGACTGGGAAGTAGCCCCACGCGTAATCATCACTCACAGTGGCTTGCAGGGGGTAAACTGTGAAAAGTAATGAGGTCACATATATAGAACGCTGTGTGGATGAATCCACGAGTGTCCAGGTTTGTAGAGCGCCTAATGGTATGGATGCGTCGACGCGTCCCAAGACCGCCTGCGGCAGTGCGTGCGTTCATAGGGTCACGTGAGCGGTCATGTGATCAAGATACGGCGTCGCACCAAAGTAAGTGCGCAGTCCGCAAGATGTCAGCTGAGAACATATTGACATACGGTAAGATGGCGTCGAGTCGCCTTGTAGTCGTCATATGATTATGTGGAACTAGCATTAAAAGGAGTGTATAGACACACAAAAGAGTTTTTATTATGGTATTCTATCTGTATTATTAATTAAAGTGTATTGAACAAACAGAAATGGAGGTGTAGTATCTGACTGCCCCAATAAAATTAACAACCATAAACCACCGTGGAGGAGCACAGGCCCCTTTAGACCTGTAAACCCATATTCGCCGATAAATAAACACACGAAGACTCGGAGATGCCATTTTCTCGAGCGGGCGAAGTATTCGTCCGAGCAACGAGCAGTTTCGAGTACGCTAATGCTCGAACGAGCATCAAGCTCGGACGAGTATGTTCGCTCATCTCTACTGCTGAATCCTTTATCTATATTATATATCTATTTCAATATCTATCTATATCTATTTATTTAGCTATCTGCCGTTTATCTATCTCATATCTGTCTATCTATTATCTAGCTCATATCTATATCTATAATCTCAAATATATCAGGACGTGCTGCAAAATTCAACGTCAGGTAAGTTGGGTGTCTTCATCAGATCTCAGGAAGACAAGAACATGAATGAGAGACACAGTCTTATACAGGCAGTCCCCGGGTTACATACAAGATTCCGTAGGTTTGTTCTTAAGTTGAATTTGTATTTAAGTCGGAAGTGTATATTTTATAATCGTAGATCCAGACAAAATTTTTTTTTTGCCCCGGTGACAATTGGAGTTTCACATTTTTTTGCTGTATATGGACCAAGGATTATCCATAAATCTTCATTACAGACACCTTACACCTGATTATTGCAATCTGGGACTATAGTAACATCCAGAGACTTCACCAGAGGTCACAGTTGGCAGAGGGGTCCGTCTTTAACTATGGGTCGTCTGTAAGGCAGGTATCGTTAAGTAGGGGAACGCCTTTACAAGTCGGGATCAGGAAAATTAAAGTCACATAATAAAAGCCTTTGCAGAACACTATGAGGACCTTAGAGGAGTAGAAGGACCTTAGAGGAGTAGGAGGACCTCAGAGGAGTATTGTCATGTTTACTATTTACCATATATGCAGAGGATATGTAATAACTACATGATAAATGTAGCTTCCACCCAGCTGTGAACCTAAACTTTCTGCTGCCTGAGGCAAGCTGTACAATGACGACCCCCTTTGCCCCATCCAGTAGTAATAAATCAGGTTATTTTTTTGTAGTAATTGGGTTCTCCATGCAGTGTCTCACACCCATGCTGACATCAGAAGTGAAGAGACACTAATTTTAAATGTTAGGTCTTGCTTTGTAGCGGCTGATGCTGCCCCTTACCTAATTGTCGGTGGTGCTGCCTGAGGCAAGAGGCTTAACTCGCCTCATGGATAGTGGACCTCTGGTTCATTTCAGTGTCTTTAGAACCTCCCAAAATTGTCGGACTTATAGACAGGCTATGGGAAAGTGAGACCTGCGCCTATCACGTTCCTCTGGGGATTTGTCATAAATATTAAACATGAAAATGTCGATTCTTTCCGACCCAGACACAGGAGAACATGTACAGAACACGGCGTCATCCGAGAAGTGCTCACATATGCCGACGTATACACCTGCGCACACTTTATTTGAAGTGTCAGAGAGCAGAACTGTCCTTGTTGCCCATGGCAACCAATCAGAGCTCAGCTTTCATATTCCCACAGCTGTTTATTAAATTAAATGCGAGCTCTGATTGGCTGCCACAAGCAACTAGAACAGTTCTGCTCTTAGACCCTTCTGCAGGGGTGTAACTTAAGGGGTGCAGAGGGTGCGGCCGCAATCGGGCCCAAGAGGCTTAGGGGGCCCTTATGGTGTCACTTTTCCATATGAGAAGACTTATACTAAAATCCATACATTATAGTCGGGGGCCTGGCACAGACTTTGCACTGGGGCCCATCAGCTTCAGGTTACATCACTGCCCTTCTGATAAATCTCTCCTTTAGACTCTTTACAATATAGTCAGAGCCCCTCGTTACACAGCCGCCACGTTCCTACAGAAGAAAAACTCGAGAAAGCGGAATATTACTTGTCACCAGATGTTCCGAGCCGGCGAGTCATTAACGTATATCCTCGATGAATATAAAAGTAGCGCATGTGAATAGAAGGAATAAAAGCTTTCATGCCACACACAAAGCCGCCTGCAAAGTGATTACCAGATGAAATAAAATACAATTCATACAATTTCTCCTCCGACCCCCATCCTCACGGGAAAAGGCGAATCCTGGCCCGCGCCTGGTGTAAGGAGGCTAATTACTCATCAGTTCATTTTCAGCCTGCCATTAAGAAGCCACTGAAAGCAATATTTTATTTCTTTTAATGTCACATTTCTTGATGTACATATACTTAGTCCTCGCCTTTTCCTCAGCTCCTTCCGTGAACATTTAATTGGAAGCAAATTACCGCCGAACAGAGGCTGTCGTCACTCCGTGTCAGCTCAGCGGGCCGCCGCCATTATTTACTAAGGGGAAAAATATTTTTAGGGTTATTAGCATGTAATCTGTGATTAATTCAATTCTTTCAAATTGTTTGCGGCGCAGGAAATTTTAGTATTTCACCGCTGGGGCCTGGAACACTGAGAGGCAGGAAAATAAGGAAGATTTACCGTCCATGGGCAGAACGGGCACTTTTGCTAAATACTATGGGGCACATTTACTCCGAGGAGTTCACCCGATGTCCATTGTCCGACGATTGTCCCCTGATTCTCTAAGATTATGCGCCGGATATCCTGCATGTGTCGCTTCCCCGCTCAGGTCCGCCGGAGTTCACCTTCTTCTTCCTGGTGCATATAAGTGCATTGGATGCGATACAATTTGAATCTTGAATCCCGCGCTCAGTTCAAATCAGTTGGATTGTCCGACAGCACGACTCCCGAAAGCAATCACGATAGCGCCAGAATCCGATCACGTGCGACACAATCCCATTCTAAATACCTGTCAAAGCAGCGCAAATCCCAAAAATGTCAGGAAATCCGACGGCAATGCGATCCGCGGACCCTTAGTAAATAAGCCCATATTTTTGTAGCGCGTAAGTAGATGGCGAGCTACCTATCAGGAAAAAGATGAAGTCATTAGTCAAACGGAAAACTTTTTAATTTTGTTTTGATGTGTTGTACTAAAAGGATAAAGGGGCAGGTTTATCACACGAGGCTAAATATAAGACTAGAGTAACATGTAGATGAATGGCGCACCAGAGGTATCACAGTGTCTGATGCTGGGTGATAAATCTGGCATAGTATAAGTCTCTCTAATTTTGTACCCCCTGTTGGTTGGCTGAATGGGATTGGCCACTTTACCTCGTTTTTGTAATGTGTGTATAATTGGGAGGGGGGAGGGGGGAAGGCAGGATATGAGGTAATTTACCAGTATACATCTATTTATAGTTCTTTCTTGATTTGTAAAGTGAAGCCTCCTGTCTTTTACCTCATCAGCCAGAGCTTCCTGTCCATAAAATGGCAGCACATGGAGGGTCATGTGATCTCTATCTGTCCATGAACAATCTCCCTGCCAGGACAGAATTTATGAATATAAGATTATGTCCTGGTAAGTAAATGTGCCCTATTGATTTGGATACGACCCCCCCAGAGGACAGTTCCCCGTTCTGCCGATCGCTAGATTACACTAGTAAATTAAAGTGTTGGTCCCACTACCTAATAATTCAGGAGCCTCGGCGCTAGTTATGATATATTGGAGGACCACGGGTAAGAGGCAAATGCTTTACGACTGACCTTATACTCACACACCTACAAAAAGTTGCTTAGATGAACCTTAAGTATAAAGAAGCGACAAGCAGCGACCCCCTTCCCGGCTATTTATATAAGAAAGCATGAGGTGCGCCAGGGAAGTTCTTTGCCTTTCAGTAAATGTGTTTTTATAAAGCCATCACAAAGCAGAAGGTGCGGCATTTGATCCCATTAGCACAGATGAGGCTGACACTGCTGAGCTCTGGGCCTGTGTACTACAAGCCTTGTCATCTTGTGAAAGTGTTTTGTTTGATTTGTTTGCGTTTAACTGAGGACAAACCATGGTATTTATGTTACTTTTAACAGATTTGAGGCCAGTCTGGAAAGTTTAAAGAGAGTAAAGTAGTTCCATAATTACGGATCGGAGTGAGGACGCGGGGGAGGGTGTGTAGGATGGCGCTTAGGAAAATCATTAGTGTTAAAGCACTAGGAACTATGCAGGTCCTAAAAACTCTATACTAGCCCTTAATACATCTACCTTTTACAGAGGTGTGTACAGAACTACAGGCGGTCCCCTACTTAAGGACACCCGACTTACAGACAACCCATAGTTACAGACGGACCCCTCTGCCCACTGTGACCTCTGGTGAAGCTCTCTGGATGCTTTACTATAGTCCCAGACTGCAATGATCAGCTGTAAGATGTCTGTAATGAAGCTTTATTGATAATTCTTGGTCCAATTACACCAAAAATTTTGAAACTCCAATTGTCACTGGGGCAAAAGAAAAAAAATTGTCTAGAACTTCCATTATAAAATATACAGTTTCGACTTACATACAAATTCAACTTAAGAACAAACCTCCAGACCCTATCTTGTATGTAACCCGGGGACTGCCTGTATACCTGTGCATGTCTATTGTTTCACAAGGACAGGGTACCACACTCTCCTAGACTGAAGGGGGCAGCACTTGGTCGTCCTGGTCATTTAGTTCCCCTACAAGCTGTCTAGGATATATAATCTACTAAAAACTGTGACTAAATTGAAAATTGATATGTGAATATACCCTAAAGTATTTTTTTTTTAAGGATTTTTCAAAAATCCACATGTTCTTGGGCAAGCCTAAGGGAAAAAATACAAGGTTGTTATTCTCCTGGGCTCCTAATTCCAGTGTCACCGTGTACTGCCGGCCAGCCCAAAAAGGTTGATGGTAATGGAACCCGACGCGATTATCAATGGGTTCAGTGGGCCTCCTCATCGATGACACTGTTAAAGAAAAATCAACAAGAACGACACAGGAACAATAAATTTGTATTGTAATTGTATGGTGGGAAACGGGAGCCGGAGCAGGATAAATACACTTTAATGTCGTTGTCCACAGTTAACTCTCTTCTGTGTTCTGTTCAGCCTGTGCCTTGGTGGGGCTTTTCCAGACTTCCTGGAAAATACCCTTACAGGGGTAATCCCAAAAAGACAAGATTCTTAAATATACTCAGGATAACAAAAGAACACGTTATTACCAAAAATGCAGCATTTCACATTTATAATTCCAACCTGTCTATCAGTCCTGGTGTACACACTATCAGTTGCATCTGAATCTGACCATAAATCTTCTATCTTCTGGGGTCAATCATGACAGATTTTTCTCATGAATAGCTTCTCTTATCTGTACACTGCAGTGCTACCTGCCTACAGCCTCCCCCTCCATTACAAGACCAGCTCAGACACAGGCACTTCCTGCCGGCAAGCAGCAGTGTGCAGAGTTTTCTCTACAAGCTACAGACAAGATAAGGTCTTTATCCAGGGGAGAGAGACACTCTATGGGGGTCATTTACTAAGGGCCCGATTCACGTTTTCCCGACGTGTTACCCGAATATTTCCGATTTGCGCCGATTTCCCCTAAATTGGCCCGGGATTTTGGCGCACGTGATCGGATTGTGGCGCATCGGTGCTGGCATGCACGCGACGGAAATCGGGGGGCGTGGCCGAACAAAAACCCGACGGATTCGGAAAAACCGCCGCATTTTTAAAAAAAAATCTGTTGCTGAGCTTGCGCTTATCTTCACTCAGCCCGGCCTGGTGAACTCCAGCGCGTTCCGATGCTTTTCAGTGCAGCAGCGCCACCTGGTGATCGGCGGAGGAACTACCTTAATAAATCCCGTCCGGACCCGAATCCACCACAGAGAACGCGCCGCTGGATCGCGAATGGACCGGGTAAGTAAATCTGCCCCTATCTGTTATAGCTCATATGTAGCAGAGCTGACAGTGTATGTTATGGTTCAGATGTAGCAGTGCTGAGTGTGTCTTTGTGTGTAATATTCATCTCATGGATCTCATCATCTCTCATCTCTGATCTGTCTCATCTTTTTCTATGAGTCAGATACTAGTAGACTGATCAGAAGCCTAATAAAGGTGTAGATAAACCTGTACCCTGATAATCTAAGCACATTGTCAGCAGACAGCATCACAGCATCTCATGATGCACAGAGGAATCATGAAGTGTCTGCTCAGAGACTCCCCGTCCACACTCTTAAATCTTCCACTGACCATCACTGAGTGATAGTAGCTACAACACCAATAAAACCGAGTAAAATTATAAAGTATTGGGCTAAAAATGAGCCCTAATGTTTAAACATCACTAGGGGGTTAAAATTTGAATACTTTCTTTTATGGGAAAACCCCTTTAAGAAAGCCACCCATTTTATCCATGTTCCCCCGAGTTTTTGGCTCGTAGTCGTCTAATACAAATAGTCGTTTCGCCGTGAGATTTCTAACGAGCTAATTCCTGGATTTGTTATTTCTGTGTTGCACTTTATGTCTTCCCCCTGTAAAACTTTGCTAATGAACTGCTATTTCATTAGGTTTTTATGCTCGCTTCAATGTCTCTGGCCATGTATAATGCAAGCGCCAGATTTTATGTCCCTCCACCGCGCGCTACATTGTAACAACACTGGCCAGAAACGCGCCGGCAAAATGGATTTTAATTTCATAGAATCTTTTTATGGAGTTGATTTTTGCTTTGTGCTTTGCTCAATAAATGGCGGCTTTATTTTATCTCCGTACATCTGATAGGTAAACAAGCCCATGGTGTTATTCATCGCTGTGCGAGGTGCGTCTGATGCGGGTCAATAGTGGAGCTTTTATTAGACTCTTGTATCAGCCTTTGATTGGGTTTAGGCGGCAGTAAAAACAAATGAATTTGGAAAATGATTGTTTGATTCCTGGGGTTTTGACTGATAAATACACAGTGTAATAGAGATGATGCCAAGCGCCACCGGGCCGCGCTCTGTGAGCTCAAATGTCCATTATGCAAATTCTGATGAGGAGCAACGACTCAGGAACAGTTCTGCCAAAGTGTCAGAGGGATGAATAAAACAAGATATAACGTTCTTACTGTTCTCTAGCTCCTCCTTTCCGTTGTGCCGCCCTCTGGTTCTTTGGGGGCGTAAGTTTGGGTAATCATGTGACTGTTTTGGCTTAAGTGGTGACTAGTGATGGGAATTCCGGCTCTTCTTAGTGAGCTGGCTCATTAGGCTCCGCTCACTAATAAGAGCCGGCTGTTCTCGCTCCTGACCGGCTCCCTATTAAATATATAATAGGGAGCCTCAGTCCAGCCACTCACTTTTAACCCGATTTTTGTCGCATAAGAGGCTTTTTTGAATACTACAGACACTAAGATCATAAAGGAGGAGTAGTAGAGGAATTCCATGCATAGAGCTAAGAGCACAGCAGTGTTAGAACAAACTTCCAAATGTGCTAGCGAACACTTTCTGTAGTTATGAATGCTTCGGCCAATCAGTGACCTGAATAGTGAACATTGAGGTTGAACAGTGGCGTATATTCCAGGAATGTAGTTTTCCCAGGTGTGCTGGGGGCATGTCCTCACACTTCTGTGCTCTTAGCTCTCTGCATTGAGCTACTCTGCAGCCCCTCCCCTTTGTAGCTGTAAGAGGCTTCTGGTTGAAAACTATAGACACTTAGATCATCAAGGAGGAGCAGTGGAGCAATTCCATGCATAGAGCTAAGAGCACAGCAGTGTGAGAACACACTTCCAAATATGCTAGCTAACACTTTCTGTAGTTTTGAATGCTTCGGCAAATCAGTGACCTTAGTAGTTAACATTAAGGTTGAACAGTGTTCCAGGAATGTAATTTTTCCAAGTGTGGTGGAGGCATATCCTCACACTGCTGTACTCTTAGCTCTCTGCAATGAGTTACTCTGGAGCTCCTCCCCTTTGTAACCTGTAAGAGGCTTCTGGTTGAACACTACAGACACTAAGAGCAGAGGGGAGGAGCAGTGGAGCAGTACGATGCAGAGAGCTAAGTGCACAGCAGTGTGAGAACATGCTTTCCAAACTTGCTACCTAACACTGTAGATTTGCATTGTAAGTGCGACTAATAGATTATTTTTATTCACATTCTTAATGGGGAGACGTATAGAAGCTGCCGCCTCTGATGGCAGAGGATTGGGCTGAACTAAATCAGTGGGCCTAGTCAACCTCAGCATAAAGTGTATGACCACCTCACAGGTACAGTGATAAATCTGCACGTTGTATCTGTACAGAAAAGGCAAAATTGACAAAAATCGTAAATCTTCAGCTCCGTAAATTCCTCGACTTCCAGCAGAGGGCAGTAGGGTTAAGCAGATTTTCTGGTATAACGTCTTCTATCAGATAACAGAGGCTTGATGTTTACTAGTTTTATTCTTGAAAAATAAAATCGGCAAGTCTTTTTCTCACTGAACTAGCGGATATCACACAATTACTGCTCTTTCTGGGACTGAATAATAATATCTATCCCGACAGAACGATGGTCAGAGAAAAGAATTATAATATCCAACAGGATGGCACCGGGTTATTACAGAACGATGGTCAGAGAAAAGAATTATAATAGTATAAATGACAATAATAAACTCTGGCGGGTGATGAATATGGCAGGGCAGATAATAAAAGATCACTATCTCACAGTAGAAGTTTAGACTTCAGGATTATGCAAATGAGCTCTCCCCTAGAACGAAGAAAACATAGCTCATTTGCATATATTGCACCCCATGGTGCATTGCCTGTAAGTATAACTCCATACATTGTCTGGATCTCCTCAACAAGAATCAGAGCCTCCAAAAAGATCAGGTAGAAGTTTAGACTTTATGATTATGCAAATGAGCTCTCCTCTAGAAGGAAGAAAGGAGAGCTAATTTCCATATTTTGAATCCCAAAATATGGAGCATAATCTGTGATTATAACTCCATATGTCATCTGAATCACCTCAATCACTACTAGAACCTCCAAAATTATTTAATAGAATTTTATACCTCAGGATTATGGAAATAAGCTCTCCCCTAGAAAGGAAGAAAAGTGAGCTAATTTGCATATTTTGCATCCCATGGGGCATTGTGCGTGATTATAACTCTATACACCATCTGGATATCCTCAACAAGAACCAGAACCCCCAAAATATTTAGTAGAATTTTAGATATCATGATAAGCTCCAGAAGGAAGAAGGAAGAAAAGAGAGCTAATTTGCATCCCATGGAGCATTGCCTATAAGTATAACTCCATACATCATCTGGATCTCAACAATGGGAACCAGAACCTCCAAAAATATTCAGTAGAATTTTAGACTTCATGGTTATGCAAATGAGCTCTCCCCTAGAAGGAAGAAAGGAGAGCTCATTTGCATATTTTACATCCCATGGAACATAGTCTTTGATTATAACTTCATGCATCATCTGGATCTCCAGCATTATTTAATAGAACTATAGACTTCAGGATTATGGAAATAAGCTCTCCCCTAGAAGGAAGAAAAGAGAGCTAATTTGCATATTTTGCATCCCATGGAGTATTGTGTGTAACTATAACTCCATACATCATATGGATATCCTCAACAAGAACCAGAACCTCCAAAATATTCAGTAAAATTTTAGACTTCACGATTATGCAAATGAGCTTTCCTCTAGAATGAAGAAAAGTGAGCTAATTTGCATCCCATAGAGCATTGTCTGTAATTATAACTCCATACATCTAATCCCATCTGTAGGACTTATTCCGTGATGGTTTTTTCATGATGGATTTAGATGGTAGATTTTTTAAGTTTATGTACAGTCGGGGGCTCCAACCTCTATCTATGGGAATGGTGGGATAATAAATAATAATAATAATTCCTTTATTTATATAGCGCACACAGATTATGTAGCGCTGCACAGAACTTACCAAATCAGTCCCTGTCCTCATGGGGATCACAATCTAATCAACCTACCAGTATGTTTTGGAGTGTGGGAGGAAACCGGAGGACCCGGACGAAACCCTCGCAAGCTCAAAACCGAGCACTCCGATAGGAAGAATGTGCAAGCTCAACCCACCACTGTAACAACGGGGCCTCGATCATGTGACTGGCGACAACCCCTTTAATAACATAGATATAGAAATATATATTAGTCTTATATTTTTCATCCTGGTATAACATCTGTGGATTCGGTCTCCCGTCTTGTCTCGGCACATAAATCAGCAGGTGGTATTCTTAAATACTATACATTATGAGAGCGCGTCGCTTTAAAGGTTACACGTGTTTTATGATCATACATTTTGTCATAAGCAAGAAAATTGGGGATGTTAACCCTTCCCTTTTCACCAATAAGCGGGGGCTACACTCGATATCAGCCACAACTGCAAACACGCAACGGTTGTGCCCCCTACACTCCTAGTAATGTAAGTGAATGAAACTTCTGCAAACTTTACAAAAATTTGGATTTTTTTGATACTTAGGGGCATAACCAGAAGAGGTGCCCACCCTTCCCCTTATAATAATATATACATATTTCTACTAACACATGTATTATGACGAGGGGGAACTATACTTGTAGTAAAGAGTTGGGCACATGCAAATGCAAACCAAGCAAAAATACGAAAGGGCCATGTGCTATACCAAAAATAACAGTCTTTATTCAACATACATGGAACAAATGACATATACACCAGACCAACAATAAAAACAATTAAAAAGGAAATAATCCTAAAAACTTAAACCCAGGGGAGGTTTGGGCACATGATAATGCCCCTAAAAGCAAAAACCTCCCTACCCAGCCCTACACCCAAAGCCTGTCCAGCAAGATGAATCAAGTGACAAAGACCATGAAAAAGTAACATGGCAAGTGCAACCTTGCAGCAAACCAATGATAATAAGATAAGATACAATAATTACCAAGCAGGCCAGACAGCTAGGGGAGGGACTGGGAGAGCCCCACGCGTATCATCACTCACAGTGGCTTCCTCAGGGGTAACTGGTGAAAAGTAATGAGTCAATATATATATACCTGTGTGGATGAATCCTAGAGTGTCAGGTGTAGAGCGCCTAATGGTATGGATGCGTTCGACGTCGTCCCAGCCGCACTGCGCATGCGTGCGCGTCATAGGTCACGTGAGCGGTCATGTGATCAAGATTACGGCGTACAGCACCAAGTAAGTGCGCATGTCCGCAAGATGATCAGCTGAGAAGTCATATGACATAGGTAATGGCGTCCAGCGCCTTGTAGTCGCATAGATTATGTGGTAACTAGCATTTAAAAGGAGTATAGAACACAAAAGAGTTTTATTATGTATATTCTATCTGTATTATTAATTAAAGTGATATGTGCACAAAGAATGGAGTGTAGTCCTGACTGCCCAAATAAAATTAAAACCATAAACCACCGGGAGCACAGGCCCCTTTAACCTTAAACCAATATTCGCCGATAAATAAACACACAGAGACTTGTATTAACGTTAAACATATGTGGGTTGACATGAGGGTCGGCCACAGCTTTATATATTATTATTATAATAAACATCTTGTATTTTTTTATATTATTTTTTGTATTATTTAAAACATAACTTGACAGGTAACAAATTTAAACAAACAAAGAGCAACCAAACCCCTCCCACCTGTATGCCTGCCAGCCAATGGGCATGTAGGCCAAATAACCCAACTAACCACCAAGAAGGAGGTCGTGTACCACCTACACGACCCTCCGACCCCCAGCCAACCAAAACAGAGCCCGCTCGATGCCATCCTGCAACCCGGACAAAAATATATCCAGGCCGATGTCCGTAAGATGGACCCCGTCGGCCAACAGCAAACAGCTGTTATCCCCTTCTAATTGCCTGTGGCGAATAACAACGCCACCTCTGGCCCGAACAAACCTGGACACCCGGGTATTCAGCAACCTCCGCCCTCTTTCAATAGCCGCCACATCCCGGGCACCTTCCCACACAGCCCTCGGAATAATTTCCGACCATACCAGCACCAGCTGCCCAAAATACGAAGCAAACCGCTCCAGGTCAGATTGGATGAGGGCTATCAGCTCACTTAAACGGACGTGGCAGAGATCGTTGCCCCCGAGGTGAATGACCAAAACCGTCGGGACCGGAGGACGACGGCTGATCTCCACGACCTCTGGGAGAGCCTGCAACCAGCGCAGGCCGCGGAGACCATGCCAGAAGACGTCAACGTCATAGAAACCCAACGCTCTTCCACCCGGGCGAACCTGGGCCCGATGCTCAGCCCAATACACATATGAATGGACGATCAGCCACACCGCCGGACGAGGACCTGGAAGTGAAAAAACGTTAACACAAAAGCAAATCAGGACGAACATATCCCGCAAAACAGTTGGAACGCCATCTCCCAATGCGCTGCACATCCCCGTCGGACAAACCCAACTCACTAGCCGTGGTCGCCGCCCCAATACGAAAGGAATGGGTCCCATACTCAGCCGAGGGAAGCCCCACCGCCTCCAGGGCTTTCTTAAACACCGAAGCAAATTGAAACCGAGTCAAAGGAGAAGAATCCCTGTGAACCAGGAACTGTTCACCCCCAACACGTCTAGCTAGATACGCAGATACAGCGGACACAGGGCAGGCCTCGCCGTCAAAGGGACGCAACGATACCCAACAACCCCGCCCCCATATATCAGTTTTAGAGCGACGAAGCCTAAAGCGCAAACCAGTATTTGACAAAACCACATCCTCCATAAACAAACCACCAGGACGTGTAGCACTCGGCGCCACTAACTCCGACACACGCAAGGCCCCAAAAAACGCAAGGATAAACGCTGTCCGAAACAACAACACTTCAAACTCCTCCGAGCACACCGAGGGAAGGGAGGCTAACAAGCGAAGCAAAATAGAAAAAGAAACCGGGCGACGAGAATCGCACCGCTTGGAGCCTTTCTTCCACCCTTTCAAAACCTGCCGAACAAAGAAACACTTAGTCACGTCCTGCCACCCAAACAACTTAAAAAAGAAAGCTAAACCCGTAAGGCGACGCTGCGCTACCAACCCCGGAGCCCCTTGCAAGTGCAAGCTATCCAAATACTGCAGCGTCACCGTCAATATCTGGCCGGGATCACCGCCACACACCCGTTCCCCCGCAAACCCACACCAATCCCGCCATGCTTTACCATACGCCGTCCACGTAGAAGGGGCCACCGACGACCTCACGAGCGGGACCAGCTGGCCTCCATCACGGTCCAAAGAGAACCCGGACAAGGGGTCCCCTGCAATTCTGCCGATGGACACAGATCCCGAAAAACCTGCCAACGAAAACGAGATAAAGCATCAGCCGCTGTATTCTCCACCCCGGGGACATGGCGGGCCCTAAAAGAAATATTGTGCTGAAGGCAGCGGAGCACCAATCTACGCAGCAGCACCAAAACTGGCAGGGAGGAAGAAGAGAGATTGTTAATTGCATGCACAACACTCAAATTATCAGTCCAAAACACAATAGATTTAGCAGCCATGGAAGCCCCCCACAATTCGACTGCTACTGCGATAGGGAAGAGTTCGAGAAGGGTGAGATTTCCGCACCAGCCCCGATCGCGCCAGGAAGGAGGCCACGCGTCTGCGCACCAGGCCGAACCAAAAATAGCACCGAAACCCAGCCCTCCCGAGGCGTCCGTAAACAGCTGGAGATCAGAGCTGGACTCCGGAGTTGACCGCCAGCAAGTGCGCCCATTGTAGTCGGCAAGGAACAACTCCCACACACGCATATCGTCTTTAATCTGCCTGGTGATGCGGACCCTGTGATGGGGGGAACTGGCCCCCACCGTCGCCAGCGACAATCTCCTCGAAAAAACTCGACCCATAGGCATAATACGACAGGCAAAAACTAACAGGCCTAACAATGATTGCACCTGACGCAGCAGCAATTTTTTGGCGCCCAAGCACACCGAAATAGCCATGCGCAATTTCTGCAATTTATCTTCAGGAAGACGGAACTCCATAGCCACAGAATCGATTTCTATACCCAAAAAGGACAAAACCGTACAGGGGCCCACCGTCTTCTCCGCCGAGAGGGGAACCCCAAAGCGCTGCGCCAAAAACTTAAAAGAGCTAAGCAGAAAATCGCAATGGGAGGAGCCAGCCGGACCAACAAACAAGAAATCGTCCAAGTAATGGGTAACCAATGAGGAAGACGTTTCACGACGCAGAACCCATTCCAAAAAGGTGCTAAAAACCTCAAAATAATAACAGGAGATGGAGCACCCCATCGGAAGACACATGTCGTAATAAAAGGCGTCATCCAATTGGCAACCCAATAAGTGGAAACAATCAGCATGAACCGGCAGCAAACGAAATGCAGATTCAATATCGGACTTAGCCATAAGGGCACCGGAGCCGGCCTTGCGAACCAACTCAACAGCCCTGTCAAAGGACACGTAAGACACCGATATCAAATCCTTGGAGATGCCGTCATTAACCGAAGACCCCGCGGGATAAGACAGATGATGGATCAATCTAAATTTACCAGCCTCCTTCTTGGGAACCACTCCCAAAGGGGAAACTCGCAAATTGGGAAAAGGGAGGACGTGAAAGGGGCCGGCCATGCGGCCCAACTCCACCTCCTTCCTAACTTTGTCCCTAGCCACATCCGGAAATTCCCGAACAGACTTCAAATTCCTGGAAAATGACGGAAAATCCCGAGGCGCGAAGGGGATGAAAAAACCAAAAGAAAAACCCGTCCTAAGAAGGGCGGCTTCCGCCTTCCTGGGATACAGTTCTAGCCACGGCAACATCTCTAGCACGCGCACCGGAGTCCTCTGCGCGACTACCACCTTGAGATCGCGAGGGGACTGCCGTCGGACGGGAACAGCGGATCGCGGAATGGCCACCCCCGCAGTTGGAGCACTCATGCCGGAATTTACATGCGCCGTAGAAGCGACAGTGGCCCTCATTAAACATCCAGCATGTCCCGGACCTGCGAGCCGCCCCCGTCCCGAGGGAAGCCCCAGGAGTGGATGAGGAAGAGGAGGAGGAGGCGGCCCCAAGAAAGGGCCTCGGCGTTGTCATGAGCCGAAGCCAAACATCGGTTGCCTTAGAGTCCCAACCAACATCAGGACGCTGGGCCAACCTCCTCCTGAACTCCTCATCATACTTCCACCATGCGGACCCCCCATGGGTGCGGAAAGCACAAAAAATCGTGTCTAAATACACAAACAACTGCGGAGACCTATCAGGGAACTTCTGTGACAGCACACAACCCAGCACGGCGAAAGCCTGTACCCAATTGTTAAAGGTCTTCGCCACCCTGGGTTTCCTTTCCACCCCCCGTTCAAAACGGCGCTCCTTGTCCACAGTCACCGAATCCGCGGACACCAGGGACCAAATATCAATATAATCATTACGCAAAATCTTATCCCTGGTATCCTCGGACAGGCGAGTGCCGAGAAGAGAGACCCCACAGAAATAGGTATCCCTAAAAGCTGGAATGGAGGGAGTAAACGTTGAAGTGGAGGCCTCGGCCACTGACTTCCCCGTTGAAGGCGGCAACACCCCAGCCGAAGCCGAGGGCGCCGCCCCCAAGAGAGAACGAACAGAAGCCAACAGGGCAGAATCAGACGCTGCCCCCCCCCAAGCCTGCAGGCAGGCGGACTCACCAGGCGGAGCGGCAGATGACGGCGGAGCCACCGGAACAGCAGGAACCGGAGTCACCAAGGGAGTAGAAGCAGCAGGAGGCTCCGACACAGCAGCCGCCCGAGACGAAACTATAGAGCCGCGAGAGCGGTGACTTCGCTGGCTGCGACGATGATGCTGCCCCGGACGACTGCTGCGGCGGCGAGGCTCAGCCGATGCCATGGAGGAAGCCGAAGCACCAGAGGACCTGGAATAAAAGGAGGACACAGAGCCACGCCTGTCCCTAGAGCGACGCCGCTTGCGCCGTACGGACGGGGAACGGGAGGCAGTGCGTCGCCTGGAGACGCCCGAACTGCCGCTGCGCCGGGAACTAGCCCCAGAGAAAACCGATGAGGCCCGGGACCCGTCACCAGGGACAAGGTATGCAGGGCCCAAGTCCCCGGAGAGCATGGGCCCTACCAAGGGGGCGACAGCGGCTCTAGCTCCGCCCCCAGCGGTGCTTCATCCGGCCCCGCTAACAAAAATCAGAGGGGGAAGAAAGTGAGGAGGCATCGTGTCGGCGGTGCCCCACTAGCCAGCTGGGCAGGGGGCTGGGGGCCAAAGGTAGCAGCAGCCTGACCCCTGCCCAGTGGCACAGTGTGAGGAGGAGGGGCCAGAGGCGCCGGGACGGGAGGCTGGGGACCATGAGACGCTGCAGCCACAATCCCGCCCGGCGCCGACACCATGGAGCGGGACGAGGCAGAGAACGGAGCAGGGGGCTGGAGGATGATGTCTTCTGCAGCCAAACCCCTGCTCCGACCGACGGCCGGCGAGGGACGAGCGGCAGCGGCGCGCGCACGGGGAGTGCGCGCTGCTGCTGTCAGAACAGGTACAGCGGGGAGAGGGGGAGGAGGGGGGCGCCGAGCAGCAGCACGCGCTGCTGAGCGATCCGGCTCTACACGCGGCGGGGGTGGAGGGGGAGGGAGCCGCCGAGCCGCAGAGGAGGACCGCGATCCCGCCGAAGCCCGGGACGCGGAGGACCGCGACCGGACTGACCGGCGCTGTGCCTCCCCACTCGCTGACAGCTCCGGCCGCAGCACGGGGGAGGGCTCCCGATCGGCCACTTGGATGACTGCCACCACGGCCGGAGCCGCGGCGGCACCCAGAGCTGAGCGGGGGACAGAGGGGGCAGAGCGGGGACGCATGGCCACCGCAGAAGGAGAAAGCCGGCTGGGCGGCCGCGACAGCCTACCAGACCGTCGCTGCTGAGAGGGAGCAGGCGGGGGCATCACAGAGGACCCAGAGGAGGCCTCCTCCAGGAGGGCCTGAAGCCATGAGGACCCTTCGGCCCGAATCCTTTGCCGGACAGCGTCATCAGACATGGTGCCAGGTGAAAACGCAATCCAGAAAGAGGGTGAGTGACGTCTGCAGCCCCTATTTAAGCTATGCTCACTTCCTGTACCACCCACGACACAAGCCCGCCCCTAGTCACGTAGCCCCCACCTCCCTGGGATACGCAGGGGACAGAAAGGAAAGGGAAAAACCACCTTAGTTAAAGAAGGGCCTATTCCTGTACATAGAACCCCGCTGACTAAAAACCCCTTTGTGCAGTCATTAGCCCAACGGCTATACGCCTCCGGGCTTGCAAAACCCAGATAACTAACAGGGGGCGCATACTATATTAGAAACAATTTTAAAACAATTTTAAAACACCCATCTAATGGGTAATTACAAATCACATCTATTCATCATGTGTACATAGAGTGACAAAGAGATATATGTATAAAAAGTGAAAAATATGTGCAAAAATTATACAAATAAATAAAACAAAACATTGATCTATATAAAGATGATTAGATGAATATTAAATTAACATGTGTATATACAAGCATGAGAGGTGAACCAGAGAGTACACCAAAACTCACGCTATTTGATACCATGTGCTAGCACCATAAATAATAACCGATATAGCAACCAACACATCACACACCCAGACATACATACATGGGCCCATGTACACACACATGCACACATGCCACAACAGATACTGGACGCACGCTGACAAACACCTAGATAATATATATTATACGCAGGTATATCGATGAACAAATAACAATAAATATAGTAGTGTAGCAGGCAGAGTCTCGGATGAGGATGGGGAGGATCTTATCAGGTCGCTAGAGCCGCAGGACCATGGTAGGTATGTAAGAAGATGATTACATCGATGGATCGCAATCTCAAGAGTGTGGAAACTAGTATGTTATATGAAGAGCCTAAATATGATGAAAGAAAATGAGGCAATACATAACATAATTGTAATAAAGATGAGAAGATGTCGCTACTGTGTAGTAGTGATCCGAAGTGTGATAAAAATAGTGCTGAGATGAGGTGACGACGTGCGAAATGTGTAACAACATACTTGGGTGTATATCTGGCTGGTGCATAAGGAGGAAAGAAAAAGAACAAGGAAAAACAGACCAAGAGAAGAAGAAAAAGGAGAGAGAGGAAAAAAAGGTAAGCGAAGAAGTGAAAAGCAGAATGGTGCAGATGGTGCAGATGGTGTGATCGAGAGTGTAAGCAGATGAGGTTACGATGTGGTCTGTAAAGCGTGGTGCAAGTAAAAGTGATGTTAGGGAGTCACAGACACGAGAGAGAGAAGAAAAAGGTAAGGTGACTCGTGATGTGCCAAACGTGAAATGTGAAAAAGGATAAAAGGCCTACCAAGAAGAGAATGATAAAGCAAAGAGTGTACAGACAAAGTGCTCACATACCTTATTGTTTGTAGAATCCCGAAAATAGCATATCTTCATTTATCCCATGTGGGGATAGTGCACCCAGGCGGAATATCCATCTAGCCTCTTGTCGTAATAATGCCGGTACCGGGTCGCCTCCTCGGATATTGGACTGAATTCTTTCCAGACCCACCACCTGTAGTTTGGCTGGATTATTTCGGTGGAAGGAATGAAAGTGCTTAGCCACCGTAGTCAGCTGTCTGCCATTGGCGAGGTCTTGCTCGGCGTTGTTGATTGTCGACACATGTTTTTGGACTCTTTTTCGTAGCTCTTGTGTCGTTTGTCCGACATACATTTTCGGACAGGGGCAAATCAGTCCATACACGACACAACGAGAACGACAGTTGATGTATGATCGTAAGACAACTTTCTCCTGATTAGTCGGGTTTTGAAAAGAATTACCTCTCAGAATCATGGGGCACACTGTGCACTCCCCACATGGGTAGGAACCCACCAATTTGAGGCCTCTACCTAATGAATGACCGGGTCTTTGGAAGTGGCTCTGGACCAGTGAGTCACGTAGGTTCCTGGCCCTTTTTGCGATCATCCTAGGTTTGGCTGTGAGATGTAGATGCAGCCGTGGATCGCTCCTCAAAATGCCCCAGTTCTTTAGAGGTGCCCACCTTCTCCGCTTTACATGACGTATATTCATATCTACAACACAGTATTATGACGAGGGGGAACATACTTGTAGTACAGGTTGGGCAAAGCAAATGCAAATCAAGCAAAAATACGAAAGGGCCAGTGTCTATTATTAGTGATGTATGTAAATAACAGCTTTTTGTCTCACCCAACTGGAAACAAATGACATTACACCAGACCAGCAAATAAATAAAATTAAAAAGGAAATAATATAAAAACTTAAATCCCGGGGAGGTTGGGCACTGATAAATGCCCCTAAAGCAAACAACCTCCCCTACCCAGCCTACTACCAATTGTGCTTGTCAGCAGATTGTTAATCAATTTGACAAGACTATGAAAAGTTAAAATGGCAAGTGCAACTAGCAGCTCAAACAATGTATAATAAGATAAGATTACAATCATTACCTCAAGCAGCCAGTCAGCTAGGGGAGGGAACTGGGAGAGCCCACGCGTATCACACCTCATCAGTGGGCTTCTCAGGGTATATGGTGCAAAAAGTAATGAGTCAATATCATAGTACCTGTGTGGCTGAATTCTCGTAGGTCAGGTGTAGAGCGCTAATGGTATGGATGCGTGCGACGTCGCCCAGCCGCATGCGCATGCCGTTGCGCTGCCTAGGTCACTGAGCGGTCATGTGATCATAGAGTACGGCGTACAGCACCAAGTAAGTGCGCATGTCCGACAGATGATCAGCTGAGATTAGTCATATGACATAGGTACTGGTGTTCCAGCGCCTTGTGTCGCATTAGATGATGTTGGTAACTATGCATTTTAAAAAGGAGTATAGTATACACAAAAGAGTTTTATTGAGTATTTATATTCTGTCTTATTAAATAAACTTGATAGGTGTTTCACCAGAATGGGAGGTGTCTGACTGCCAAAATAAAATTAAAACTATAAACCACCGGTAGCACAGGCCCCTCTTGAATCCTTCAACCAATATTAGCCGATAAATAAACACACAGGCGACTTGTATTAACGTTAAAACATATGGGGTTGACATGAGGGTCGGCCACAGCTTTTAGAATTATTATTATAATAACATCTTGTATTTTTATATTTATTTTTTGTATTTATGTAAACAAACTTGAAGGTAACAAATTTAAACAAACAAATGGAGCAACCAAACCCTCACACCTGTAGGCCTGCCAGCAATGGGCTCTGTAGGCAAAAACCCAACTAACGCAAGCGTGACAAAAGCAAAGCGTAAAATACCTTAAACCAAGGGTGGGTGGGTGGTTGAAAACGCATCCATGAAAGGAGGGTGAGTGACGTTGCAGCCCCCTATTTAAGCTATGTCACTTCCGTACCACCCAGACACAAGCACGCCCCGCGTCACGTAGCCCCACCTCCCTGGGGATACGAGGGGACAGAAAGGAAAGGGAAAAAACCACCTTAGTTAAAGAAATGGGCCTATTCCTGTACATCGCAACCCCGCTGACTAAAAACCCCTTTGTGCAGTCATATTGTGCCCAACGGCTATAGCCTCCGGGCTTGTCAAGCTGCCCAAATAAATCATTAAAACCATAACCACCGGAGCAGCCCCTTTAACCTTTCACCATATCGCGATCAATTACAACACCCAGAGAACTTTTATTAACGTTAACACATATGTGGGTGACATGAGGGCGGCCAGCTTTGTATATTATTATTATATTAAACATCTTGTATTTTTTTATAATTTTTTGTCTTCTTTAAAAACATAACTTGCCAGTAACAATTTAAAATAACAAAGAGCAACCAAATCCCCTCCCACCGTATGCCTGCCCGCCAATATGGGATGTAGGCCAAATCCACCCCCACTACCCACCTAAGAGAGGTCGTGTACCACCTACCCGCCCCTCCGCCCCCAGCCTACCCCAAACGAGCACGCTCGATGCCATCTGCACCCCGACAAAACTATCTCACGCGATGTCGTCAGATGGACCCGTCGGCCAACAGCAAACAGTGTATCCCTTATACTGCCTGTGCGAATAACCACGCCTTTGGCTTTCGTGTGTGTAGTGATACCGGACACCCGGGATTCCCGCAACTCCGCCCTCTTCAATAGCGCCACTTCCCGCGGCACTTCCTACCCAGCCCTCGGAATAATCAGACCATATTGTGCCCGCTGCCCAAAATACGAGCCAAACCGCTCAGGTCAGATTGAGATGAGGCTAGAAGCTCACTTAAAACGACGTGGCCGAGATCGGTGCACCCGAGGTGAATGAACAAAACCGTCGGGACCGGAGGACGACGGGTGCTCTCCACGACCTCGGGGAGAGACTGTGCACCAGCGCAGGCGCGGAGACCATGCAGAAGACGTCAAGTCATAGAAACCCAACGCTTTCACTTGGGCGAAACCGGGTCCCGATGATCAGCCCAAACATTGTTTTATTATTAGAATGGACGATCAGCCACACCTCGGACGGAGGACCTGAAGTGAAAAAAAAGGTAACAAAAGCAAATCAGACGAACATACCCGGCAAAAACAGTTGGAACGCCAATTATCCCAATGGCTGCACATCCCTGTCGGACAAACCCAATCATAGCCGTGGTCGCCGCCCATACGAAGGAATGGTCCCATACTCAGCCGAGGGAAGCCCACAGCCTCAGGGCTTTCTAAACACCGAAGCAAATGAAACGAGTCAAAGGAGAAGAATCCCCTGCTGAACCAGGAGTTCACCCCCCACCCGTTAGTGTAGATACGCAGTACAGCGGACACAGGGCAGGGCCTCGCCGTCCAAAGGGGACGCAACGTACCCAACAACCCCGCCCCATATATCAGTTTTAGAGCGACGAAAGCTAAAGCCAAACCCGATTTGGACCAAACTCACATGTCTAACAAGCAAACACCCGGACGTGTAGCACCTCGGCGCCACTACCTCGCCACACGCACGGTCCCCAAAACCAAACGTAAGGATAACCGCTGTCCCCGGACCTACCACCACTTAAATCCTCGAGCACACCGAGGGAAGGGAGGCTAACAAGCGAGAAACATATGAACAAAAGAACACGGGCGACGAGCACTCGCACGCTTGGAGCTTTCTTCCACCCTTCAACACATGCCGAACAAAGAACTTAGCACGGTTCTGCCCACCCAAAACAACTTAAAAAAGACAGCTAAACCGTAAGGCGAAGCGCGCTTCCAACCCCGAGCCCTTGCAAGTGCAAGCTCAAATACTGCGCGGTACCGTCAATATCTGCGGGATCACCGCCACACACCCGTTCCTCGTTATCTATCCTACACCAATCAGCCTTGCTTTACCCTAGCGCCAATAGACGGGACCACGAACGGACCTCACAGCGGGACCAGATGGCCTCCATCACGGTTCAAGAGAAGACCCTTGGACAAGGGTTACCTGAATTCTGCGACGGGACACAGCTCCGAAAAAACCTGCCAACGAAAACGAGTAAAGCTTCAGCCGTATATCTCCACCCCCCAGGGGACATGGTGGCCCTAAAAAGAAAATTGGCTGAAGCAGAGGGCACCAATCTACGCAGCAGCACCACCAACGGCGGGAGGAAGACGAGAGATGTTATGTGCCATGACACCACTCAACTTAGCTCGTCCAAAAACACAATATGTAGCAGGCATGGTAAGCCCCCCACAATTCGACTGCTACTGCGATAGGGAAGAGTCTCGAGAAGGGTGAGTTTCCGCTCTCAGCCCCCGATCGCCGCCAGGAATGAGGGGCCATGCATCTGCGACACAGGCCGAACCAAAATAGCACCAGAAAACCCAGCCCTCTCGAGCGTCCGTAACACTGGAGATCAGAGCTGGACTCCGGAGTTGACCGCCAGCATGTGCTCCGTTGTAGGCGGCAAGGAACAACCACACACGGCATATCGTCTTTATCTGCCTGGTGATGCGGCCCTGTGATGGGGGGAACTGGCCCCCCGTCGCCAGCGACAATCTCCTCGCAAAAACTCGACCCATAGCATAATACGACAGGCAAAACTAACAGCCTAACAATGATTGCACCTGACGCAGCACAATTTTTTGGCCCCAAGCACCCGAAATAGCCGGCACATTTCTGCACATTTATCTTCAGGAAGACGCTACTTATTAGCCCAAGAATCGATTTCTATACCCAAAGGACAAAACCGTCCGGGCCCACCGTCTTTCGCGCGCAAGGGGACCCCCAAAGCGCTGCGCCAAAACTTAAGAGCTAAGCGCAAATCGCATGGGGAGAGCCACCCGGACCAACACACAAAAGAAATCCCCCGTCCATGGTACCAATGCGGAGACTTCTCCGACGCAGACCCATTCCAAAAGGTGCTCCTCACCTCTAACATTCAGAAGAGCACCCCATCGGAAGGCACAGTGTCGTAAAAGGCGTCATCCCCTTGGCAACCCATAAGTGGAAGCATCCGCATTGAACCGGCAGCAAGCGAATGCAGATTCAATATCGGACTTAGCCACATGGGCACCGGGCCGTTGCGAACCAACTCAACAGCCCTGTCAAAGGACACGTGGACACCGATATCAAATCCTGGAGATGCCGTATTCACCAGAGGACCCCGCGGGATAAGACAGATGAGGATCAATCTAAATTTACCAGCCCTTCTTGGGAACCACTCCCAAAGGGGAAACTCGCAAATTGGGAAAAGGGAGGACGTGAAGGGCCCGCCCATGTGGCCCAACTCCACCTCCTTCCTAACTTTGTCCCTAGCCACATCCGAAATTCCCGAAGACTTCAAATTCCTGGAAAATGAAGAAAATCCCGAGGGCGAAGGGGATGAAAAAACCAAAAGAAAAACCCGTCCTAAGAAGGCGGCTTCGCCTTCCTGGATACAGTTCTAGCCACGGCAACATCTCTAGCACGCGCACCGGAGTCCTCTGCGCGGACTACCACCTTGAGATCGCGAGGGGACTAGCCGTCGGAGGGAACAGCGGATCGCGGAATGGCCACCCCCGCAGTTGGAGCACTCATGCCGGAATTTACATGCGCCGTAGAAGCGACAGTGGCCTCATTAACATCAGCAGTGCCGGACCTGCGACCGCCCCGTCCGAGGGAAGCCCCAGGAGGATGAGGAAGAGGAGGAGGAGGCGGCCAAGAAAGGGCCTCGGCGTTGTCATGAGCCCCCAAACCATCCGGTTGCCTTAGAGTCCCAACCAAATCAGGACGCTGCAACCTCCTCTGACTCTCGTCATAATTCTCCACCATGCGGACCCCCATGGGTGTCGGAAGCACTAAAATCGTGTCTAAATACACACAACTGCGGGGACCTATCCGGGAACTTCTGTGCACATCACAAACCCAGCACGGCGAAAGCCTGTACCCAATTGTTAAGGTCTTCGCCACCCTAGGTTTCCTTTCCACCCCCCGTTCAAAACGGCGCTCCTTGTCCACAGTCACCGAATCCGCGGACACCAGGGACCAATATCAATTACTCATACGCAAAATCTTGTCTGTGTATCCTCGGACAGGCGAGTGCCGAGAAGAGAGACACCCACAGAAATAGGTATCCCTAAAAGCTGGAATGGGGGAGTAACGTTGAGTGGAGGCCTCGCGCCACTGACTTTCCCGTTGAAGGCGGCAAACACCCCAGCCGAAGCCGAGGGCGCCGCCCCCATAGAGAGACGCACAGAAGACCAAAGGCCGAATCAGACGCTGCCCCCCCCACGCTGAGGCAGGCGGACTCACCAGCGGAGCGGCAGATGACGGCGGAGCCACCGAACAGCAGGAACCGGAGTCACCAAGGGAGTGAGCGCAGGAGGCTCCGACACAGCAGCCGCCCGAGACGAACTATAGAGCCGCGAGAGCGGTGTGACTGTGCTGGCTGCGACGATGATGCTGCACCGGGGCCGACTGCTGCGGCTGGGAGGTCAGCGATGCCTGGAGGAAGCCGAAGCACCAGAGGACCTAGAATAAAGGAGGACACAGAGCCATGCCGTCCCTAGGAGCGACGCCGCTTGACGCCGTACGCGGGGAACGGGAGGCAGTGTGTCGCCTGGACGCCCGAACTGCCGCGCGCCGTGGAACTAGCCCAGAGAACAACCGACCGAGGCCCGGGACCCGTCACCAGGGACAAGGTATGCAGGGTCCCAGTCCCCGGAGAGCTGGGCCCTACCAAGGGGGCGGGCACACCAACTGCCCGAAGACCGCGACGATCGCTTAGCTCCCCCACGAGTGCTTCATCGGGCCCCGCTATCAAAATCAGAGGGGGAGAAAGTGGAGGGGATGATCGGGTGTTCGGCTGGTGCCGCAGGCACCGCCACTAGCCAGCGGGCAGGGGGCTGGGGCCAAGTAGCAGCAGCCTGACCCCTGCCCAGTGGCACCGTGTGAGGGGGAGGGCCAGAAGGCGCTGGGACGGGAGGCGGGGACCATGAGACGCTGCAGCCACACTCCCGCCCGGCGCCGCACCATGGAGCGGGACGAGGAGAGAACGGAGAGGGGGCTGGAGGATGATGTCTTCTGCAGCAAAACTGCTTCCGAACGGCGGCGGCGAGGGACGAGCGGCAGCGGCAGCGGCGCGCGCACGGGGAGCGCGCGCTGCTGCTGGCAGAACAGTACGAGTGGGAGTAGGGGAGGAGGGGGGGCCCGAGAGCAGCACCGCGCTGTCGAGCGATCCTGCTCTAACCCGCGGCAGGGGGTGGAAGGGGGGGGAGCCGCGATGCCGCAGAGGGGGACCCGATCCCGTCGAAGCCCGGGATCGCAGTGACGTTTCGCGACCGATCTGACGGCGCTGTGTCTCCCCACTTCGCTGTACAGCGCGCCGCAGCACCCGGGGGAGGGTCCTTTATGATCGGCCACTTGGTGATCGCCCACCACGGCCGGAGCCCCGCGGGGCACCAGAGCTGAGAGGGGAAAGATTGGGGCCGAGCCGGGCCCGGACGCCCCAGGTGCTCCAACCTCTATCTATGGGAATGGTGGGATAATAAATAATAATAACAATAATTCCTTTATTTATATAGCGCACTAGGATTATGCAGCGCTGCACAGAGCTTACCAAATCAGTCCCTGTCCCCATGGGGCTCACAATCTAATCAGCCTACCAGTATGTTTTGGAGTGTGGGAGGAAACCGGAGGACCCGGAGGAGACCCAAGCAAGCTCAAAACCGAGCACTCCGATAGGAAGAATGTGCAAGCTCAACCCACCCCTGTAACAACGGGGCCTCGATCATGTGACTGGCAACAACCCCTTTAAGAACATTGATACATAAATATATATTAGTGTTATATTTTTCATCCTGGTATAACATCTGTGGATTTGGTCTCCCGTCTTGTCTCGGCACATAAATCAGTAGGTGGTATTCTTTAATACTATACATAATGAGAGCGCGGCGCTTTAAAGGTTACATGTGTTTTATGATCATACATTTTGTCATAAGCAAGAAAATTGGGGATGTTAACCCTTCCCTTTTCACCAATAAGCGGGGGCTACACTCGATATCAGCCACAACTGCAAACGCGCAACGGTTGTGCCCCCTACACTCCTAGTAATGTAAGTGAATGAAACTTCTGCAAACTTTACAAAAATCTCTTCTAAATTTGGATTTTTTTGATACTTAGTGGCATAACCAGAAGCGGTTGGGCCCCAAGCAGACTCTTGCACGGTGCCCACCCTTCCCCTTATAATAATACATACATATTTCTACTAACACATGTATACACTAATGCTATCACTCCCCTGACATTTCGTATCTTAGTATCAACTTTTAAAATCATGCTAATGAGCCTGAAGAGCTGCTGGGGGTGTTACCAGAGCCCCTCCACGCTGCAATTTCACAGGCTATCATACTATGCAGGAGCTCTTCCCCCTTCCACTGTGTGCTGAAACTTCCTGTGCTGTAGTGAAGCAAACTCAGGGGGAAGTGCTTACAGTGCACGGGGAGTGGAGGACAGTGTAACAACCTGTGAAGCTACAGCATAGAGGGACTCTGGTAACGCATAATTTCAAAAGTTGATTTTAGAAGGAATGAGGCCATGGATAACACATATAAGGAGATTACCATAGTCCCGGTGCCCGGAGCTATGACTAATGTCCCTGGTTTATCATATTTTTTTTTTACTGCATGTTGGTATTATACAGGTATTATACGGTAGTATTAGCTGGCACATGATTGCTGTATTATGTGAGCACTATATGACCATATAAATTGGAATCCTATGTGAATATATTGATATCTGTTGATTCTGCTGGGTTGAGAATATAAGTAACTAGATGATTTGTGTAATAAATCCCTGTGTTATAGGAGATAGATGGACTCTCGGAGACGCAATCACTTCTATTTTAGATGCGTGATTATAATTTTACCTCTTCGGGTCAAACAAGTCAAGTAATTTAGGCAGATTACAGAGCCGCGCTATACAATACCACCTCTCCTGCCTGATGAGATCCATTATCATTCACAGCAAATCAATGGCTGACGACACTTAGAGGAGGGGACATTAGTATTCTGCTTCATTCTATTTCCATTTTTGATTTGAGCCATCTATTCTTCTCTCTTAAAAGGAGAGTATCATGTTGAACCTGAATCTTATCTGCATTCAGCATGTTATAGAGCAGGAAGAGATGAGAAGATGCTACAGTGTGCCCTATCTACATGGAGCATGTTATAGAGCAGGAGGAGCTGAGCAGATTGTACATAGTGTCCTATCTGCAGGCAGCATGTTATAGAGCAGGAGGGGCTGAGCAGATTGTACATAGTGTCCTATCTGCAGGCAGCATGTTATAGGGCAGGAGGATCTGAGCAGATTGTATATAGTGTCCTATCTGCAGGCAGCATGTTATAGAGCAGGAGGAGCTGAACAGATTATACATAGTGTCCTATCTGCAGGCAGCATGTTATAGAGCAGGAGGAGCTGAGCAGATTGTACATAGTGTCCTATCTGCAGGCAGCATGTTATAGAGCAGGAGGAGCTGAGCAGATTGTACATAGATATTAGTAATCCTTTTGCACTAGTACACAGTAAGCACAGCTCTATTTCCTAGACATATGGCTGTGTGTTCATATCCCCCACCACCACTTCTTAGTTTCCTCTGTTATTTCTATTAACCCTGTTTACAGCAGAGAATAATCTAAGTGAAAATTTTCTGTGCTTCATTATTTGCATCTGTGGACGTCTCTATAATCCAGTACTAATGCAGAATTTTGTGTTACGTCGGGTATAGACACAAATGTGTGCGGACACTATATAAATACCTGTCCCAGAAGTTTCCACTGAGAAGAATATGCAGTAGTGCTATGGGTGGCTTTACCTAATGACATTCGTGCTCTGGCATCACAGGCTGTTACACTGTCTTACCATCCGCCCTGCTCCCTCTGCACTTTCCCCTCTCTCTACCTGCTGTAATCTCACACGGTGGGAGGGTTAAGTGCTCCTGCACAGTGTAACAGCCAGCACAGAGTGGCTCTGGTAACGCCCACTAGTGCACTTCTGGCTTATTAGTATAAATTTGTGTTTAGAATTAGGAGACCTTGGATAACAAAGATTACTACAGTCCCGGAGCCTGGATCTATGAGTAAGTGTCCCTCGTTTATCATGATGGATTTTGATGGTAGATGGTGAGGTTTCAACCTCTTCATAATTTTGGTTCGGCACTTGAAATCTACGCCAGTCCAGGCAAAGGTTATAGAAAATGTAACTGATCACGGTGTTCCTATACTCACCCCTTGCTCGACTCCCCACTTTTTGGCATAGCAAGGTAGTCCAAATGAATGCGTGTTTCAGAAATTGAGAATTTTTGATACCTTGGGGCTTATTTACTAAGGGTATGCGGATCGCACTTTCGTCAGACTGTTTATGTTTTTGGGATTTGGGACAGGGAAAGGTGTTGCACTTGATCAAATTTTGCCGCGCTGGCTTTCATGCAACAGAAATCAGGAAGACGGGCCGTCGGACGATCCAACGGATTTGGACTGAGCTTGGGATTTAACTTTCAATATGTGTCGCAAGCCAAACACTTACATGCACCGGGAAGAAGAAGGTGAACTCCTGCGGACCTGAGCGGGGAAGCAACACATGCAGGATATCGGGCGCACGATCTTAGTGATTCGTGGCACAGTGCATGATCGTCGGAAACAATGCACTTTGGATGAACTCCTCGGAAGGGTAAGTAAATGTACCCCCTTGTCTGCATAAAACCCCCCAAGGCATAATACATCTGTCCCGATGTATTCTGCCTAGTGCAGGATGTGACGGGGTGGAGTATGACCTACCTGGAAATACTTACCCATAATGCCCAGAGCCTGTGATTAGCAGCATGTTCTCCGGCAGGTGTGGGGGTAATAGGTGGGCTTCTATCCCCCCGGTATCAGCCAAGGAGATCTGTACTGCCGGAGGTCACTGTCTCTGGCAGATGTACTCGGCTAATGTGGGGATTTATTCTCGCACAATCGGCGTTTCCTGCGCTAGCAGCAGACATTTCATCAGGACGCGCAGTGTCTAATGCTCTCCTGCACTAATTCATTGCTTCTGTCTGTCACCGAGGAGGAATGTAATCATTCAGAGAGGCTGAAATAATGTCCTTCCCGTCTCGCCGTACCCCGCCTCATGATATACACCGCTGCAGGAATTTACTCTTCTGAAAGATAGATTTGTCTAACCTCATTCTGCAAATCTGATTGTATGAAATTATGACGCTTATTGTTCTAGGGTTTTGTTTTTGAGCTATAAAAGCCTCCAAAGCCGCTGCGTCTGTATGGTTAACCCATAGAAGGCCGAGGATTTCTTCTATTTTTTTTTCTCCTCGTATTACATCAAGCATAATTTTTTTCAAAATCTGTTCAGCTATTTAAAGGAAATCTACCACCAGGATAAAGGATTGTAAACCAAGCGTACTTACACTTACAGAGTGCTTGTTTTTACGAAAAAAAAGGTTTTAAAAATGATCCCTGGTCATGTGATGTCACACAAGTGCACGACTCGTTATATTCCTGGTCATGTGATGTCACATAGGTGCACAGCTTGTTATATCCATGGTCATGTGATGTCACACATGTGCACGGCTCATTATATCCCTAGTCATGTGATGTCACACAGGTGCACGGCTCGTTATATCCCTAGTCATGTGATGTCACACAGGTGCACAGCTTGTTATATCCCTAGTCATGTGATGTCACACAGGTGCATGGCTCGTTATATCCCTAGTCATGTGATGCCACACAGGTGTATGGCTCCTTATATCCCTGGTCATGTGATGTCCCACAGGTGCACGGCTCGTTATATCCCTGGTCATGTGATGTCACACAGAGCTCAGGGCACACTATCCCCTGTCTTTTGTGTACCCTATCCTAACAAGGGGTCATTTATCTTATTTACCCCTCCCCTGAGCTCTTTTTTTCCCCTTTTGTGAGTCTATTTTTTGCACCTGATTTGTCAATGTCTTTGCCAAAGTTTTTTTTTTGCGCAAATTTTTTAAAAGATGCAATTTTGTTGCGCAAATCATACCATTGCTTTTTCTAAGCATGGTCAAGGCTTTCGTGTTATTGCCCAATTATTTGTGTCCATATAGGCGCAAATCAATGTTAAATAGAGCACAAACATCTGGAAGCCGGAGAAATACAAAGGCGCAAACCAGATTTTTTGCTACACGGCGACTTTGGCGAACTGCTGGAAAAAGGCTCAAAATATTGCGCAAATATCCTAATGCGCTCAAAAAGTCACTAAAATACAACAATAAAATGTGCTAAAATGGGAGATTTAAAAAAGTTAAAAAGTCAGTGTTTGCTGTGTCCTTATAAAGAAGTCTCCGAGGACTGTGTATGACATAGCGAGGGAATGCGGCAGAGAAGGGGGAGGCTGCAGGAGCGGCTCTGCTGTCATGGCCCAGATAACACACAAAACTCCCATCTGGAGAGCATGAGAAACTGCAGGGTGGGGGCTGGGGTGTGATGACATAGGACACTACTAGAAAGTGACTTCAGGCCTCATTCAGCCGTCCAGAGGAAGCCCAGTCATAAGTATAAGAACATTTTAAGTACGAGAGAAGAAATTGTGATGAAAAAGTCAGACAAATTCATGAGCCTTAGTTTAAGGCCCCATTCACACTACCTTGCCGGACGTATACCCACCTGGCTGTAGTATGTGAATGCGCCCGTTACATGTGTCAGGTATACTATGAAGAAGGTGTTCATACCACAAGTTCTTGCAAAATCAGTATTATAGCAAACAGTGTCCTATCTGCAGGCAGCATGTTATAGAGCAGGAGGAGCTGAGCAGATTGTACATAGTGTCCTATCTGTAGGCAGCATGTTATAGAGCAGGAGGCACTGAGCAGATTGTGCATAGTGTCCTATCTGCAGGCAGCATGCTATAGAGCAGGAGGAGCTGAACAGATTATACATAGTGTCCTATCTGCAGGCAGCATGTTATAGAGCAGGAGGAGCTGAGCAGATTGTGCATAGTGTCCTATCTGCAGGCAGCATGTTATAGAGCAGGAGGAGCTGAACAGATTATACATAGTGTCCTATCTGCAGGCAGCTTGTTATAGAGCCGGAGGCGCTGAGCAGATTGTGCATAGTGTCATATCTGTGTCCTATCTGCAGGTAGCATGTTATTCAGAGTAATCAGAGCTGTGTGATATATAATGTGCCTGCACTTGTGTGCATGATCATAGACGCTGTTTATTGACAGGCTATAAACAATGAAGCTTCCTATATAACGACAGCAATCAGAGATCTAGAAAACCCGGATGAATTGATACAGAAAGTATATTGGAAAATTGTTTCACTTTTCTTACGCAATTATATGCTGAAAATGGAGAAGCCCTTTAAGGGAGCCACATTCACGCGTGGTCATCAACTGTGCCTCGCTATGCAGGGGGTAGGCGGGCCGCAGTCACCTGTGCCGGTGGACGGGGAAGGGAGGTGGCTAGCGGACGGGCGGTTTCAGGGACTGGGCAATCCAGGAGTGGTGGGTGGGCCAGGAGAGAGGTGGGCGGTAGCCGGGACACAGAGGGAGGGGCCCGGGGACGCGATCTGCCAGGTACCTGGCAGTGCACTCCCGGACCACTTGGCAAAGCACTGCACACAGGGTCCGTGCATCCCCGGGCCCCTGAACCTCATGGGCCCCGTAGCAGCTGCTACTGCTGCTACGGCGGTAGTTACGCCACTGCTGTCTCAGGGGGCAGAGGTCATTGGGTCTCCTCAGAAACCTAAGTGGAACTTCTATTTCTCTACTCCATATAACTACACTCCTGTTTTCAGGGCCGGCGCCACCACTGGGCACACCTGGGCAAGTGCCAGGGTCAAGAGCTGCTGCGGGGCCCACATAAGGCTGGACATAAGGAAGCCATGGGGCTGATTAGGATTATATCTAATTAATCTATAGGGTGGGAGGGGGGGCTTATATAAAATAACCATGTTGGGGCTTTTTGGTATGATAAACTAGGGGATATTTTAGGACAGGAGACTGTTTTGAGTGCTGTAATTTACAAATCCTGGATTGGACGTTCCGACTGTGTATAGGACTTTGACTGCATGACTACTGTATACAATGTGGAATTAAATTTTTATGAAAATCAGCAAAATATATGACAGTTAAAAGGTATACATTTTATTATAATCCTCTAAAAAGTACCTAGCGTACTAAAAGCTCACACATAATAAACATAAACGCACCAAGCATCAGCACCCTAATGCGATTAAACCCTTTCATAAATGTCAGTTAGGGTAAATGTATAGACGTGTCAGTTACCAAGAAATAACATACCTCAAATACTGGCATACGGTAAGTTATAATGATTACATACCCTGAAGAGGCATATTCAACGTGGGACCCCTCTGGGATCCAACTTACCAAACCTCGTGTAGCCAGTCTGAGAGGGCCTAGGATGGGAGGGGGTCCATCCTTTCTTTATTTGTTGTAGACCGATGGGGACGGTGTGAGACACTGTCTAAACTCACCCTATACCCCAAAAGACTCCGCCCTTACAAGGGCAGTCCCAAATCTCTGTCCCTTGTCCTAAATAGATCAACACACCTCCCTGACGCGTTTCCACAATCAAATTTCATCAGAGGGAGAATTCAGAAAAATGGCCCTAAAAATGGACACACTTAATTTAGTCTTCAGGTATAGTGCCTCCAAAATATTACCCCAGAGATATCGTAATGCTTACCACAATGGTCCGTGGTTCAACGAAATTGAGGTATTAGGTGTTAGTATATAGGCCTTTCATAACACCTCTTCTCTAACTCTTGGCCAAAGGTGTCCAATATATGATGGCCATCATTGCCCTAACAACTGGATGTGGACCCACGTGGTTATCCTGAGATCACCTTCCTGTCCACGACCACGACGGATTCTATGGGTCCAATCTTTCCTCTGTTCTAGACTATACCATGGATGCCATAACGTCTGGTACCCCATCCCATATTTGTTGATATCACCACACTTTTCAGAGCCGATTAATTTGACCAAGATATATATTTGAATGTCAGTTTCTATAACTATAACATACAACCAACAGGACCTGGATTCGGCACTTGGGTACTGTTTCCCACTTGCTACTCAAGAATCCGCGGATGAGTCATTACTATAGAGCATAAGCCATAATATACTTTCCTTTCATATTGACCACGAGTGTTCGCATCATCAGATCCTCATCAGGACCGTCATCAGGTGCTTAGAAGCCTCCTTGATCCATGTGAGGATCCTTCCCATCAGGGTGAATAGTTTTTGCCTCTTTCGTGACTGTTCCGCTATTGGCCTTTCTTACGTGAGACACAAGGACACCCCATTCCATGGTAAGCCGCGTCGTGGTTTGACCATTTTTTCTATCCTAATTTGAGATTTATCTGTTCTAAAACTCTGGCATTGAGACTCATTTAGAGTAAGGACTAGGATTACTACGGAGCGATGACCGAAGTCAACTGTACTCCGCTCAGAATTTGATTCTTTTTATTGGTCCCAGTCATTATATTAGAAGAGCTTCAATAAACCAATAAAACATTCCCGGCACAATGAGGACGACGAGAGCTCGACTATCATACATCCTGTTCCGATGTGGAGGTCGAGGGGTCACGCTTGACTGCAATTTCACTGATGACAGACGATGTGACTCCTGGGACGATTCATGGGCGCGACGTCCTTCGATTTGCCAGTTGAGTGGAAAAACAAGATGTATCTGAGTAATTTATGTCCTCCTTACACTGCCAGTACAAAGATATTTATTGTAGCAGATGAACCATAACTTCACTAAGCTATTTATTATCTTTTAGCGTCCTCACGGAAACTTGAGACTTTTGTCTATAGCATGTAGTTACTTTTTCACCCGGGGGAATTGGAGCTTTTCGTAAAAGCTGGGAAAGTTATACATTGATAGACGTGTGGATTGGATGACTGAATGAGATGATGATCAATAAAATGATTAGGAGGTTTATTGATTTGGCAGTGGAGAGGTCCAAATTGTAATATGGGTTAGGGTTGGGTCCACTTATATAAAGATCTGTCTATTAAATGCATGGCGGCTAGGAACCTTTGTCAAACTTTCCTCATTATTAATTCTCAGCGATCCTCCCCAACGGTCCTGAGTCCCTGGTCCTTATTTCTTCTTTGTCCCCCCGACCATCCTCCCCATCTTCACGATGCTCACTCACTGAACGTGGAACACAATATACCTCCGCTAAGACGGTCCTGAGAGTCCATATTTGTTCCATCTTTTTTCTTTGTCCTCACGCCGTCCCTCAGACCACATCTTCACTGGCTACAACGGATGAAGGAACCATGATCATTCCCAACGGTCCTGGGGTCCTATGGGTCCTAGAAGTTCTTTCTTCTTTGTCCCTCGCGACCGTGCACACCCTCACCCATCAGTTTCATTCGACATAAAAGGAACACATAGTTCTTACCCGACGTCTGAGGTCCCTGGTCCTTCTTTCTTTTGTCTCCGGACCGTCCTCAACCCATGCGTCACTCACTGAAGGAACACATGATCCTCCCGACGGTCCTGAGGTCCCTGGTCCTTCTTTCTTCTTTGTCCTCCGGACCGTCCTCCCCATCTCACTCACTGAAGGAACACATGATCTTCCCAACGGTCCTGGGGTCCTTGGTCCTTCTTTCTTCTTTGTCCTCCGGACCGTCCTCCCCATCTCACTCACTTGACGAGAACACATATCCTCCCCGACGGTCCTGAAGTCCCGTGTCCATCTTTATTTCTTTTCAGTCCTCCGGAGCGTCCTCCCCATCTCCTCACTACTAAGGAACACATATTACTTGCCCAACTTCACTGGGTCCCTGGTCCCTTCTTTTCTTCTTGTCCTCCGGACCGTCCTCCGCCATCTTCACTCACTATAATTGAACAACATTATCATATCCCCGAGCGGCTCCCTTGGGGGCACCTTGGTCCTTCGTTTCTTCTCTTTGTCCTTCCTGACCTTCCTCCCCCATCTTTCACTCACTGAAGGAACACTTGATCTTTCCCGACGCCGGGTACCCATGTGAAACCCCCTGGTCCCATTCTTTCTTCCTTTGTCCGTCGTTCTCGGACCATCCTCCCCATCTCACTCACTGAAGGAACACATGATCCTCCCGACGGTCCTGAGGTCCCTGGTCCTTCTTTCTTCTTTGTCCTCCCGACCATCCTCCCCATCTCACTCACTGAAGGAACACATGATCTTCCCGACGTCTGGGTCCCTGGTCATTCTTTTCTTCTTTGTCCCCCGACCCATCCGCCCCATTCTCACTCACTGAATGAAACACATGAGCCTCCAACGTCCCTGAGGTCCCTGGTTCCATTCTTTTCTTCTTTGTCCTCCCGACCATCCTCCCCATCTCACTCACTGAAGAACAAGAATCTTCCTTCATCTGTTGTGTGCGCTACTGTATCTTCTCTGTAGGTAACAAGCACTGTCATGGCAGCATACTGTGATATGTGCAATCCGTGATGTGCATAGCCACGCACAAAGAAGAGGGTGCACGTTCATTAGGTCCACTCAGCTGTGGAGAGACGGGGAAATGAGCAGGGACCAGAAGAAAGTGGCGGGTGAGTGGATTAAGTACCCATCAAATGGAATGGGTGAAAGAATTACTTCTAAACAATCTATTGCCCATTATTTGTACATTTTAGGCTAAAGGTTGCCAACCCCTTTAAGGTTATGGCTGAATGTGCTGATATGAAAGAGTCCTTCACTGCATTCTGTAAGTCCACGTATCCAAAAAATAGTCTGCTTTTTATTAGGCAGCAAGGTCGATAGAAATTACACTTTGTTTCCTTTAGTAACACCTCCAGAGCCCTTCAGGCTCATTAGCATAATTATACAAGTTGATTTTAGAAGGAAGGAGGCCATGGATAACAAATATAAGAAGATTCCCACAGTTACAATGTCTGGAGTAAGTGTCCCTAGTTTAACATATGGATGTACGGTAATTCCTTTAAGCGATACAACCCATCAATAAGTTAGACCGAGAGGTTTGTTTTTTTATGGTAGAAGTTGTAGTTTTTTAATGACTGTATTTAAAATCCCTTATCATGTCATAAAAAAAAAAAAAGTAAAAGTGAGTGAGTGAAACAGAAAAAACTCTGACATAGTAATTTGGGTTTTCTTTTTCCAATATTTTTTGGGGTAGTTAAAAAAACGTAATTGAATAGGAGCGGAGGGGTAAGAAAACTCGCCCAAAAGATGATCGGAAATTTTTTTATTTTAAATGTATCAAAATAACCTTTTATCAATTGTGTCCAGTCACTTACTATGAATTCTGATTTTGAAAAATTTTGCAATATGATAAAATATCCCCACGCAAAGTAAAGGAATATTCCCCTTCCATGACTTGTTACACAGGGGAAGGGCTAGTTTGTGAGATTTCGGCTCTGGAATGACTGAACGCTTTAATTGCTCCACATATAAAGGATTGGGCTGATGAATTTTTAATGTGAGCAGCTTGGGAAAGAGAAGCAGCTCGCACCGCGTAACACTCAGCCTCTGTTCTCGGACAATCACCGCCTTATCCCCTGCACTAATGATGATGTACCGCGCCGCCTCTAATCATCCAGACGTTTGCTGTTCAGGCAGGTAATTGATTCTCACATTCATCCCCTGAATTTTTTTCTTAACATTCATCACTTTTATCAACGTGAAACACGGTGCCTCGAGCCTCATATTCTGACGTATTTGCTCATTGGATGGTAAATTTGTCCCCGAGCAGTCAATGAGATGAAACTTTCCTAAAATACATTTGTTTCCTGTACAAATTGCTGCAATTACAGCTGAATGGATCATCTTCTCGCTCCCATTTGCAGTCAATACATTTAGATTCTGTAAATGAGACCGAAGGAATGTTAGTAATAGAAAAAAGACCCTAAAAGGTTTTTTTGGCATAGAAAACTTCCAAACTTTTTCCCAATTTGTGGTTAGCCACTTTTTTATCTAGACGGACTTTATAAATTGGCCAAATTGGTTCCTAACTCTGAGAAGGATTTTGCATCAAGTGGCCCCACCAAACTTAATCTTGCACTGGTCCAGGTGTCCACAGGTGCGCGTCTCGTTATGGCCCCGGTCATGTATGTCACATACACGGTGCAGCGGCTCGTTAATAAGCTCCCTGGTACATGTATTGTCACACCGGCGCAGGGCTCGTGATATCCCTGGTCATGTGAGTCAACCAGGGCAGCTGCTTCGTTAATAATGTCCTGGCCATAATGTGATGGTCACTAGTGTGGGCTCTTATATCCTGGTCATGTGATGTCACCACACGGTGCGAACGGCTGATTATCACTGGTCCATAAGTGATTGTCACCACAGGATGCACGGCTCCGTTAATGCCCTGGTCATGGATGTCACACAGTGCACCGGCTCGTTAGAATCCCTTCATGGTGATGTCACACAGGTGCATGCTCAGGTTATAATCCTTGGTCATGGTGATGTCACAGGTGCGTGGCGTTATGCCCCTAGTCCTATGTATGTCACACAGGTGATGGGCTCGGTGATATCCCTGGTACTGTGATGTCACACAGGTGCGGGCTCGGTTAGATCCCCTGGTCTGTGATGTCACACATTGCACGGCTCGTTATGTCCCTGCTGGTCATGTGATGTCACACAGGTGCACGGCTGGTTATATCCCTGGTCATGTAATGTCACACAGGTGCACGGCTCCTTATACCCCTGGTCATGTAGTGTCACACAGGTTGCATGGGTCATTATATTCCTGGTCATGTGATGTCACACAGGTGCACTGCTTCTTATATTCCTGGTCATGTGATGTCACACAGGTGCACGGCTCGTTATTCCCCTGGTCATGTGATGTCACACAGGTGCACAGCTCTTTATAACACAGAGCTTTGATTATTTTAACGAGCACCTGTGTGACATCACATGATCAAGGTGTTTCTCCACGGGAAGTAAGCGGGGAAGCTTCCTATAAAGGGACAGCAAGCAGAGATCTAGAAAACCGTGAGGAATTGATACAAAAAGTATATTGTAAAATTGCTGAACTTTTAATTTAAAAAACTGACATCCCCTTTAAGTATGAATCTTTTATAATTCTGCACACAAATCCCCCTAATCATCTTTACCCAGAGATTTACTATGATGGACAGAACTGCACTGATTCTGCTGCACAGAAGTTTTCCAAATTTCTGGATCATTTCCCAAAATTCCTTGACCAAACAGAAAAGTATCAAATTCAGAACACGATGAAAAAAATCGGATTCTTTCATTCACCACTGATGCAACTGTTGCCATATGTTTGATCATGTGACCCGGTGGCTCGTGCATTCGGTGCGTACAAGTCGCGGTTTTTCCGGTGATCACTTGTTTATACTTTCGCAAAGTTTTTACCTCTTTTATTATATTTTTCATATCTTTTTCTATATATATTTTTTGTTGTGGAATCCAAATCCATCTGGAATTTTGTTTATGTTATTTTTGGGCCCCCGCGGTTCTGTGTCCCTGGAAATCTTTATTATTTTCTTTCCATAATGGCTTGTGTTATGTGAGATGGAAATGTATTTTTAACCTGCGCTTCTTCCATCATATGATACCATTCACTTCTCACTGAGGTCAATGGAAAGATGGAAACTTTCCTCCTAGAGCTGAGTCTCGGTGCCAGTAGGAAAACCCAATAGATTGTAAAGTTTCCGTAGATGTTTCTTATGGTTTTGTGTTACTTTTTTGGTTTAATTGTTTCATTATATTGGAATTTTTAGGTTTTATTTTAGTTTATGCTTTTATTAGGTAGCCCCAAACTTAAGACATCTTCTACCTTAATAACATGGGTTGTCCATGTTGGTCTACCACTTCTCATATTGCGAGCAAGTATCTAGATGTAGGGTTTGGTGTTATGAGTTGGTTCCATCACCTTCTCCTCCTCGTGGTTTAAGGTTTTTCAAAGTCATTCCCCACTTTTAAGCTTCACAAGGAAGCACGGCTCGTTATATCCCTGGTCATGTGATGTCACACAGGGGCACGGCTCGTTATATCCCTGGTCATGTGATGTCATATAAAAGAGATGTGAATATACATCCATATACTGTATAGATAAGTTATGCCCCAAATGAACAGTAACTCATTCTAAGCAATGCGCTTTTTCAGTGGCATAACTAGGAGAGGCTGGGCCCCATAGCAGATATCTGCATGGGGCCCCCCCTTCCCCTTAAAAAAAATAGACATATGTAGGCTGCATTCACATAAACGTGTGCTCTCCCGGCTATAGCCAGGCAGGCACACATCGGACGCACTGGAGAGGTGATCGCGGCTCACCCCTCCCCTCTCCATAGAGAATAGAGCCACATGGCCATTCTTACGGCCATAGATAGTTCAGGCTCTATCTCTGTTGCGGCCACGGCTCGAAACAGTGAGTACTCGTTGTGCTCACTGTACCGAGCCGAGGCGCTATAGTCGGCTATGAGGGATGTATATCTGTCACCAAATTGCAGCCAGATATACATCCCCCATACGTTCTTGTGAATGTAACCCTACACGGACATATTTATACAATTACACAAATTTATACACTGATACATATACACCTTTATATACTTATATACACACAAATAAAGTTCTACACGTGTATTGTTGCACCCATATACATACAAGTATACACCCACATTTATGCACTCATATACATTTATACACTAATACAGAGTGTATAGTCATCAACTGTGCCTCGCTATGCAGGGGGTAGGCGGGCCGCGGTCACCTGTGCCGGTGGACGGGGAAGGGAGGTGGCTAGCAGACGGGCGGTTTCAGGGACTGGGCAATCCAGGAGTGGTGGGTGGGCCAGGAGAGAGGTGGGCGGTAGCCGGGACACAGAGGGAGGGGCCCGGGGACGCGATTTGCAAGGTACCTGGCAGTGCACTGCCGGACCACTTGGCAAAGCACTGCACACAGGGTCTGTGCATCCCCGGGCCCCTGAACCTCATGGGCCCCGTAGCAGCTGCTACAGCGGTAGTTACGCCACTGACAGTGGGACAGACCTTAAAATCCAGGACTGTCCAGCTGAAACCAGGATTTTTGGGGTATGCTGGGAGTCGTAGTTTGGTAATACTTGGACAGTACCTCTTCATATTCCCAACCTTCCTGGATTCAGCTGGACATTTCTGTATTTTAAGATCCGTTCCCGTGTCCTGGGTGTTGCAGATACAGAGGGTTGCGAAAGTCTTTCACATCCATTGAACTTTTCCTTATTTTAACCTGTTACAGCCACAAACCTAAATGTGTTTTCTTGATTGGGGACAGGAGGTCACATCACTGCTCCTGTGCCGGCGTCCTGGCTGTACATCATGTGACTGCCGGCGTCCTGCCTGTACATCATGTGACTTCCGGCATCCTGGCTGTACATCGCTGCTCCTGTGTCGGCATCCTGGCTGTACATCATGTGACTCCCGGCGCCCTGGCTGTACATCATGTGACTCCCGGCGTCCTGGCTGTACATCACGTGACTCCGGGTGTCCTGGCTGTACATCATGTGACTCCCGGCGTCCTGGCTGTACATCATGTGACTCTGGGTGTCCTGGCTGTACATCATGTGACTCCGGGCATCCTGGCTGTACATCATGTGACTCCCGGCGTCCTGGCTGTACATCATGTGACTCCGGGTGTCCTGCCTGTAAATCATGTGACTCCCAGCGGGTGCAGGTCATGTGACAGAGAAATACAGTAACGTCCGTTATCAGGAAGCTGCGTCTCGCTGCGTTATGTGATGTCCGCATAGCTGCTGCCGCCATAGAGGAAGGAGAAGAAGGAGTAGGAGTATCGGTAAGAGAGAAGATGACGACCAACCAAAAAAGAAGACCATCACAAGTAGTGATGTAGAGAAGAACATCTTAAGACAGGCCTCAAGCCATAGAGGATCCAAAAAATGTGGACTCCCAATCTGAGCAGGACCAAGTTTCCTCCATCCATTCCTCTGGAGGACAGAAGAGGAAACTGGAAGAGGAGGAAGAAGACTCCATCATTTGCCTTCCTGGTCTGGAGCTCCTCCCTGGCGGTGATTTGGAGAAGCTTTTGGACACAGAGGGACCCCTTGATGTCAAGACCACCACCCTGTGTACAGCCCAGATCATCTCCGGGCTACAACACATGCATAAGCTGGGAGTCATCCATCGGGACATCAAAACCAAGATCACCCCATTGATCACCAGGGACATATCCGGATCTGCGATTTCGGTGTGGCAGTGGAGAACATCTTTGGAGGTAAAAATATATTTGGAGGAGCTGGCACTGCCTACTACAAATCCCCAGAGATGATCACCAGTGGCCCCGTTGGTAGATCTTCTGACTGGTGGTCATCTGGGGTCCTGCTGCATCGCCTACTGACCAACAATTACCCATTCGGCACATGCAGAACAATGCGCCAGCTCCGGGATGTGGTCGCAGCAGGTGATCCCCAATTTCCAGACACCTTCAACACCGAGACAAAGGACATTATATCTAACCTGCTCAGCAAACAACAACTCAAGCATCTGGGATATTGTGGGGACGTCCGTCAGATCCTCCTCTTCCACCCGGGATGGACACCAGCCCTCCCGCCAGCCTGCCCTCTGACCTGCCCTTCTTTAAGGATCACGAATGAGAACCCTTTCATCCGGATGTCAAGACCATCCCTGACTTCTCATATGAAGACCCTGACAGGCCCCTATAGGCAGCCATATACGTGGCAGTGCTCTCCTCCACCAAGAGCAATATCTGACCTCCGACCCCAGAGTGTTACATGGCGCCCTGTATACCATCAGAGGCAGGAACGTCTACGTGAGGAACCACAGAACTTCACTGGATCATCATCGTCTTCATGGCTGCGGTCATCACCATGGAGGTGCAGTGCTCTGTCATGTACACTGCTGTATACTCTGTTACCTGCTTGTATATCTGTGCACTTCTGTGTCTATCATTAGTAGTTGTCCATAGTAACAATGAGATGTCAGCACAGCAGGGTTAGGGCTGTGCACATCACTATAGTCCTGTAACCTGTGGTTATGGTCCCTCTTCATAGTGATTCTGGGATTTCGGGTGTAATGTTCCCTCATACAATCTTGTAGTGATGTAGTTTTCTCTCTTTCAGTCTTCCTGCAGTCTCCGGGATCCTCCGGCTCTTCCGGCTCACAGCACCGCGATTCCTGCCGTCTGCAGCCATGATAATAGGAGGAGCAGAGAGACCCCGGTCATAAAATACTTAGTTTTCATTTATTAAGTCCAGTATTCCAGTATTCTGGCATAGATTGGACATAATGGGGGTCATTTGCTAAAGGCCTGAATCGCGTTTTTACGCCGGGTTACCCAAATGTTACCATTTTG